>JANAVB010034619.1:12443341-12852629 GCA_029216955.1 Iris pallida
GAGGATCATAGAGTCAGCAGCAGCAACAGCATCACTAGATGCTGACTTCCGTCATGGCATAGATAATGCCCACCAGCTGGTCAGGACGACAGTGGAGATGGTGGCTGCCCAGCCACAGGGAGGCCAGATCCAGCAGTATCAGCAGCGGACGCCAGGCATCCAGGATTTTCCAGAAGATGCGCCCTAAGGATTTTCGTGGCACAGAGGGATCTTATATGCCGATGATTGGATCAGCATATCGAGGAGATATTCCGGCTAGCGGAGATACCAGCCCGACTTCAGATCGAGGCGGCAGGCAGCCAAATGCAGGACCTGGCCCGCACTTGCTATCAGAGGACCCTAGAGTGGGAACGAGGGACAGACTTGGGCAGCTTTCAAGAAGCTGTTCAAGGAGCAGTTCTTCCCAGATGTAGCACTGGGAGGCATAGAGCAGAAGTTCGAGAGTCTGGTTCAGGGGAACCAGATCGCGAGGAGTATGCCGGAGAGTTTGCTGGCTGAGCAAATTTATTGAGGATCTGATCGAGACGACGAAGGCGAGGAAGTTCCACAAAGGCTTGATCAGGGAGGTCCGATCCTTGACCAAGAGTGACCGGGATACTACTTTTGCAAAGATCCTAACAGGTGCCATGGCACCAGAGGACGACCTAGCGCTGAAACTGAAGAGAGGTCGAGACTTTCACGGAGCCAGTGGCAGCGGGGGTGTGGCCAAGAGGCCCCACATCCAGCAGCAGCACCAGAATAGACAGTTCCAGCAGCAGCCTCAGGGACAGGCCGAGCACCTTTTTAGCAAGTGTAGCAGCAGCAGGCCCCCATGTAGCAGTAGACCACCAGTTGTCCTTTTTGTAGAAAGCGGGACACGGGTGGAATGACTGGAAGAGGCTAGGAAGGTGCCTGATGTTTGGTTCGCCAGACCACCAGATGAGAGACTGTTCCATAGCGACAGCTCGTCCGGCACCAGGAGGAGGAGGAGGAGCCACGGCTCCAGTAGGCCAGCAGAAGGGACCAGCCCTAAGACCCAGCAGCAGAGGTTCGTCCAGCACCAGCAGCAGGCCAGGGAAGGCCAGCAGGGGCAAGCATTCGCCATGGCAGTGGAGGATACAGAGGCTATTGGAGATCTGATTGCAGGTTCTGTTCTTCTCGACTCCTTTCCCACTTTCACATTGTTTGATTCTGGGGGTCCCATAGCTTTGTGTCAGTATCTTTTGCTATTCAACACCATCTTGCTTCTGAATCGTTGCCTAGGACTTGCAAGATCACGACCGGGGGTGGCATTATCCTCGTTAGTGATATTTGCAAAGATCGGAGAGTAGTTTTGGGAGGCCGAGAACTGGATGTGAGTTTGCTCGTAATGCCACTACCGAACTACGATATAGTACTCGGGATGGATTGGTTGAGCAGGCACAATGCCAGTATAGATTATCGCGATGGTAGAGTTCTTTTCTGTCCGCCAGTAGAGCTGGAGTTCGATTCGCTAGGCGGAAGGCGGAGCAGAGCAGCTGAGTCTTCTGCGAAGTTTTAGTTGAGAAGCAGACAGTGCCACATCCATTGATAGTAAAGTTCATGGATGTCTTTCCGGATGACTTACCATGACTACCACCGGACAGAGACGTTGAGTTCTCTATAGACTTAGTATCCAGCGCAGAGCCGATATCTCAGCACGTCTATAGGGTGAACAATAGCGAGTTGGTGGAGTTGAAGAAACAGGTGGATGAGTTATAGGATAAGGGCTTCATCCGATCTAGTTCTTCACCATGGGGTGCACTGGTGCTCTTTGTACCAAAGAAGGATGGGTTGGTACGGATGTGTATCGACTACAGGGCACTCAACAACCCTACGATCAAGAGCAGGTACCCGCTGCAGCGGATCGATGATCTCTTTGATCAGTTGAGCGGAGCTAGGGTATTTTTGAAGATTAATCTGAGGTCAGGTTACCATCTGGTGAAGGTGAAGAGGGAGGATATCCCGAAGACAGCATTCAAGACGCGGTACGGCCAGTTCAAGTTTATGGTGATGCCGTTTGGGTTGACTAATGCCCCGACGGTATTCATGAACCTGATAAACAAGGTGTTCCACCAGTACTTGGACAAGTTCGTGGTGGTGTTCATCGACGATATCTTGGTGTACTCGAAGACCCCTGAGGAGCATGAGTAGCATTTGAGAGTGGTTCTGGAGACTCTCAGAAAGGAAGAGCTTTATGGCAAGCTCTCGAAGTGTGAGTTCTTCCTAGACCGAGTTGATTTCCTGGGTCATGTTGTGACTGGAGATAGGATGTCAGTTGACCCAAGGAAGATCACGGCAGTCGAGGCATGGTAGCACCGAGTTCAGTTGCGAAAATCAGGAGCTTCCTGGGATTGGCAGGCTATTTCTCCCGGGTTGCAGAGCCATTGACTAGGCTGACCCGGAAGGACGCAGAGTTTATCTGGTCAGAGAAGTGTCAGGTCGCCTTTGATGAGTTGAAGAAGCGGTTGACGACAGCTCCGATTCTGACATTACCATCAGGATCAGGTGGGGTTCACTATCTACAGCGACGCCTCGGGGATGGGTTTGGGTTGTGTCTTGCAGCAGCATGGGAAGGTAATTGCCTATGCTTCCAGGAAGTTACGTCCGCATGAGAAGAACTACCTACCCACGACTTGGAGTTGATGGCAGTATATTTGCTCTGAAATTTAGAAACGCTATCTATACGGAGAGCGTGTAGAGATCTTCATAGACCACAAGAGCTTGAAGTATGTGTTACACAGAAGGATCTCAACATGAGGCAGCATAGATGGTTGGAGTTGATGAAGGACTTCGACATTGCACTGCAGTATCATCCAGGAAGGCCAACGTGGTTGCGATGCTTTGAGCATATATCCGACAGCCATGTGTTTGACGGTAGATCGTCACTTGCTAGCAGATCTATAGAGCCTGGGGATCGAGGTGCTAGTGCCAGGAGTGGAGATGTAGATGTGGGGTATGCAGATTCAGTCGGACTTAATTGACAGGACCAAGTCGACTCAGTTCGATGATGTTGCTCTGCGGTGCATCCGAGAGCAGGCTCGAGCAGGATTGGTGGATGAAGAGTTCATCATTGCAAAGGATGGCGCATTGAGGCACGGTTCCAGACTGTGTATGGCTAGTGGAGAGCTTCGGGAGCAGGTTATGCAGAAGGCCTACCGATCTCAGTACTCTATGCATCCAGGTGCAAACAAGATGTATAGGGATCTGAGTGAGCATGTATAGTGGTGTAGGATGAAGCGGAAGGTAGCACGCTTCATCGCTAGATGTTTGGTCTGCCAGCAGGTGAAGGCAGAGAGGCAGAGGTAAGGTAGTTTGTTGCAGTTGTGCCCATCCGGAGTGGAAGTGGGAGCACATCACGATGGACTTTGTTTCGGGATTGTCGCGTACGCCAGGAGGAAAAGACGCGATTTGGGTCATCGTGGACAGGTTGACCAAATCAGCTCACTTTTTGCCATTCAAGGTAGATTTGTCTACAGAGAGGCTAGCAGAGATGTATATGCGACAGATCATCAGGATTCATGGAGTTTCGATGAGCATTGTCTCGGATCGGGATAGTCGCTTTACTTTCTATTTCTGGCGGAGTCTGCAGACTAGTTTGGGTACTCAGCTCAAGTTTAGTACTGCATACCACCCTCAGACGAACGGAGAGTCAGAGAGGACTATTCAGACACTCGAGGACATGCTGCAGACTTGTGTCTTAGATTTCGGAGGATCCTGGAGGATCACCTGCACTTAGTGCAGTTTGCATATAATAACAGTTTTCAGGCCAGCATTGAGATGTCACCGTTCGAGGCACTGTACGGGCATAGATGTCGTACACCTTGTCTTGGGATGACATGGAGAGCGAGCTTTATTGGGACCTGAGATGGTTGTGGATGCAGCCGAGAAGGTGAATCTCATCAAAGATCGACTTCGATGGCGCAGGACAGACATCAGCATTGGGCCGATAGCCACCGTAGACCGTTGGAGTTTGAGGTACAGCTTAGAGATAGGATTAGAAATAGGATGTTGTTTTTATGATTTTATTGATCGTGTTTGATTATTATAGTTAATTTGAGACCTTGTTTGTGATTAGGTTGGATATCTGGTTTTTTTGAGGATATCTTCGACACGTGGTACCATACATTTTGGTGGAGGTGGAAAGCTTAGTCCGTGCTTCATCGGACCTTTTATTATCAGCGGGAGAGTCGGTGATGTGGCTTACAGGCTAGATTTGCCACCTACATTAGTGGGAGTCCACAACGTATTTCACGTGTCGCGGTTGAGACGGTACGTGGCGGACCCTAGCCACGTACTCGATCATTCGGAGATCGAGGTAGGACCTACTCTTAGCTATCCAGAGTAACCTGTGGAGATTCTGGATCGACGAGAAAAGTACTGAGGAACCAGACGATACCCTTGGTTTGCGTCGCATGGAGGCATCATTCTCTATGAGAGTCTACCTGGGAGAGGGAGGATGAGATGCGCGAGCGATACCCTTATCTTTTTGGACCTTGAGGTATGATTTTCTATCCTTCTCATCAGTTTGTTTCGCCTTTCAATTTCGAGGACGAAATTCTTTTAAGGAGGGTAGACTTGTCACTACCACATTTTTGGCTTGAGGGTATTTTGGTCATTTTGACTTTTTGGTGATTTTGAATTTTTATTAATTAAATATGTACTAATTGTTTAGTTGAGACTTGACCTAGAATCTTAGCCTAATCTATGTTAGCCTTGAGCTTAGAATCCTGATTAGGATAACATACTAAATGACAAGGTTAACAATATCTAGATATTTCTAACTAGGATATTTCTCCTTAGGATATTTGTGAAAAAGAAAGCCTTAGGACTAATTGAACCAATAGAAGGACTTGAAATTGGGTGGACAAGCCCTAGCCACTCATCTACATCTAAAACCTAACCCTAATTCATCTAGTGGCAGCCACAAATAGTATCCCCCTCCTATAAAGTATCCTTTAGAAAACCTTGCCTCTTTTTGCACCTACATAGAACCCTAACTTGTTCTTCCCCAAATTCCTCCCCCTTTATCCAAATTGACCCCAATTTGAGGCTACTTTCTTGCATTGGGATCTATTTCAGAAGTGGAGGCTAGTGGGGCTTGCTTGCAAGAAGTGGAGCTCGTTTGGACATCGCTCGGGGAAGGGAACTTCTCATTTCGGAGCCCTTTACATTGAGTTTGAACTCTCAATAGGTAAAATCCTACAAACCCTAATAAATTCTGGATTTTTTTCCATAGATGCATTCATTTAGGGTTCCCCTAGGTGTCGCCCAAGTTTGGTTGGAATTTGTGTCTATTTCGTGTCCGTATCGGACACGTATCGGTGTTTTAATAGGTGTTCGATGAAATGCTTGATAGAATTATTATTACTAATTTTAAATTCTATTTGAAGGGATTTGAAGCCCTATAGATGAGAAAACAAAACCCTAACTCTGAGGTGACTTCGTGCTGTGTCGTGTCCAAACTGGACACGCACACTGTGCACGAGACACTGCACAGGGGGTTCTGTGCTCCCCTGCTACCCGATCCTTATTTCTCTTTGGATATGACACGTGGGTCCATGTAACTTAGCACAGAGGTGGGGGCCATCACTGACAGACCCCCCTCGAGTTTCACGACCCTTCGTGTCGTGTCGGACACGAAATTAAGGGTGCACTGAAATTGTACTGTACTGTACGCACAAAATTCCCTACTGATACATACTTAGTATCACACCCTGACGCACGTTGCACACGATGCAGACACCTAGACACGTTCACCTAGACCTTGGCTATCTATATGTGTGACCACGAGACCTAAGAGTCGACACAGTGTGTCCAATTCGACTCAACCCCACCGCACGACGCTGTCGTGTGTGTTCTGTGTGAAATCATGTTAAACTGTTTGGACACCTCATGTCCAGTTATGTGGACACGAGACCCCACCCATTGACACGTGTAATGTATATCTAATGTCTGCATACATTAAATTGATGATTAATTCAGGTTTCGAATCAATTTTAGGTTGAAATGTTCGGGTTTCATGTATCCTGATACCTATGAATGTTCATTGTTCATGAGTTTTGAAATGCTAATTTATGAAGTTTTAGTATAGATATTGAATTGAGAAACATGTTAGATGCTGGGTTACATTGGGTTTAGTTCGTGTAGATTTTTGTTCAACTGATTAAGTTCCTGCATTAGAAAATGTTCTACTGAACAGTATAGACTGAACTTAGTTTTTTTCCTTTATGTGAAAACCTGAGAACTGTTGTTTAAAACTGAAACTGAGTTTTCCTTTTTATAAACCTGGGAAATATTGTTCAAACCTGAGAATGGTTTATATTTAGTAAAACCTGGGAATTGTTATGTAGGGAAAACTGGGATTTTGCCTATTGCATGAAAACTGAATTTTATTATATGCATAAAACTGAGTTTTCCTTTTTGTATGAACCTGAGAACTTGAAATGAATAACCTGAGATTGATAGTTCATGGTTTTTAAACTGAAATCTGAGATGGTATTCTCAGTTGCTTATATGTCAACTTAACTGAACTGGGTTTACACTACAACAAAAATACCTTTTAATGACGGCTAAAAACGTCATTAATTGCAAACTATGACGCTTTTTTTTCTCAGTCCAAGCGTTATGAAATCGGGTGTTATAAATTTTTAAAAGCGTTATAGATAATTCATCCAAAACCGTCATTAATAGGTTGAATTTCTGCTACGTTTTGTTTTCAAAGCGTTATGGATAGTTATGAAAAACCGCTGTATATGGTCGTTGTATCACATTTATAACGCTATACTGCATGTTATACATTCCAAACATGTTCAATTTAATTCGAAAACAACCACTTTGAACCATATTCACAACAAAATTGAAATGTAATATAAAGTACCACTCTCAATTTCATTGTCTCAAAATAGAGTATTTTAGATACCATTCTACATTTCTCCATTTCATTATATACATCTTCTCAAAATATATAGAGTATCCAATATAGAGTACACTTTAGCTACATCAAAACTATCGATATCAAAAATCTCACAGATACTGTAGCGAAGAAGCACACTTATAACGCTTCAACTTGGTCACATGAAGACTGTCCATAGCACATGTACGTATAGCAAAACCCTGAAAAAGAAAGCAAAACCCCCACTTTTAGAGTCTGCCAATTTTAGAGTCTGTGATTTATATCGAAAAACCGAGAGTATCAGAGTACTCTAATAAAAACCGAAACCGACAAATAAAGTAAAACATCTAGGCATGGCATAGTGGACGTAGTCCCAAAATCAACGATAGGCATGCTAATGGAGATCATTCCCGAACTAGAAATACTCCCAACTAATATATACCCCATGTGATTTATATCGAAAAGCTCCCAACAAAAATACCCACAGTACCAAGTTAAACCCATCATACATAATAGATACCCAACCAACAATTTTAATCCAAATAGCAAAACATCTCCTACAGCAAAGAAATCTTTCCCAACCCAACATGTATAATAGGAAAAACCTAAACCAACATCCCACAACAAGTATAGAAAGGAGACCCCAAGCAACAATTTATACAAGAAACCCAAACCAACAATGCATGCATCACAAATAATTCCAACAGCAGCTAGGTAACCCGAAACCGAAAATGATCCAAGCAAGTAAAGAGCCGAACATGATCTAAAGATCATTTCCGCTTCACAAACAAAGACAATCGTAGGATCGTCAAGCCAAAATCGAACCCAACACGTATCAGTCGATTGAAACCCTTTTTATGTAGGGATCGAGATCCCAACATCATCGACAAACAAAATAAACTCAAAAACTGAAATCAATCAAGAGTTTAGAATTTATACCCCAGAATTTGGTGTCGAATCCGAAGGGAGCCTTCGGACTCGGCTCGCAGGCACGCACAGCGCCTCACCGGTCGCGGCTGCAACTGTGGAGAGGCTACATCATCGACACGAAGGTATCCTCACATTCGTGTCCAGTGTCGACTCGTACAAACACGAGCGTACCTGCACCCAGAATGAACAACCCAACAGTACCAACATACGAACTACGACAACGAAAAGAAACGAAATAAGATATATAAGATGTCTCAGATAAGGATCAATCATCATCTGCTGTACTAGCGTGCCATAATACGTATAGGACACGTCCCGACATGGAGCCAGTGTATCCGATACGATCTGCAACGCTTTGGTTCATTTGGTCGAACGACCAACACAAGAATCAGAGTACTCTAATAAAAACCAAAATCGATAAATAAAGTAAAACATCCAGGCATGGCATAGTGGACGTAGTTCCAAAATCAACGACACATGCATGCTAATGGAGATGTCAATCCCGAAATAGAAATACTCCCAACTAATATATACCGCATGTGATTTATATCGAAAAGCTCCCAACAAAACACCCACAGTACCAAGTTAAACCCATCATGCATAATAGATACCCAACCAACAATTTTAATCCAAATAGCAAAACATCTCCTACATCAAAAAAAAACTTTTCCAACCCATGTATAATAAGGAAAACCTAAACCAACATCCCACAGCAAGTATAGGAAGGAGAACCCAAGCAACAATTTATACAAGAAATCCAAACCAACAATGCATGCATCACAAATAATTCCAACAGCAGCTAGGTAACCCGAAACCGAAAATGATCCAACAGCAAGTAAAGAACCGAACATGATCTAAAGATCATTCCCGCTTCACAAACAAAGACAATCGTAGGATCGTCAAGCCAAATAACATCATCGACAAACAAAATAAACCCAAAAACTGAAATCAATCAAGAGTTTAGAATTTATACCCCAAATTTGGTGTATAAATTCAACAACATCATCGACAAACAAAATAAACCCCTTTTTGTAGGGATCGAGATCCAACAACATCATCGACAAACAAAATAAACCCAAAAACTGAAATAAATCAAGAGTTTAGAATTTATACCAGAATTTGGTGTCGAAATCCGAAGGGAGCCTTCAGACTCGGCTCACAGGCACACACAGCGCCTCGCCAGGTCGCGGATGCAACTGTGGAGAGGCTACATCATCGACAAACAAAATAAACAAAATAAATCCCTTTTTATGTAGGGATCGAGATCCAACAACATCATCGACAAACAAATAAACCCAAAAACTGAAATCAATCAAGAGTTTAGAATTTATACCCAGAATTTGGTGTCGGAATCCGAAGGGAGCCTTCGGACTCGGCTCGCAGGCACGCACAGCGCCGTGCTGGGTCGCGGCTACAACTGTGGAGAGGCTTCGGACTCGGCTCCCCAAATGTAATTACACTCCCTTGAACAAGAACAAACAGAAAAAAAATCAAAGAACCCTTTTAGGAAAAAAATCCAAATCAAAAATTAAGAACCCTAATTTTTAGGGAAAAACTTACACTCCCAACAAAATCTTTTTTTAGGGAAAAAATCTAAATCAAAATCACTCACTTAATCAAGAGAAGTCAACGATGATGCAACCCTTTTTCGGATCATCGCCGACGTGGACGGAGACGTCGGGAAACCCTAAAATTAAGAACCCTAATTTTGGAGAGATGGATGCATGTATGGTTGTCAAAAATTAGGATATTTTTGAATTTAGGGCATAAAATAAGCAATGATCGAGATTTTAGGACAAACTGGTGGTGAAGGCTACGCCGGTGACAACCTTCCCTCTGCTGTGGAGTCTGTAACCGAGGGAAGCGAGGAACGGGCTGAGGGAAGTTGGAGAGCGGGCGGGGAGCGGGCTGAGGGGAGTTGGGGAGCGGGGAGTGGGCTGAGGGGAGTTGGGGAGCGGGAGGAGAAGGAGAAGGAGAAAGAGAGGGTTTAGAATTTTTCGTAAGTGCGGAAGAAATGCGGGGGAGTCGAGGTTTCAACTTAAATTTTCGTACTTTTTTGTATAACGCTCGTATCACTGGAGCACTTTCAATGTTTTTAATGTAAACCGTCATAGATTCTAGTCTTGCTGAACATTGATCACGCTTCCACATCAGCCGTCATGAAAACCACTTATCAAGCGTCATTAATAGGTCTTTTTGTTGTAGTGTTATATGATTGGTAAAATCAGAAAAGGAAAACTAAGGTAAATGTATATATATGAATGTATGTAGATGAATGTATATATAATGTATATATGAATGTATGTAGATATGTATGTATGGATGTATACATGTATGTAACTAGAGGTCCAACCTTACCTACTGTATACAATGTATATGCACACACATATACACTTTACCCCCTAAATAATATATCATATACATGTATATCTATGTGTTGTAGTGTATATGATAACTTAGACCATGTTTGTTTACATTGTTGCAGAGTGTACCCCTCATATCCCTGTGTGACACACACACACAACCTATATATACCCTACATAATATATTTTATATATGTGAATGGAAAATTGAATGTGAATGTAGTGTAGGTATTATGTATTGTACATAACCTAGATTGACTTATTTAAGCCTAGATTAGACTAACTTAGACTAGTTGAGCATGGTTGACCAAACCCTAACTAGTTTAACCAAATTTGACTAGAGTTGACCTAGTTTGACTTTTAGAGTTCAGAGTTGACCAAGAGTTGACTTTGGCCTAGATTGACCTAGAAACATGTAGATGCATTACTCTTCAAATTATAATCTTTTTGTATACATCATGACTTGTGTTGCTCTAAATAGGACTCAGTTACCTCGCTTCGGACTTTATTTTCTCACGGACATTCAGATTTCAGGCGAGTACATTCTCTGATCTTTTCATACTTGCTAGGACTTATAATCATGTTCTAGATTACTTTACTTGATGCTGATACTTGTTATCACGGATTAGTACTATATGGATCTCTCATGCGATGTTATCCCCTCATCGGATACATCGGGTATTTCATGTTCGTGTACTTTATCATGGGCATCGTTACTTCTTGTGTTCGTATTATTCGTGTACAAATCATGTGAAATCGTGTACTCTCATGTGCTCACATGATCATCGTGTACAACTATACTTCGTGTGCAATAACATAACTTGACTGGATCCTTGTGTATTGATTGGGGACGGAGAGTAGAAGTGGTTATGTGATCAATCTTGTAGTTACTCGTGTGAACCTCTGTAGATTACTCGTGTGCAACATCGTGCTATTTACATAACCGTCTTGTGCTCTGAATCGCTAGTCACTTACAGTTCTTACTTATCATGTATATATTTCCAGTTACAAATATCTCTCTGTTTTCGTGTACATCTTCTTACAGTTCGTGTATCTTGCTCTTTGCATGCTTTACATTTCCTGCTATGATATGAACCGCGTGAGATGTATTGTGCTCGTTCCTGTCCTGACTGGACCTATTGAAAATATTACAGATGATGCCGATTTCTGTCCTACGTACTATGGAGCAGCCCTAGACGACACTTACGAGCTGGACTCTTAGGAGGACCCAGCTCTAGCTGATGAGATCACCCCTACTGCCTAGACTAGTTTAGTTAGGCTTTATCTTACCTTATTGTTGTCATTTGAGACTTGAGCTATTTTATGTTTTGTTGTTGTTTGTGTCGTATAGACACTTAGACTTATTTCCCTTTCTGTTTGTACTTCCTTTGAGATTTTCATATCTATGATATCGTACTATTTCTACCTTTGATTGTGATTGAGATGTACCTTCTATTTGTCCTCCGTGAGGAGAGTATATCTTGTGCAGTTATACTTATGCTGTGTTAGATGTTGTAACCTAGGACAGCGTTCTACCGCCGACATAGCGGCTTTGGCTGGACGTACCCACTTCTTGTGTCGCTACACTGGGTGCGAGTCGTGACAGACTCCAGTACCAGCACCCATTCCTCCTCCAGCACCTGTTCCACCTACCATGTACCCGGCACCAGCAGTCTACCATCACCTACGATGCATCCAGCACCAGCGATGTATCCGGCGCCTATGATGCATCAGACACCCTTTATGTACCCAGCACCTACCATGCATCCAGTGCCAGCGATGTACCCGACACCTGTTTGCCCCCGCCACCGATACTGGACAATATTACACTCCTGGGAATTTTCCAACAACAGGCCAACATCTTTCGCGATACCTTGCGAGAGGCTCTTCAGCAAAGAGATGCTCCCCAACAGCGCCCTGGAACTTCCAAGAACTTTATGGACCTCAGGCCCAGAGAGTTCCATGGGACAGAGGGAATTATCAACGCTGATGAATGGTTGAAGAACGTTGAGCGATACCTGAAGATGGCCCAAGTCTCAGAAGATCTAAAAGTGGAGTAGTGGACAACTTTTTGACATCGTACGGACATGGTACCAAGACGAGCCCCGATTTTCTACTCCAGACGTGACTTGGAAGGAATTCAATCGGCTATTCAAAAAAATTCTACTCCGACGTAGCACAAGAGGCATTGGTGAGTCAGTTTGAGCACTTGGAGCAAGGAAATCTCACCGTCGACGAGTACACTTTGGAGTTTTCCCGTCTCAGCCGCTTTGCGGAGAGTATGGTCAACACCCCAGAGAGCAAGGCCAGATGGTTCAGGAAAGGATTATCTCATGAGATTCGCTTAGCCATCGCCACCAGCCGAGCCACTACTTACGAGGAGATCCTGGAGGTTGCCCAAGCTGTAGAAGAAGAGCTAAATTATAGGCCAAAGAGGAGTCGAGATACTTTCGAGAAGCAACAACCAGTCAACACCGGCAAATCATCCCCAAATTCAGCCGAGGACCTTCCAGCACCAGCAGCAGTTCCAGTTCATTAGTAGAGCCCCAGCCCATCCGCAGAATCGAGGCCCGACCAGAGCTCAGACACAGCAGCCACAGAGACAGTTCCAGCAGGCCCTGTATTGTACTTTTTACGGAAAGACCGGACACATTTGGGACGACTGCAGACAGAGGCTTGGATCGTGTATATACTGCGGATCACCTTCACATCAGCTGAAGGATTACGCACTGGCCCCCGATCGGACAGGACGTGAGGCATCTCCAGCACAGAGAGGACCAGCTAGACCACCAGCCGCCATCCAGCCGCGAGGTCCACCACTCCCTACTCAGCAACAGCGATTCGCGCAGCACCAGCAGAGAGGAGCACCCCACCAGGGCAGAGCTTTTGCCATGGCTATTGAGGAGCCCGACCCTACACCAGATGTGATAGCAGGTTCCATACTTCTCGAATATTTCTCCGTTATAGCTTTGTTTGATTCGGGTGCGTCCCACAGTTTTATTTCTGTAGCTTTTGTATTCAAGCATAGCATAGCCTCTGAACCCTTGGGTGGTAGTTGTAAAATTATGACGGGCGGAGGCGCTATCCTAGTCAAGGATATTTGCATGAGGCGCCGTATCACCTTGGGAGGTAGGGTGTTGCGCGCTAACTTACTCCTAATGCCACTACCGAGTTTCGACATCGTTCTCAGGATGGATTGGTTGAGTAAGAATTATGTCAGTATAGACTGCCACCGAGGATGTGTTGTATTCAGTCCTCCTGGGGAGTCTGCATTCGAGTTCGACAGAGGGCAATAGAGCATCAGAGTGGGGCTTTTGCGGAGCTATGATTGAGGAGGAAGAGGCACCGCATCCCATCATCGCGGAATTCATGGACATTTTTCCTGAGGACTTACCGGAATTACCGCCAGATAGGGACATCGAGTTTGCTATTTATCTGGTGCCAGGCGCAGAACCAATGGCACAACCTGTGTATCAGATCAACAACAAGGAAGCTGAAGAATTGAAGAAGCAGATCGATGAATTGCTAGAGAAGGGGTTCATCAGAGAGAGTTTGTCACCATGGGGATCCCCCGTTCTTTTTGTGCCGAAGAAAGATGGTACGGTGCGGATGTGCATCGACTACCGAACCTTGAATAATCATACTATCAAGAACAAGTACCCATTACCGAGGATTGACAATCTCTTCGATCAATTGAGCGGCGCACAGGTATTCTCGAAGATAGATCTGAGGTCGGGTTACCACCAACTGAAGGTGAAGAAAGAAGATATACCGAAGACTGCCTTCCGGACCAAGTACGGACAATACGAGTTTATGGTGATGCCATTCGGGTTAACCAATGCCCTAGCAGTCTTCAATGAACTTGATGAACAAGGTATTCTACCCGTACCTTGACAAGTTCGTAGTGGTGTTTATAGATGACATACTCATTTACTCGAAAACACCGAAAGAACACGAGGAACATCTGAGGATCGTGCTAGAGACCCTTAGGAAGGAGCAGCTCTATGGAAAACTCTCGAAATATGAGTTTTTCCTTGGACAAGGCAGAGTTCTTTGGACATGTGGTGACAGGGGACGTATATTTATCGATCCAAAGAAGATTGCAGCTGTGGAAGCTTGGACTACTCCGACTATGATGGCAGAGATACGAAGCTTCTTAGGAATTGGCAGGGTATATCGAAAGTTCGTACAAGATTTCGCTCGAATTGCGGAGCCGATGACTAGGCTCACTCGAAAGGATATAGAGTTCGTGTAGACAGAGGACTGCCAGGCTGCGTTCGATGAGTTGAAGAAGAGGCTGACGACAGCTCTAATTTTGACGTTGCCTTCGGGGTCGGGAGGTTTCACCATTTACAGTGATGTCTCGGGCAAAGGACTGGGTTGTGTGTTAGAGCAGAACAAGAGAGTGATTGCCTTTGCGTTTCGACAGTTGAGACCGCATGAAAAGAACTACCCCACACACGACCTAGAGTTGGCAGCCGTGATCTTCGTCTTGAAGTTATGGAGACATTACTTGTACGGAGAGCGAGTAGAAATCTTCACTGACCATAAAAACTTGAAGTACGTCTTCACACAAAAGGAGTTGAACATGAGGCAGCGCAGATGGCTTGAGCTGATGAGTGACTATGATATTTCTCTACAGTACCACCCGGGAAAAAGCCAACGTTGTTGCGGATGCTTTGAGCAGGTATCCCATAGCAATGTGCTTGACTCGAGATTGTTACTTATTAGTGGACTTGGAGAGTTTGGGCATCGAGATCGTCATTCCAGGGGCCGAGATGCAGATGATGGGCATAGCAGATTCAGTCAGGACTGATGGACAGAATTCGGGAGGCACAGCACCAGGACGAGCAGCTGAAAAACATCATAGCACAGGCCCGGGCTGATTTGCTAGACGACTTTACTATTGCAGAGGATGGTTAGTTGAGGCACGGGACGAGACTTTGTGTACCTAGTGGAGAGCTTAGTGAAGAAGTTATGCAGGAGGCACACCGTTCCCAGTATTCTCTACATCCAAGAGCCAACAAGATGTACAAGGATCTGAGAAACCACGTGTGGTGGTATGGTATGAAACGAGAAGTGGCCCGCTTCGTTTCTAGAATGCCTAGTATGTCAGCAGGACAAAGCCGAGAGGCAGAGACCAGGAGGATTGTTGCATCCACTACCGATACCCGAATGGAAGTGGGAACATATCACCATGGATTTTGTTTCCGGTCTTCCAAGGTCCTCAGGAGGGAAAGATGCGATTTAGGTCATCGTTGACATGTTGACCAAATCGGCCCACTTTATACCATTCAAAGTTGGGTTATCTACAGAGAAGTTGGCGGAGCTTTATGTGAAGTAGATAGTTAGGCTGCACGGGGTGCCAGTGAGTATCAGTGTCAGACCGTGACAGTAGATTCACATCTCACTTCTGGAAGAGTCTACAGACTAGCTTGGGCACAACGCTCAAGTTCAGTACCGCCTATCATCCGCAGACGATGGACAGTCAGAGCGGACCATTCAGACGCTCGAGGATATGCTACGACGTACGTGCCAGATTTTGGCAAGCTCGTGGGAGGACCACCTTCACCTCGTGGAGTTCTCCTACAACAAAAGCTACCACGCTAGCATCGAGATGTCCCGTTTGAAGCACTGTATGGACGGAGATGTCGTACATCGCTATCTTGGGACGACGTGGGCGAGCGAGCGCTGTTGGGACCAGAGATGGTAGTAGATGCTGCAGATAAAGTCAAGCTGATTAGAGAGCGGCTTCGCGTGGCTCAGGACAGACAGAAGCACTGGGCCGACAATCACCGTAGGCCGTTGGAGTTTGAGGTATAGAATTACCTTAATATAACTACATGTATATGTGTAGGATTTTTGTAACATGTTGTGAACTTAGGTTGGTACCTTAGTGTTCTTGAAGATATCTCCAACACTTGGCACGATTCGTTTCGGTGGAGGCGGTAAGCTCAGCCCACGATTCATTGGGCTGTTTTGTATCCTTGAGAAGATCGGTGCAGTGGCATACCGATTAGCTTTGCCGCCTGCTCTAGAAGGACTGCACAACGTGTTCCACGTGTCTCAGCTGAGACGATACGTGGTAGACCCCAGTCATGTCTTGGATCATTCGAAGATCGAGGTGGGACCGAGTCTCAGTTACCAGGAGCAGCCCGTAGAAATTTTGGACCGCAGAGAGAAGGTCCTGAGGAATCAGACGATTCCTTTGGTTCGTGTCGCGTGGAGGCACCACTACCGAGGCAAATCCATATGGGAGAGAGAGGATGAGATGCGCGAGCGTTACCTCTACCTTTTTGAGGCCTGAGGTACATTTCCACCTTGTGCTCAATTTAAATTTCGAGGACAAAATTTTTTCAAGGGGGGTAGATTTGTAAACTCTTCATCCAATTCTGCTAATACTTCTTTATTTTTTTTATTATTGATTATGGAGTGAATAAGTTTTCACAAAAATCAAATAGATTAGATATACACTTCTTACAAATATTAAATTTTTCAAGGGCCTTTATACAAAAAGACCAAACTTGAACCCTCCATCAGTTCGACCATTTCAAATCCCAGATGCTGATGCTTAAACCCTGTTCAAATTCAAATGTTTTTTCAACTACCAAGAGATAAACCAAACTTAGTTTAAATTCAAATCTCTTTATCAGTTTTCCATTGATTTCAATCCAAACCCTAGTATATAACAACCGATCCCAAAACCCCTGCTAACCCTAGAATTCTCACCTTTCCCTGCCGCAGAGAGCCTTCGGGTAGAAGCCAATAGCAGTTGAGTTGTGCAACCAGAGGTAAGTTCATCAACTCTTCGATTTGCCAGGTTAATATATGCTTTTATTAAACACTAGAATAGAAAGGGTTGGTAGATGCTTGATGTTCTTCCTAAGTGGAAACATGGGAAGCATGTACAAAGAGGCAGGCTAAGGGACTAGAGTCCTATGTCCAGATGTGAAGTTCTATAAGTTTAACATACAAATCAGGAACCAAATAGGGGTACACTTTGGTAGCGTCCTCACATGGGGTCTTTACTAGGTTAGCATAGGAGTATCCTATAGAGAGTCTAAGCACCTGTTAGTATTACTGTAGGTACAGGCAACACCATGTTCTATTCAACCCTAAGCTAGGAACAAATACTGGGTAATGTAAACTGGTAGGAGTTCGTAGGAATTCGTAATAAACTTAGGCCGTGATTACATGCCTTGATGTTTGCCTGGGTACCCATGTACCTGTGCTCAACACACCAGTGGTCATAATCGAATCCTGCTTCGATCAGGCCAATACTTGACAACCAGTTCGACCTATGTTCCTGCCTGACCTGTAATGTCTCTATGCATCAGAGTTCGTCCTTGGTAACACATGAATTGAGTATCTGGTATTTAAGAGCCTCGAGTATCTGTTGACGATGTATGTATACTCAGTATAGAAAATAGAGTTACCGTGATTCATTGATATAGCGTTAAGTTGTATATCTTTTGATTGTCATATAGGGACTCACAGCAAGGACACAGGTCAGCAGATTATCCTGGTATCAGGAATGGCACTCGATATTGAATGGTACTCCTTGGTATCAGACCCAGTTAACTTCGTATCCGAACCCTGAAATTGGTTGGGTTTTGGAACCATACTCTTTCCATGACAGATCCGATACGCAGAAGAAGGGGTACACTGGTATCACGTTGAGTTTAGGCATGATTTTTATGACCAATTGATACCTGATACCAAACCCAATGCCTAAGTATCAGAGTAGTTTTGGTGAGGTTAGGTATCAGGTGAAATCTCGATACCCAGGTTCAAACCCACGTTTTATCCTACAGTCCACTAGCGGATTAGGGATGTATACTCAGCATCAAGTGTGTACCTAATATGAATAGGAGAACCCTTTACTTGAATACACAGAGACACTCTTTATATAAAGACATGTGTACTTCCTTTTATTTTTCGAATACTGTCACATGAATCCCCTTGTACCAATGGGTACTAACATGTGGGAACACCCTTGGGTTCCCTGTAACCATTGTGAGAGAGGGAGAAGGCTTGCTGAACCTACATCTAATGTCGGGTACGAGCACTTACTAAGTAATTCACTTAGGGCACCTACCAGGTAGATAAGCATGCCTCAATTGGAGGTATATAAAAATACACAGTGAGCAATGAAGGTCCATGAAGGGGGTATAAACACATCAGAACCACTAGATAACAGTAGGCTACCTTTCTAGCTAATAATACGAGTAAGAAGGATAAGGGAATAGAGAAACTAAACCAATAGGGCAAATTTTAGATTGAATAACAACCTTTCATATCAATTGTATCTTGACTCTGTGATTCCTTAAATAGGTTATTTGGATCTCGATTTGGACTCTAACCAGTGCCAGCAGCCCGGGACAACAGGCGAGTACAGTTTATTGTTTGTTTTCGATATTAATCTTTACTATGCCTCATTGTTAGAAATTAGATATATGATTTCCGTTTATGTTTTGATATATTTTGTCGTGTCGGAGAGGTGAAGTACCAAAGATGTGTGACCTGACCTTATATAGTGTATACCGTGTAGACAGTGTTTTATCATTGCATTGTACCGTGTAGACAGTGATTCATTATTGCATTATACCTTGTAGACAGTGTTACATTATACAGTGTAAATATCATAGCCAGTGTCGTGTAATTGTCCCGAGATCGGTCACATATCAAGAGTACTTCAGTTAGTCAGTCGGTGAGTATTTCCTTTGTATTTATTTATTATCTTTCTATATTTAGTTTTAATCTGTCTTCTTAGTATATTTTCCAAATCATGTATTTAAAGGCTAACCTCTGTTGTATAGTCATTTTCATATATTGGAACTGCATTCAGTGAATTGTACTCGTTCCATCCTGACTGGGTAACCAAACAAATTTTTAGGTGATTGCGAAGAGGTCGTGTGCCCTGACCAGTATGGCCCGTACTTGGGAGATACCGTAGAGACAGACTTTGCCTATCAGGAGGAGTACGCAACATCTGATCCTGCTGCGCTTGCTTAGTTATATTTAGTTAGTGCTGAGACATTGTAGTGGATACTTAGTTGACTTTGAGACATGTGGTTGAGATTTTATTTGTTCTTTAAACATCACACATTTTCTATTATGAGATGGTTCTATTTATATTCATCTTTAGAGCTGAGTTGTGATATGGTATTGTTGGTTCCCAAGTGTGGACTATATTATGCGTGGTTGTTCATCATATTGTTACAGCATTCTACTGCCGACTCTGCGGCGAAGACTGGGCGTGTGCACGGTTCATGCCCAAATATTGGGTACGGTCGTGACAGGAGTATCTCTGCAGCGTGTTGTTAACCACCTCGACGGACCCGGCATCTCCGGAGGAGAAGACGAGAATGTCGTCAGCATATGCTAGGTGGGTTCTGATCGGGCAGCCGCTAGAGGTGTGAAAATGCTGGAATTGCGGGGAACCAACCATTTTATTCAGATTTCTGCTCAGTGCTTCAGCGTCTATGATGAAGATGGTGGATGATAATGGGTCGCCTTGTCTGACACCATGGCTAGATTTGAAAAATCCCTCAGCTTAACCATTAACTATAGTAGAGAACCACGAGTTACTGATCGATCTCCACACGATGTCAGTCCAAATTTCTGAAAACCCGATGGCCTTGAACACCCCGATCATGAATTGCCAGTCAAGCCCGTCGTATGCCATCTCCATGTCCAGCTTGACGGCAATGTTCCCTCCCCTAGACAGAAATTTTATGCAAGTGATCATCTCCAGAGCCAGCATGATGTTGTCTAAGATATTACAACCGCATACAAAACCGCTTTGCTCTTCAGAGATAATCTTGGGGAGAAGCTCGGTCATACGGTTGGCAATAATCTTGTTGAATGTAGGGTTTATACAATGCTGATGCTAACTAGTGAATCCTAATATTGTGAGGCCGAGGTAATTACATTATGCAAGACAACTAAACTAGCGTGTAGCTCTAATAATAAATTGTGTCTCAATGGCGTAACTAGGAAAATGCCTACCGTATCCCTACTCCCATGATGGATGCCTATCACAGCCATGGTAAATTCTTTATGTCACTGCAGATGTACTATAGGATGTCTAATAGACCTGTTCTGAGTTATTCTAGCTGGTACTTAGGGTCGGGTTGATCGAACCATATCAATCAAGGTTATGACCAAGCCAAGCAAGAAATTGGTCAAAATATTTCAAAGAACGACTTGAAGCCAATCAGGATACATAGGACGTATACTCATGGCTTGGTCGATGCCTAACTATACTTGTGTATATATAGCTGTCATGGCCATAGGTGCTATGGCAAACAAAGAGGGACATTCTGTGTCTATCTTCTCTCAAGCACAAGCATTTGTTTTTTCCAAAATAGGTAAAGACGAAAATAGTAAAAAGTTTAAGGGAGATCGGATCGAATGCAAATACAGGGTTCCAAAGACGATTGAATAATTCAAAGAGAGTTGTTAAGACTGTTGCGGATGAGATCCTAGAGTGAAAATATATTTGTCAACTATATCTCAATCCACGCAGAATAATCATATGAAGAGTGAACCAAGTGCACTAAGGTTGATCAGACCTTAATACCTTGATTCTAATTAAACAATGTATTAATGGGCGTCTCCAATAAAATATATGTCCAGAACAAGCACGATAAAATAATAAGCTTGCATTAAAACTAGGCTATAATAGCAGCATCAATCAAGATAGTCCAAAATTATAAGTACGCGAGATTATGATTGAAAGAAAGCACAAGTAGTTCAAGTTTAACAGAATCTAAGACTCATCCTGTGTTCATGCCTCTATAGTTGTTCAACTATCTTCTTATCTAAGGCCATGGTCAACCAAATGGGTTAGAGACCTCTAAACTCTATAGTCTAGGTAAACCTATTAGTGTCCTCCCTAATGGGTCATAAGGACAAAGGAAATGCTAGGTTGTGAGGCATTCTATCCAACTTATAAGAGATCAACTAATAGTATGATTAAACAATGGAACATATATACCTAGTACAAGTCATCTTGTTAACCTCTATCAAGCACTAACGAAAAAGATAAATTTACGGTAGAAAGGAATCAAACAAAATACAAATCAAGGCAGTCAAATGAGAGTTCAAAAACTGAATCAAGGAAGAAGATCAAGCATGCGGATGAGATCCTAGACTCTAATCCTATATGCATGCTTGCTTGGTACAGTTATGTAACCAAACAATTTATTCGTTGACCTGCATGGGCCATCACAAAAATATGTAACGCCCCAGTCCCAAAATACGTAGGACTAGGTTCATAAATATGTCAGCCGTATAATAACTATATGTAAGATGTAAATGTAGTATGTCCACGACAAACTATTCTCGTCCACAAAATTAAAAAATAAGTTATTATAAATAAATATGAATTATCACTGTACAAGTTGTTGGATGGAGACAAATCCACTTCCAACTTTAAAATTAGGAAATAACAAAATAAGGAGTGCAAGTAGCAAGGATGATCCAAGAGCATGTCATCTTCAATAGAAAGGAGAAGACCACGATCTTGGCAGGAATTCCTGTGGGAAGTCAAGAAAACACACACACCCCTGGAAATATCACCAGGTCCTCAGAGGGACGTAACAAGATACATAAAAACATGCCATATAACTGAATATAAACTGCTCAAGAGTGTCATTCAGATCATAACAGGGTCCAATACTCCACCCTTGAATTAGCGTACCAACCCACCAACCAAATAATGACAGGAGATGTCATCCTAATCCATGATGAAGTATCTTTCCATGCCATAATCCGATATAGTATCCGAACCACAACAAGCTTTAGTATCTTATCATCGAAGTAGTGAACCACACCTACAACTAAATAAGGATAAGGTGTGGCACACTAGTTTGTGACAAAATACTATTCCAAGCCGCGATCAGGCATAAGTACATTAACCAAAAGTACCTATACCTAAACGGATAAAGGTCACCTAACCACTCTACGTGTAATACAATCGAGATTAGTGCATGGTCGCATAATCTCCAAGTCAGTCAGGATAAAATAAACAGTACCTTAGTAGAGAGTCTAAATACTATATACCATTCCTCAGTATCGAGCGAGTGTATAGCATATAGTCTACCTATCGTTCCTTAGTGACGAACGAGTGTATAACATATAGTCTATCTATCGTTCCTTAGTGACGAGCGAGTCTATGATAGATAGGGAGGAGGTCAACATCCAATTGTATTCTCCCCACCCAATGTCCTAACTCTAATAACTACTAGTTTTCTATCATGCAATCCGATTAGTAGTTATAGCCTAACGTTCGTCCCATATGTGCCGCTGGCCAGTTGATACCCAATTACGAGATCTATATGTAACTCGTGACTCATAGAATATATGTGTCAAGGCCAATAAATGCAGCACAAACAAAGGTGGCCTCTTAATTCTAGGTCAAATGTGCATATAGTAAACAAAAGAAACAAAATTATGACTAAACAGTTACTTGCGATCAAATACGACTAGAAGCATGATTTTATATTGTAGAAATTAAATGATAATAAATAAATGTATGTAATATGGTGAGCTAAAGTAAATAAATAGTAGATGACAAGGTATTTTGCCAGAGGTGGTATGCAAAATGGCAGTATCTAGTAACTCGAACCATCAGATCAGTGAAGCAATGAAAGCCAACTTTCGCAAACATCCTCGGATGATGAAAAAGACAACACCAACATTTTTGGAATAAAAGAAATGTCTAAGATCACCTACCCATAAGTCCAATTATGGACACAGGAGCAATATCGTAATTTTGAGCTAAATTGGTGTCTGTTATTGGACCCGTTTTGTACCGAAAAGTGTGCCAAAACCTACAATCTCTAAATTTATTAATTTATATGTCTAAAGGTCTACTTTGACGATATGAACTCACCCGTATGTCCAAAGTTGGATTTTCGTGAGTCGTGCACAATTTTGCCTGTTGGATCGAGTCGTGGGCCTGCCAAAATAGCGTTCCGGTCGACCTTCTCATAATCAGACCAAACTTGGCTCACATATCAAAAAAAAATAACACGAGTCCAGTGGCACAAGTTTCATCTGAAGATAATAACGTGCACAATGTTGTGGGCTAGTTTGGAAAGAGGCCTATACGGATTACCTCGACGATACGCCTCGATTTTGTCGCGTACACACAACGAAATCAAGTTCCGT
The DNA here is from genome assembly GCA_029216955.1 of Iris pallida. NCBI lineage: Eukaryota > Viridiplantae > Streptophyta > Magnoliopsida > Asparagales > Iridaceae > Iris > Iris pallida. Next base: position 12,466,706 of record JANAVB010034619.1, read on the forward strand.
TGAATCCCACACGTCCGCGAAGTCGATATGCACATTTTGATGCTTTCGGTTCATAATTATGTCGCCCGGTTTGTCGGGGCGCACGTCGTATCGTTAAAAGTTATCAAATTTTACAGTTTTAAAAACTAATTTTTTCTAATTTTTGAAATCTATTTTCTTTGCATATATTGGATGAAATAAAAACTACAAGCAGGGTTTTAATCTCGTATAGGTTGTCTACAAGATTGTTCAAGTAGTTTCCTAAATTGGACCATGGTTTGACCAGGATCGACCTTCCAATATTGGGTTTTTGGGACTGTTTCTTTGTTCCAAAAATCGTATTTTTTTTTCAATTTTAGAACTCGATTCACGACGCGTACATAGCGTATTAAATTATTTTTATTGAAGGGTCATGAAGGTGTTCATGTTGTGATTGCACCTGAGACAACGGATCACAAAACGCACGAAAGATGACGCCAAAATCGTGACACGAAGTTGATGATGCTGCTGTATATACTACCTGTTGCAGGTGCTACCGCAGCTGCTAGCTCGGCCGCGGCTCTGCTGTCCGGCGGCGGTTGTGATGCACGCACATGGTGGCAGGGTCATCTGATGTAGGCGCTATGTTCTAAGGTTTTAAGATATTTGTTTTTTTGCTGCTATGTTATATACCATAAGGTTTGGTTCTTATCAGCAATGTTCCCCCATGGGGGAATAGTACCTGCTAATTTTTTTAAATCCCTTTTTTTAACTAACCCCTCTCTTTTTATCAAATAATATCCAATAAAATCCTATGATATTTAAATTATAATATCTCAAAAAATAAAATAAAATCTTAATATATTTTGTACCAATATACATACCATTATATGTATATTGGTACAAAATAAAAAATAATAAATTTATATATATATATATATATATATATATATATATATATATATATATATATATATATATAAATATATATATATATATATATACACCTTATATATTTACAACATACAAATATTTTAAAAATATGTTTATATATGTCTATGTATTTATTTCATCTTCTAACTAAATTAAATCTTTAAATAGTTTAAACATAATTTATTTAAATATCTATCTATAGATTTATCTATGCTCAATTTACCTATTATATTAAACCCATACATATACAATTCTTTTATTACGTACATCTATTTATATAATAAAAATATGAAATATTATATAAAATATACATATATATATATATATATATATATATATATATATATATATATATATATATATATATATATATATATATAATATATATATATATATATATATAAACCCAGTTTATATATATATAAGAACATTTTAACACATATATCTTCTTACTATAAAAACTCTTTATGTATTAAGATATACATTTACTATATATGTATACACACTCAATAATTTAATGGAATATAAAGTAAAAAAAAATCTAAGGTCAATATCATATATTTATTAAAACAAATCGAGAAATAAACATGGAAAATAAGGAAAGAAAAAAATATTTAGCCGAAAACTTGGGGGTTTTACACGTATACATGCTCTCAACATATCTTCTAGCATCTGAATAGTATGCTCTGACTGTCCATCGGTCTGTGGGTGATAAGCCGTGTTGCATGCATACGAAGAATACTCCAATATATAGAATCCTCGTACACATGCATATTTTTGTGGTGGCCTATGTAGGTCTCGAACTTGCGACCTTTGCCGAAGTAAGGAAGTCCATCCCTTGTCCATCTCGAAGATCATCTTAAAGTCGTTGAGTGGTGTGGCCATGAGACTGGTGACACCCGTCCAATCTCCCACATCGATCTTTAACCACTTGGACGCCTCCTGTACGGGGCAAGCCTCTAAGTTAACTTTCTTTACTTGCTCGAGTCTTTTTTAGCACCAGACCCAAGCGATGGACCTCCTCGTCCAACTTGAAGTTATGCATTGCTCCCGTGTCCACCATCACCCTTGTACTCTGGCTATTGATCTTTACGTCCACGTACATGTGTTTTCGACTCGAGGCTTTGGCCACGACGGTTTTACTCTTCAGAGCATTGAGCAGCCGCAAGGCTCCCATATGAGCCCCCATCATTAGCTCCTCGTCTTCGGCCTCCTCGCCTTGGACTGCGTTCACTCGCTTGTATTTGTTCTTGAATCGCGTGTGAAGTGATTTCCGAATCAATCAATCTTTCGTTCTATTTGAAGAAATATTAGGACTTGTAATAATTCCTTTATTAACTTGGAGAATGCTTATAAGTTTTAGTGGTGAGAAACAAAGGAGCCGCCTACCTATTTATAAAGCTTTATAGGGCTTACAATAAGCTTTTGGAATTGGCATATTTTTCTTGAGGATACTTACAAGGATACTTCCAGAACATCTAGAAAGATTTTGAGTCTTCAGGAAGATTCCACCATTTTCTTGAGGATACCAGAAGCATCCAACATAACCTTGGTCCGTGAAAGGTTATGAAAATCCTATCTCGGTAGGGCACAAAATCTTATGCATAACATGCCTGGCGACCATTCGGGGAACCAAAAACCTTGTGCACAAGTTGTCCATGACCATGCAATATGCATGACTATTAAACTCTGAAACATATGCATGGTATAAAACTAAATAACTATATAATACATCTCAACTCAATATTATACCATATTCTATGAGCCATCACTCATACTTCCATTCTTATCACATTCCTCAAGCCATCGCTCGTATTGGCCTAAACGGTCAATGACCAACTTGATTTTGATATTTGGTCAACCATGACTCGATATCTTTGATACGATGCCTCATATGAATATTGCGCATCCAGCTCGAAGATAACTATTCACTTCATGGTGGAAAACTTGGTCGTCATGTTTTTCTTACTTATTTTGTGTTTTATCTTTATTCTTTAGGCCCCATTGTACATCGAGTCGCACTAGCACTAGGAAGCTCAAATCTTATCCAAAACTAAAATCCTAATCCACTATACATAAACTTGACCCAAGCCCTAGTTTCTAACATAAATCATTATGCCAAAAACCTACATAATTCAGACATAATTCAGTTTGAACGCCTAAAACACATTATGGCTCAAAGATAGCCAAAATTAGGATGAGTTTGCACCAACCGAACTCAGGTCGAACTCGGTCCCTCTGATCCAATTTTTAGATTTGCTCGTTCTCTCCTGAAGAATTGGTCTCAACGTTCAAAATTCTTAACTGTTAGGGCTAACCGAGTTCAGGCTAAATTCGGCAAGAATAGCCATTTTAAAATCTATAAACAGGCCTTAAGTTTGCCATTGAAACACTCATTCTCAGTTGCTAATCCTTATATATTCTGAGCTCTACACCTTCATACCTCCCACATACAACTCCCAAGCCTTCTAGTGCCAATCTCGGTTCGATTAGAAGTCAGGTTCGAGTTGTAAAGCTTGAATTTTCAAGTTATTTCCATTTCGTTGTTGAAGTTGGCAAGCCCTTCGGATCAAAGCTAGTGGTATGAGAAGTCGACGAGCACATCGTATCAAAGCTCATGGTGTATGATTGCTATTGTTCAACAATGGATTAAAGTCGAATAAGAGTTTCTAGGACTGGACTGCCTTACACAAAGGATACCAGGATACATCGCAGGTATTTGCGCTTCTGAATTCTTATATCTCTGATTACTTTCTTGCTATTTTATTTAGTAATTTGAGTTACTTTTATTGTTTTATTATTGCCTTTACTCTTTTAACCCTCACTACCAAAATTTCTCGATTTAGCGACGGCCGGATCCGTCGCCCGTCCGACGGGAAATTCCTATTAGCGACCTGATAACTGACGGATTTTGGCCAAAATAATCCGTCGGCAATCAGCTCGTCGCTAATAAGGGTCCGTCGCTATGTAGTCGTTAGGCGACGGAATAGCGACGGCTAATCGACTTCAAAATACGAGATATTAGCGACTAATTTCGACGGACTGTCGTCCATTTCAAGTATTAAATACTGAACTGTGTAAACAATAGCGACGTAAAGTCCGTCGGTAAACCGTCGTAACAGCGTATCAGAGCGTATCATTCCGTCACTAATCCGTCGGTAGTCGTCGATAACGAAGGACGGAAGAAGCGACGGATTACTGACGGAATATCCGTCGATAAGGTTCTGGAAATGCTTGGCATTTCCAGCACCATGGCGACGGAAGAGTGGTCGCTAATCCGTTCGCTACGCCGTCGACAAAGCGACTGATTAGTGGCTGATTATCCGTCGCCACGGTTCTGGAAATGTCAAGCATTTCCAGAACCTTGTCGACGGATTGTCCGTCGCTAAGCAGTCGCGAGAGCGACTGATTAGTGGCTGATTATCAGTCGCCGTGGCGACGGATAGTCGCTATTCCGTCGAAGTATATACCACCAGAACCTTGCCGACGGATATTCCGTCGATCACCCGTCGTTACCTGGAAACAGTTTAAAATCTCCAGATAGCGACGGCGGGTCCGTCGAAAATCTGTCGGTAACTGGGAATATCCGTCGCGAAACAGTCACTAGTCCGTCGCTAACTGAGTTTTTGGGAAAAAAAATTGCAGCACTTTCCTGTTCACAAATATATGCAAAAACCAAACCAATATATAATGCACACCAATTATCCAACAATCACATAGACCAAATATATAATGCACACCAATTATCCAAGAATCACATAGACCAAATATGCACATACGAATTTAATGCCACACCAATTATCCAAGAATCACAGACCAAACCAAATTAATAGAAAATAAACATCAATTATCCTGAAGAGTAACATAATATCCGGTGCTATAATCCGATTATAGCACAATTAATCCAAAGCTCTCACAAATATTCCAAATTTTCTTAATACAATATTTTAAGAAGAAGGAGGAGGTCGATTGTCCGGTGGTGGTAATCCCAGATGCGACCGACGAATATACTCCTCCACAAGGTACGAAGGCAAGTCGTTGTAGACACTGCTCGGAAGTCGGCGTAGCTGCTCTGGGGACATGAGATCCAGGAGTGACGTCACAGTCGTAGGCGGTACCACAGGGGCATCAGGGTTGAAAGAAAGATGACCCACGGAAGACGGACCGACACCAGCAGTCGACGGACCAGTAGAAGACGGACCAACACCATCAGCAGACGGACTGCCAGCAGCAGACGGAGGCAGAAAGTACGTGGCAAATTGCTCCCAGCAAGGATGACACCGCCTCGTGCAGCTGCGTAAGCTGCGACCTAACATCATCGATCTGTCGGGGCCACGGGAGGAGGCGGTGTCGGTGGAAATCTCTGCGTCGCCATGTACAACGGCCCTAGGGAGCCGACTCCGTACAGGAACCCTTTCTTAAAGCCGCCGACGGTATCTACGAACAAGTCGTTCCGAGCGGCCAAAGAAGAGGGCGTCCGGGCGGGCGTCGTTTCACCGACATCCTCGGTGTCAGTTAACTGAGCCCGACTAAGGGCCTCACGATACGCAGCCTATCAAATGAATGTGTTTATATTATAAGATTTACCTAAGTTGTAATCTAAATCCTATGTTTCACTAAGTTAAGTGTGAATCCTAAGTTTACCTAAGTTATAGTCCGAATACTTTTAATTCTAACGTAAATCTCATAAACATAAGTACTTACATCAGTCTCCTTGGCCCTCTCGTCGACGAAGCTCCCGTCCTTCCGTCTTTTGTGCGTATGCTGGAACACTGTCGTGCATGGTGACCGATTCAGGCGCCCTTCCTCCTTCACCACCCGTTGGGCCCTGCATACGAAATTTTCGTAGAAACTAATTAACTCATTTAATTAATAATACCTAATTCGATAGTGAAATAAATTTACGGTTGCTCACCAGATCTGCAAGTGTCGCTGCAGTGGGGCCTTGATCCCCCCGTATGAAGGCCCGCGACCTGTCGGTTCGCCTTCGCCTTCTCTCGATTTCTCCTTGTACGCAGGGGTATCCATCATACCTAAGAGGTCCTCATAATACCCCTGCCGGATCCAATTCGGCCTCGTATGCCCCATTTTTAGGTCATGAATCATATCCCATATCTTCTTCGAGGCAGCGCTTCTGTAGGTCCTGCGGATCGCGTCCTCGCGATGGGGGGGCCACCAGTACGTCGTCTAACATAGAAATTTAATTATCACGTAATTTAAAAAATGGTTGATTAAAGAGTAACTAATAATTAACCAGAAGATATAGATATATACCCTCAACTCGTCGAGCCAGACGTACTTCACGTTTGGGGGCACCGACGAAAAGTTGAGGTAGGGACCGTGGAAGTTAGCCCTGATAATTTCTCCAAGAGCCCTGCCAACATTAAACGAAAAAAACTACAAAGAAGAAACGACTAGATTATTATCTTGAATAAATGAAAGAAATTTAATAAATTATCTTAAATTTACTTACGAGGTCCCCGCGGGCCATAGCCCTCGTCGAAACTCGCCTCTCGGCCTCTCTGGTGCCGTCGGAGGATCCGCGGGTCCGCGTATGTACTCCCCAGTAACCGGATGGAACCGAGTATGGGGGTACTCCGGGGCCCACTGTGCAGTAACTGGGGCATCCCCTGGTGGATCCGCTGGCTGGTGGTTCCGATAGCGGAACGGATCCGCTAGCAGATCTGGACTCATGCCTCGATGAAGTAGTCGATCGAGGGCGGGATGCGTCTGTGCCCGGGGTACTCTCTGGGTCGGGCTCGCTCGATGGGGTCACATCTCGGGAACTTTGAATGCGACCACGACCACCAGCACCACTACGACCACGACCATGACCCGCACCACCACCACCACCACTACGACCACCACCAGCACCACGACCACGGCCCGCCATCATGACCTGTAAATAGAACACATAAACATAATTAACAATATAAAAGTGTAAATGGATATAAAAAACTAAACTAAAATATACATACCACCAGTAGGGAGACGAGTGCCGCTGCGACGAAAAAGACTAGGAGTGCCATCTGCAATAAGTAAATAATCGAATGAAAAAAAACATGAATTTACGTAATTGTTTTTATGAGGTCAAACTTAATTCACGAATTTGGAAGTGTTTTCAATATACAACAATATTTAACCTAATCATCGTCTTCGTTCTCATCCTCGGCCTCGTCTTCATCATCATGCTCCTCATCCTCATCCTCATCCTTATCTTCATCGTCGATTTCATCTGTATCCTCATCCCCATCAAATTCTCCTTACTATCTAGCAAGCACTACCTTAGTTTAGTCACACTAGCATTAATTACCTATAATTCCTACCATGTCTACACTCATACATTACACCCCAAGCCGTCCTGCATGCTAATAGGCATGGTAGGCCTGCCTTTTCATTCCTCACTCTCTAAAGCACACATACACATATATATGTATATCACAGTTAGATGTATAGATATATACATCTATATAGAAGCACACAACTGACTTATGCAGATGAAGAACTCGCACTGTCCTTGACACAGTGAACATATACACCATGAACCCAAACTCCATATTCACATTTACTAATCCAAACACCACCAAACTAATGGATAACACCCAATATGGATAACACATTATTTAGCCAATATATAAACTCAGATGAATTTGATAAGCAAAGCCCCCTGCCGCCCCCGACCAAAGCCCGCCGCCCCAAGCCCGCCGCCCAGCCCCCGACGCCCCCACCCCAAGCCTGCCGTCCAGTCCCCGACGCCCCCGCCCAAGCCCGCCGCCCAGCCCGCCGCCCAGCCCCCGACGCCCCTGCCCCAAGCCCCCCACCCAGCCCCCGACGCCCCCGCCCCAAGCCCGCCGCCCAGCCCCCGACGCCCCCGCCCCAAGCCCGCCGCCCAGCCCCCGACGCCCCCGTCCCAAGCCCGCTGCCCAGCCCCCGACGCCCCCCGCCCCAAGCCAGCCGCCCAGCCTCCGACGCCCTCGCCCCAAGCCTGCCGCCCAGCCCCCGACGCCCCCGTCCCAAGCCAGCCGCCCAGCCCCCGAATGTCCCCAAGCCCGCCGCCCCCCGCTGCCCTTACGTCGACACCGCGACAGAGAGAGAGAGAGAGAGAGAGAGAGAGAGAGAGGAGATTATCTTCGGGAGAGAGAAAGGAGAGGATGCCGACGCCGTTCACCGAAGCCGCGGGAGAGAGAGAGAGAGATGAGAGAGAGTAAATTTTGGAGGGAATGCGAAAAGTTCCCCCCGCCGTTTTATTTTAAGTCTAGAACGTAAATTTAGCGACGGAAACGCGACTGCTAATTATCCGTCACCAATTGGTCGCTATTATTGATACTTGTCGACTGAATATTCGTCGCTACGTAGTCGAAGAAATGCCCCGCCAATTCTCTACACAATTCCCGCCAAATAATCGACTACGTAGCGACGAGTGGAGATCCGTCGCTATATCTCCGACATCCTAGCGACGGATGTGCGACCTTTCCTCCCCCTAAAATTAAAATAAAAAATGTAAAGGCGTGTGGTCGGTAATCAGTCAGCGAGCGACCACGAAGCAGTCGCTAACGCCGACTGAAAATTTTCGTCGCTAAATATTCGTCGCTAATTTACTGTATTTTGGTAGTGCCTCCCCCAAAGGTTGCCTACAATTGGTATCAAAACGAAGGCTCTTGAACACATTAACATCCTTGACTATATCTACGGTAACTTAAGCATGCAAGCATCCATCATCTTACTCAAAAAAATTTAAACTTAAACAGAACACTAATCTAATCCATCATCTTACTCAAAAAAATTTAAACTTAAACAGAACACTAATCTATCTGGTTCAGTTTAAGAGGAGCAAAACATATATAAAATGATTATCATGAGATTGACCAGTGACCACTAATACTACTTCATCTGCTTATAGCAAGATAACAAGCATGAGCACGCCAAATTTGGTTTATAGAATGTCCCTGTCATATAGGTATCTGAATAAAACACAAACTAGCTAGCATGACCCAGGCCACTAACAATGAAAATAAATTTAGGGCACGAAAAAAATAAATTTTGTGACTCTATCACAATACGTATATGAATTATGTTGTATCGTATTTGCACCTGTGCAAAATTCGATAACAAGAAAAGAAAGTCAAGTATACCACACACATACCTTAGGCTCCTAAATGCCCTTCAGCACAACCTGGCATTATAATTAACATGATTGAATGTCAAAATATATTTACCGCAATCCCTTCGAGTAATTGACTTGTTGGAAGCCCGTCGTATTACTTTACGATCGAAAAATGAATTACAATATCCGCTGGTTCATGTACAAGGTTAACTCACGTGACAATGATACTTTTAGTAGCCTCGTCTGTCTTGTATTACTCTAGTGGTCTACCTGGTGATCTTATTTTCGGTGAGACAACTGCTGTCATTGTGTGGTGATTTAATGGACTCTGTGATCATATCGACAAAATCGTCTTTGGAACATATTGAAGGGGAAGCCTCTCCCCCATCAGAATTCTTCTCTCCTAAGAGGTGAGACTATATATATTGGTTTAGACTCATATGCATAAGTTAAGATAGGTATGTACATATGGACTTGGGAATTTAGGAGTGTCTATAAACAGTATGTATTAGTATCAGTCATAATATAAAGGGTTGACATTTCATAAGTTTTAGGAGGAAGGGAACTATTCTATATTATAGAAATTTAGTGTATATTTTATTAGTCCCGGAGCACAATTTTCGATGGAAAACTGAGAAAATGAAATGATTGTAAAAACAATATTTCTAGCAACACTTCAAAGAAGGTGCTTGACAGAGATCCTTGGAGGATTCTGGATAAAGAAAATCTAAAAAGATTTCGTTATAGCAGCAAACGAAACTAGTATTTCTAAAAAGAAGTATCCAATCGAATTGCCAGCAGCAGCAGCGATGACAGGCGAATGGTGGAAGAACAATCTGCTGGGGTGAATGATCACCGTTTCTCAAAGCTTAATTTGCCCCACACAAACAGCTTCCAGGAACCAGTAAGTTCGACAAAAAACTTTGGAACACTCCGCTCTTCTGACTCCTCGGATGGCAGTAGACTCCTGTGCAAAGTAACGCTGGTGCAACGCTTCACTTCTCTCTCAAAGTCTGTGAAAATTCGTAAGGAATGTTGAACACTTGTCTTATTCTTATATGTATGCACTGTGAGAGAGAAGGACCTTATATAGTCCCGCGTTGCAACTATCCAGTTAGCAGAACGTTCGGGACATGGGAAAAACTGCTTCGAACGTGCTGTAACCGCTCAGATCATACACAGACACGATCTGAGTCAACTGGCGCACAGCGCGCACCACTTGCGCCACCCGTGCAACTTGCGTACCGTGCGCACCGTGCGCACCTTGCATACCATGCGTACAGCGCCACTTGTGCCACCTGCACACTCTGCACAACCTGCGCCAACCGCGTGCCAACAAGCAACGCCCACCGGTACGCCACTGGGCCGCGCAACTGGGCACGCCTTTGGGCCGCGCAACTGGGCGCGCCACTTGGCCGCTCCATCTGGCAGCGCGATCGGCTGCGCAAGTAGCTCGCGCAAAAAGCCCAACTTAAGCGCACTATACGCCTAACGACGATGCTGACGTGCTAAGTGCAAAGTGCGCCAACAAAATGCCATATTATGTCTCATGAGCCCATGAGCTCGAGTCCGAGTCCGAGTCGCTAAGCCCCTACGGGGCTTAGCTCCATTGGAAATTAATTCCCAAGGGCAAAAAGCATGAATGCTTCATTGTTGATTTGGCCTTTTTTCCACTAGAAAAATCCCCTACATGACACACCCATGTGCACCTCCACATCACTTGTGCATCTCTAAACAAGAATAGCTTATATATAGAGATACATTTCTTTTGGCCTAGCAGATGTGGGACTAAAGTTTTCCACTACAAAGGCTAAAATCCCAACAATCCCCCACATATCTCTATATATGGGTTTGAGTGTTCCCTACAGTAACTGTCCATCATGCATTAGGAGAGATGTCGCTGACGACTTGAATCTTTCCGCATGGGTCAAACAACAGACTATAATACAAGAATGGACTAAGCCTTGAATTCTGTACCATAGCTTAAATTCTTCCCACTCACATAATATAGTTACATGTGCTTCTGGCTGCACATTAAAGGCCCTGTGCCAGCCTGATTTCATTGGATAATTTTGGGCGTCTACAAGTTTACCCTCAAGAGACGGCCTGATATCTCTTTCCATATACTATAGGTGAGTTCTTTGTTAAAGAGACATGGCATGAAGCGCTTTGCGCTTCCCTTGCGGTGCTATGCCGCTATGACATGGCCGACAGCCAAGGAATTACCCCTACCGGGAACTGCATCATAGTGTCATACTACTGTAGCATGAGGTCACCACCTCTTTGTAGTGCCATACTACCCAGCATGAAGCCTTAGGCTCCCTTGCGGTGTTACGCCGCAACGACATGGCTTGCAAGGCCGAGGCTTTACCCCTATCCGGGTACCTCATCATGGTGTCGTACCATTATAACATGAGGAACTTCTCTCCTTTGTAGTGCTGACTACACCCCTCTTTAATTTCAACATACAACATTAGGCTACCTGCCTATTTGCGGTGCTACGCCGCTGTGACTTGGCTCGCAAAGCCAAGACATTACCCCTTTCGGGAACCTCATGGTGGAGTCACCCTACAGTAGCATGGAGTTTCTCTCCTTGTAGTACTGCGCTACCGTGCTTCCTGTAAAGCACACCAGGCATTCACTCTGCCAGAGAACTCATTAAGGCGTTTAAGCCAACCTTCCCATAGGATTCGTTTTTCGCAGAAAACAACAGTAGATAACAGCGGTTATAGGTCCGTAACCTCTCCATGCCCAATAGGACATGTACCCACCGTTTCTGATATTCTTCCGATTAATGGTCCTCCCTTGAACCAAAAGCTAGATGACTAGTAGATTTCTCTTTGAACTAATAACATAAAACTTGGTAGGATTGTAATAATATAATATCAGAATGCCTTCAAGCCTATTTTACTTGCTGTGTCACCGACCAGCTGGCGCTTGAGGCCCTTAGTGAACGGATCTGCCAGATTTTCCTGACTCCGAACATCAATCACTACAATTACACCTCTCTTGATAAGATCGTGTACTACCCTGTGCTTCAACCGTACAGTCCTCTTCTTTCTGTTGAAGAGGTCACTTGATGCCACTGCCGCATTCGCCTGGTTGTCGCAGTATATCGGTATTGCCGGTATTTGCGCCCCAACCACTGAAAGATCATACATGAGCTTCCGAAGCCATTCTGCTTCTTCCGCTGCGGTATCAAGTACAAAGAACTCAGATTCCATGGATGATCGCGAGAGCATAGTCTGCTTCTTTGACTTCTACGATGTAGCAGCTCCATCCATTGTGAAAGTGAATCTACCTGTGGACCTCTTGCTCTCCACCTTTGAGTACCAGCTGTCATCACTGAAGCCTTCCACTACCGACAGATCTCCGCTGTAGTGCAGTGCATATGTCTGAGTCTTCTTGAGATATCTCATAACCTGTTTCACAGCTTTCCAGTGCTCAATACCTGGGTTGCTCTTGAAACGACTCAGCATTCCCACGGTGAAAGCTATGTCAGGCCTTGTGGCAGTAGTAACATACATCAAACTTTCGATTACGCTTGCATACTCCAACTGCCTGACGCTTTTCCTTGAATTAGGCTTCAACTTCAGATCACACCTGTAAGGTGTATCGATCCCTGGAAGATCCTGATACCCGTAACATGTGATCATCTTTTTAGTATAATGAGACTGTGACAGCGCTAGTCCAGTGTCTGTCCGGATGATCTTGATCCCTAAGATCACATCAGCTTCCCCCAAGTCCTTCATACTGAACTTGCTCGAGATGAACTTCTTTGTCTCCGTGACACAGCCCATATCCGTACCTAGGATCAGCATGTCGTCCACGTACAGAAAAATGATCACACCTCTTCCAACAGCAAACTTTGTGTAAACACACTTGTCCGTCTCGCTGACTAGGTAGTCGTTTGACCATATAACCTTGTCAAATTTTTCATGCCACATCTTGGGAGCCTGTTTAAGGCCGTACAAGAATTTCACCAACTTGCAGACTTTGTCTTCAAGACCCTTGACGACAAATTCCTCTGGCTGTAACATACAAATCTCTTCGGTCAGCTTGTCATTTAGGAAAGTCGTTTTCACATCCATCTGATGTATCGCTGCGAGAGCAATCAACATTCTGATGGATGACGATCATCCGGGCTACTGGAGCATACGTATCAAAGTAGTCGATCTCCTGCTTCTGAGAAAACCCCTTGGCTACCAACCTAGCCTTGAACTTGTCAATAGTTCCGTCTGTTTTCATCTTCTTCTTGAAAATCCATTTGCATCCGATGGGTTTAGCTCCTTCAGGAAGATCAACCAACACCCAAGTGTTATTTGAGGTAATGGAATCAATTTATTGTCAATTACCTCCTTCCAGAAAACCGCGTCTCTAGTCTTCATCGCCTCATCATAGGTAAGCGGATCTGCTTCCACATGATAGGTGACAAAGTCATTTCCAAAGTCCTTCAGTCTCCTCACACGCTTCGCTGATGGCTCAGCGAGATCTGGTTCAACCATTGTTTCAACAATATTTTCTTGGACTACATCCTCATTGAAGACTTCAATTTCCTGCGCATCCTCATTGTTCTCCGGAATATCCGTAAGAACAATGTTCTTTTGCCTTGCAAATTTGTCTTTAAAATATTCTGCATCGCGAGTTTCAATGATATGATTTGACTCAATATCAAAAAATCTTCGAGCATCACTCTTCTCAGCATAACCCAAGAAGATCGTCTTTGTAGTCCTTGTCCCAAGCTTCTGAATTTTCAGATCTGGAAGCTTGACATATGCCAGACACCTCCATACTCGAATGACATTCAAGTTAGTCTGACCTTGAACCAGAGTTCATGAGGAGTAATGTCTGAAGTTGCATGAGGCACTCTATTTAGAATAAAAGTGCCGTCAATGCAGCTTCTCCCCAGTAGCACTTTGGAAGACTCGCAGTCAACATCATTGAGTTAATCATTTCTATCAACGTTCTGTTCTTCCTCTATGCTACTCTATTTGATTGAGGAGAGTACGGAGCCATAGTCTTATTGACAATTTCATGTTCTTTGCAGAATAATGCAAATTCATGAGACATGTACTCTCTACCTCGATCACTTCTTATTCTCTTGAGTTGTTGTCAAGTCTACCGCTCAGCTTCGGCCCTGAACTCCTTGAACTTCTCGAATGCTTCGTCTTTCGCCTTCAGCAAGTAGACGAACGCATACTTTGAGAAGTCATCAATGAAGGTTATGAAATACTTCATCCTGGCCTTTGTAGAGAATTATTTAAATTCACAAATATCGGAGTGTACCAACTCCAGAAAATTTGTACTTTGATTAACCCGAGAGAAAATGTTGGCTTGGATAAGAAGAAATGTTGTTGACCTCTGCTACTGAGCTCAATATGCACTGTTCTGATACTGTTAGAGAAAAGCTAATTGACTCTGATACTAAGGGGCCGTTTGGTTTGCAGGATTGGACAACGTAATGTAATTGGCATTACATTGTCAATCTAACTCGGGTGTTTGGTTGGACAAATTTTTTTTAGATGTAATGTAATCGCGATTACAAGTTTGATTACATTACATCAGTTTCTTCTAAACTCAATTACATCATAAAACCTATGTAATCGCAATTACATTACAACTTAAGCGGAATGTTGGTATGTTATAATTTGGTTTTTTTTTGTTCGTTTTTGGTCATTTTTTGTTTTTTTTTTTGTTTTTGTCGTTTTTTGCGGTTTTTGTTCGTTTTTGTTCGTTTTTGGTCGTTTTTGTCGTTTTTTGTCATTTTTGTTCGTTTTTTGGTTTTTTTGTCGTTTTTGTCATTTTTTGACGTTTTTGTCCGTTTTTGTTCGTTTTTGGCCCCTTTTTTTAGTTTTTGGTTTTTTTTCATTGTTGTTCATTTTTTGCCGTTTTTGTTTGTTTTTGTTTATTTTTTGTCGTTTTTTGCCCGTTTTGGGCCTTTTTTTTCGATTTTTGGTCATTTTTGCACATTCTTGGCCATTTTTGTCGCCTTTGCACTTTTTAAATCTTTTTTGTCGATTTTGTACGTTTTTGTCGGTTTTGCACGTTTTTTATCGGTTTTGTTTTATTTGCACGTCTTTTGCCCTTTTTGTACGTTTTTTATCGTTTTTGGTCAATTTTTTACGTTTTTATCGTTTTTGGTCGATTTTGTACATTTTTTGCCATTTATGCATGTTGTTTATCGATTTTTGTCGATCTTGTACGTTTTTGACCATTTTTTCACGTTTTTATCGTCTTTTATCGTTTTTGGGTCGATTTTGTACGTTTTTTAATCCTTTTTTGCTTTTTTTGGGTCTTTTTTCACTTTTTTTTGTTGTTTATGCTCGTTTTTTTCATTCTGTTTGTTGTTTTTGGATTTTTTGCAAGTTTTTTAATCTTTTTGTTGTTTTTTGCTCGTTTTAATTCCCTCTTGTTTTTGGTCTTTTTCGTATTTTCGTTTTTTGTCATTTTTGTTCTTTTTTTTATCTTTTTTTATTTTTTTTGCTCTTTATTTATCGTTTTTTGTCGTTTTTTGTTTTTTGTCATTTTTCGTCTTTGTTCCTTTCATTTTTTGTTTTTTTTTGTCAATTTTTTTTGTTTTTAGTCATTTTTTATATCATTATTGGTCACTTTTTATGGTTTTCACATTTTATATTTTTTTGTCGTTTTCTTTTTTTTATCGCTTTTTCGTTTTTGTTTTTTTTCCTTCCGTTTTGTTCGTTTGTCATTTTTTGTCATTTTTAGTCTTTTTTAGCAGAAAACAAACCATTTTCTCCTTATTTATTTATTATTTATTTTTATTTTTATTTTTTTCTTTTAAAATTTTTTATTGATCAACTTTTTAAATTTTATGTTGTATTTAAAAAATATTAAATTAGAAACTTAATTACATTACATGATAAACCAAACATATGAATGCAACTGACATTACATTACATGGTTTGATTACATGTTTCAACCAAACATAGTAATGTAATTGTAATTCCATTACATTACTAACTCAATTACGTTACAAACCCAATTCTATTACGATTACGATTACATTACAATGAACCAAACGCAACCTAAGTAAATGATGAGAAACTCAATGAAAAGGCGGTTTGGAATATGTAAGCATACGAGTACATTTGTTTACTTAATGCATGTGTGTGAGTTGGAATTTCAATAGCGTATGTAATTACGACTTTTAAGGCCTATCCATCATGACTTCCTAGCACAAAACCTTCACCAGGAGTAATGGTTGACTTTTTATATACTGGAAATTGCTGAGAAACCCAATTTCGGGGTGGGCTTTTATGAAATGTCCACCCGCTGGATGAGTTTTATGAAATACCCAGAATTAAGTATTTTCACGTTAAATATTCCAAGATTCCCTTTTAGATGCCACCCGCTGGAAACTGCTATTTTTATAATACCGAAACTACCCCTCCGCGCGAATTGGTCATCTATATGTATTTGAATTCAAAAAACTCAGATCTGGATTGCGATTTTCGTCTTCTTCTTCTTCACGGAAAATCTGAATTCCATTGCTCTCATCTTCAGCAGAGATCAAAAAGATAGTTCGTAGTTCGGTGTGCTTTTCTTCAGTCGAACTCAGATCATCGCTCGTCATCATCATCACCATCATCATCATCTTCATCGTGGAGACATTTGAAGTTTTCCGACGATTAGGTCAATTGTGGAGAGAAGATCTTTCTTCTTCTTTTCCATAAGGATTATCATCGTTTTGAAAGAAGAACGAAACTCTTTATTTCTGACAAAATTTTTCTAAAAAAAAATATTCTTCGTGTTAAAACCACGGAGAATGAACATTCTCCGTGCTAAAATGACGGAGAATGACTATTCTCCGTTTTAAAAACCACGGAGAATGGCATTCTCCGTGTTAAAAACCACGGAGAATGACAATTTTCTATGGGTTTTAACACGGAATGCCATTCTCCGTGGTAAAGTGACGGAGAATGGCCATTCTCCGTCATTTTAGTACGGAGAATAGCTATTCTCCGTGGTTTTAACACGGAGAATGGTCATTCTCCGTCTTTTTTAATACGGAGAATGACCATTCTCCTCCATGTTAACACGAGATTGGTCATTCTCCGTGTTAATATCACGGAGAATGACCATTCTCCGTGTCGAAAAAGACGGAGAATGACCATTCTCCGTTGTAAAAAATGACGGAGAATGTCCATTCTCCTGCGTTTTAACACTGGAATGACCATTCTCCGTGCTAAATTATACGGAGAATGGTCATTCTCCGTTTTATTTAACACGGAGAATGTCATTCTCCGTTTTATTTAACACGGAGAATGTCATTCTCCGTGTTTCTAACACGGAGAATGGCATTCTCCGTATTTCTAACACGGAGAATGGTCATTCTTGACCATTCTCCGTGCTAAATTACACGGAGAATGGCATTCTCCGTGCTAAATTACACGGAGAATGACATTCTCCGTATAAATTAAGACAGAGAATGGCCATTCTCCGTCTAAATTATGACGGAGAATGGTCATTCTCCGTGTTACTAACACGGAGAATGGTCATTCTCCGTGTAAATTAAGACGGAGAATGCCATTCTCCGTGTTACTAACACGGAGAATGACCACCCTCATGAGAAATTAACATTTTTTGTGTTCTAACACGGAGAATGGTCATTCTCCTGCCTTTTATGGTTAGCTGAAACTTTGGAGGGCCATAACTTTTGACTGGGAGGTCGAAACGATGTCCCGTTTGTCGCAAAATGAGCGTATCGTCGAGGAGACTGAAAGTAACCGTTTCTTCGTTAGACGGCCTTCCGAAATTTTAGAATCGCAAAAAAAATGATGTTTGGACCTCCGTTTTAGCACTTTTGTCGTTTGTCTCGGTCTTTCCGAAATTTTCCGACGAGTTTTTGAAGATTTTTGAGGAGAAAACCTAGATTCGAAAGTGAGCAACGTATGGAAGAAGATGAAGTATCGAAACATTTTTTTAAGAGCAGTTTCGTGGGTATTTTCAATAAATTAAAAGGAAGGGCAAAAGGGTCATTTGGAACCCGCTTTGGATAAGTTTCTCTAATTCTGGGCACGCGATGAAAGTTTTTTTAGCGGTGGATTTTACATAAAACTTTTTTAGTTTTTGGGCATTCCATAAATTTTCCCTATAAGTTTATGGAATAGATCAATTCCTTACAGAGAGCGAAAAAAACCGGTCTTTCCTTCCGTAAAAAGAATTCCCTTCAGCCTAATAAATATCTGGGCCCTCTCTCCTTCCATCAATACATCTCTCCTTCCACCATATCTATCAGCATAATAAAGTATTCTCTTTCTCCTTCCACTATCATTAAACCCCTCTCCTTCCACCATCAACCCACCCCACCCATCCCTCTCCCACCGACGCCTCCACCATCTCCACCACCACCTGCGACGCCACTAACGTCGACCAAGGCCGACGCCTCCATCACCTCCGACGCCTTGCTCCCACCGATCTCCGACGCCTCTAAACTCAAGGTACCATTGAATCCCATGGTTTTTAGGGTTTAATTTTTTCCCAATTTAGAATTGATAGTTTTGTTAGGTCTTTCTTGATGTCCATTATTTTTAGAGAGGGTTGTTTGTAACCGCTTTCTTTTCCTGGGAGAGCTGTTTCTGCACAAGACTGATTTTTTTCTGTATATAGAAAGAGGCCTCTGTGACATATATTCATCATACTAATGTTATGCACATGATCTTAATTGCTTCTTATGTTCGTAGATTCTATTATTATTTTCGATGTGCAAAACTCGCCATCGAATGTGCTTGAGTCTCAATATATGCTTTTTTGGTCAAGAAATAAATGTTACTGTCTCAAATTTAAGTGTTGCCATTCTGAACTTAAAGTTTTACCCTCTCGCTTGGGCTGTTCTTAAACTTTTGGTCTAATGATAATAGGACTTGGTTGCTATCTTATACAATTTCCCACTTTCGATGAGGAAGCTAAATTAATGGCAAGGAATGCAATCATTGATTACATTGTTATCATTATGAGTCAAAAATTAACATGAACCTATATCACCTGCTGTGAACACTTCTAGCACATAAATCTCTAGGATCATTAATTGTTTACTAGTTGGAAGAATAAATATGAAAATTTCAAAAACAATGTGTTTATTATATATTAGTTCTGTAATTTAGTATTAATGAGCAAGAGCTGCATATTGTCTTGATTTATGGCCTCTCACGAAGAACATCTTTGTTTTGTCCTACTTGGGAGTTCAATTTTGCATATATGTACCCTTGTGTATCCCCTATATGTAACGTGTATTAAAATGGATATCCATGCTTGTTTGTTTGGAATATTTGAAGTGGTTTGTGGTTTTGTTGAAAGTGATTTGGTAGTCATCATGTTACTAGAACGATGTGGAAGTTCTCAAAACTTTGAAGAACACAGTAAGTGTTTTAAGATTTTTGAGTCTGGTCATAGGTGGAAGTGATTCTTTAGTCTCTGGTCACAGGATTATCAAATGACCAAGTCCAGGTTTACATCCGTAATTCCTAATATATTACCTAGAGGGAACAATACGTACAATGGCAGCACATATTATCCGGATAATAAACTATGAGTAGCAAGTAAGAACAATTCCTTAAATAGTTGCATAAACAGATAGCTACAAGAATTAAAAAAAAAAATGTATAGCAGTAACTTGGCTATTAGATTAATTATTTTTAATTATTATTATTGTGAAAATTAGTCATATATTATTTAGAAAAAAATATTATAAAAAAATATATGTGAAACCATTCATATGAACATGTCTCCTAGATTTTGTATTAGATTGCAATGAATTCTAAGTTTATTTAAAAAAAATTTCTTGCATTCCATGTTGTTTTAAAAGTGTACTTATTTTGTATATATTATTTTCAGGAAAAAATGGATGGTGATAATGATGTGAATATTAATTTAGAGAGTAGGCGCAATTTGGAAATACAAGTGGATAGCGAAAGTGAAAATTCATAATTTGGTTCAAATAATAATTCAGATACTATCGTACACTATTCGCAAGTTCCGGAGGAGGTGAAGCCTAAATTGAGTCAAGAACTTAAAATATTAAATGATGTTTACAATTTTTATAATACATATGCTAAACAATGTGGATTTAGTATGCATAAATGGAGTACCCAAAAGGGGAGAGAGAGTGGTGTAATTTGGCGGAAGGAATGTGTTTTAAAGAAGAAAATAGGACGACGGTAGAAGACCCCGACATAATTCGTCGTCAAGGAGTAATGAGAGAGGGTTGTGGTGCTGGACTTATTGTTGTTAGATCACCCACCGAAAAGTATGTCGTCCATGTATTTGATGAGGGACATAATCACCCATTATCAACCCTAAGTAAGACCTGTTTAATGAGATCACACCGCCAAATTACAGATGCCCAAAAGAGTTTGACTCAACAACATGGGGCAATTAATATTCCAACATATCAATAATATAATTTGCTTGGTTTACAGGCGGGTGGGTTTGAAAATGTTGATTGTACACAACAGGATCTGTACAATCATGAAAGGAATATGAAGAAAGCGAGAGAGGGTCATGTTGAAGACATGTTTTACGAGTATTTAAAACTCAAAAATGTTAAGAACCCGACATTCACTTTTGAAATTAAATCTGATGAAGAGCACAAGATAACTCATTGTTTTTGGGCTGATGCGAGTTCCTGACGAGCTTACAAGTTTTATGGTACCATTGTGGTATTTGATAAAACTTATAATACTAACCGGTATGGTTTGATTTTTGTATCACTTATGGGGGGCACAATGAAACCATTGTATTTGGTAGTGCATTTTTGGGAGATAAGACAGTTTATTATTTTAAATTATTATTTCATCAATTTCTCGAAGCTATGCCAGGTGAAACCCCTACGATGATTATCACCGATCAAGATCCGACAATGTCAAAGGCACTAGCGGAGACTTTTTCCAATACCTTTCATAGGTATTGTAGTTGGCATGTTTTGAAAAAGTTTTCTGAAAAGATTGATGCTATTAAATATGGTGTATATTTGTCACGACCGGTACCCTGATCAGGGGCACGAGAACGTGGGTACGTCCAGCCTACGCCGCAGTGTCGGCAGTAGAACGCTGTATAGGTCGTCTATAACATCTAACATCTAATCAACAAGGAAATATAAACCTGTCATCTCCGCACGGAGGTATAATATAACATCTCAACTATATCTCTCAATCACAAGTCTAAGGAAGATAGAGCACGATATGGAATCAGATAAAAGGAAGAAACTAAATATAAATAGTAGAGTTATCTCAACACATAGTAGATGTGCAACACAAATAAATACAAATACTGAATATAAATAAGTCTCTACTAACAATCGGAACAATCCGATACAACATAAAAACTAATAGTTCTAAACTATATCTAGGACAATATCTACTGAGCATGATCCTCCTCAAACTCCTGTGTGCCACCCACGTATGCCTCGTAGAAGGTAAGACAGTCATCTATATCATCTGTAAAGTTTTGTCAACATATCCAGTCAGGATGGAACGAGCACATCACCTCTAACAGTTCAAAATAATTGACAAGCGCTATGAGTATGAAATAATAATGGAATTCTTGATGATCAAGTTATAGAGGTAATGTATAAGGAAAAGACAAGTGTATAAAGAACATATGAGAACAGGCGGATATGTAATAATGGTAAACCTGTCATGCAAGGTATGTAATAGACAACTTAGAGGATTTGTGTTTTGACCAGTGATGTGCAACACAAATAAATAAGTCTCTACTAACAATCGGGAACAATCCGATACAACATAAAAACTAATAGTTCTAAACTATATCTAGGACAATATCTACTGAGCATGATCCTCCTCAAACTCCTGTGTGCCACCCACGTATGCCTCGTAGAAGGTAAGACAGTCATCTATATCATCTGTAAAGTTTTGTCAACATATCCAGTCAGGATGGAACGAGCACATCACCTCTAACAGTTCAAAATAATTGACAAGCGCTATGTCTATCCAGTCAGGATGGAACGAGCACATCACCTCTAACATATGTAATAATGGTAAACCTGTCATGCAAGGTATGTAATAGACAACTTAGAGGATTTGTGTTTTGACCAGTGATTTAAAATACCAATTTGTCATGTGAACGGCTAGAGGGAGATATCCAGCAAACCATACACCTACGTTGTGGCCGCTATTATTCACGCAAGATCAACGGGATAGAAAGGGTATGTTCACATGTCTCCTAGGTATTTTTCCGTCCGACTAGTACATATGGAATCCAGGTTCTTCGACATGCATTTCAATATTCGTGATAGATGCATTAGTCATGATTTACATTATTCGTGATAGTCATGAAACCACGAATCTCCAGTCAAGGAATCCATAAAATACCAATCCGTGAGTCCATCGTGTCAGAATCAAGATAGAGCACTAGTATAACATGCATCACAGGATATATCAGCATAATGAAACTATCAGAAATTGTACTCGCCTGTCGTCTTGAGCAGTGAATGTGAATCGAGGTCCAAAATAGAATCACAAGGCCTATAGATGAGATACATGTGTTAAATAGTGTTAAACATGACTATCTAGTGCATGATATGCAATCTAGGCCACTTTAGGTCAAGTTGAGTCAAACTAAGTCAATCAAAGTCACACTAGGTCAAGGGTTGACTTACAGTTGACTTTGGTCAACTGGTCAACTCCTAGTCCAATCTAGGTCAAACTATGTAAAGTGTTGACTCAAAGTTGACTTCTAGTCAAAATAGTCAACCTTGGTCAACCATGGTCATGTCTAAGTCAAATATCCTATATCAAGTCATTACCTACTAAGATACCCTAATCTAGGTATCCATATACCCAACATCACACTTACATGTATATTTATCTATATCAAACTATCCTAGACTATAGGCTAATCCTCATGCTAGGCTAGTAGGTAACAACCAATTTCATATATATATATATATATATATCCTAACATTCAAGATACACATATCCTATGATATATACACTTAAACCTAACACACTAACACACACAAATACCTTAGGACACTAACCCCCCCCCCCCCCCCCCCCCCCCCCCCCACCCAACTAGGATTCTAGGATGTCCTAATATATATAACACTACAAGACCAAATCGACAAACCATGACCCCAAGGTCATCCCCTGCTGCCTAGTGCAGTAGGGCAACTAGCTACTACCCTGATGCATTGCTACTGCAAATGCCATTTGCTGCTGCTATGATGATGCTATAGCTGTTGCTATGAGCTAAGGCTCAAGCTAACATCTAAACTAACTAATACATCACATCCTATGTGAAAATCTAGATATCCTAACAATCTAACATCTGAACATTCTAGCCTCACTAAAGGCTAACCCCAACTCTGAACTAATCCTAACTCTCAAATCAAATCTCAGGTACTACAATACTCAAACCTCTAACTCTGATACTCTATAGCCCATATCTGTCCTCTACATGGATCCCCCTAACCCCTGATACAACTGACCAAGTGACCCCAAAACTGATACATACACATATCTGATACTAACTGATACCTTAATATCCTAATCACTAACACTAACTGAACCAAACATTGACACTAACACTCCAAAACACTCGACCACATGGTTCATTCACACCCTCACAACCAAAACCAATGGCCACTGCCTAAAGCCAAATCGAACCCTCTTATCACACACTCTCATCTTACTCATACCAACCCATCCTTTTCCAGATACCTCTGATACCATAACCCCAAAACCAAACTATAATCAAAATTAATCTAAAACCTAAGGCTAATGGTCAAGCAAATGGCCAATTGCCAAACAAATCTCTGCAGCCCACTGCTCATATATAACTGATGCATTGCTCTAACTGGTACAATGTAAGCAGGGTTAGGATTTGATGCAATATCCCTCATTCCCCTACTAACTGAACACTCTCACTCACACCATATCAACTCAAATAGATACTCCACATCAACTTTATGCCAAGTGTAGGCTCCCTAGGCTGAGCCAAAAGTTAATGTCCCCCATATCCCCTGCTACTGCACTCCTGCTATACACACAGACCACCTGCCTATATGGCCAAACCAACACAAGACAAGGCAAAGTAAAGGGAATCATGTCCCCTACTGCCCTGCTGTAGGGAAGAAGCCCCACAAGCCACCAACCTACCTATCTACTATTTGCTAACACCCTCTAAAGCTTACATGCCTGCCCTCGAATTTTAAGCACCGGGCTCTCTCACCACTACCTACCTGCAACCAAACCATTGACCAGAATCCCTCTCACCTCTCACACAAGAACCTATTCTCAGATATCCTCTAATACATGAACACACACAAACACACACACACACACACACACACACACACACACACACATATATATATATGGAGACGGTTCAGGAGCCCCGCTCCCAAATCCCCGCATTTGCCCCGTTACTTTGAACCGTTCGATTGGAACAAGCAGGGAACAACATCAGCCGTTCGATTGTATTTGGGAAAAAAGCAAAAATCACGGGCTGGAAGAGAGAGACAGAGGCGGTTCAGCTGGTTCACCTCTTCACGAATTTGCAGAAGCACATCTCAGGTGGGTACGTAGAGAGAAAGACTTCGATTTAGGGTTTTTTCCTGTCTTGTATTCTCTCTTTCTCTCTCTTCCTCCTTCGAAATTTTATTCTGAAACGAAATTTTTTTTTTTCCAACTTCGATTTAGGGTTCTCAATGAAGACTGGGGTCGAACATATTGAGGGAGAAGTTAGTATTGAAGTTGAGACTGAAGTAGGACAAAGTATTGAGACTGAAGTTGCCAAAACATCGACACCAACAAGGATTGATAACATAAAAGAATTATGGGTTGGTAAAGTCTTTAAATCTGTTGAAGAAGCAGAACAATCCTATAAAGAATATGGTGCAAACAATGGATTTGGAATTCGTAAAAGAACACAACATAAGGATAAGAGCAATACCGAGCTTTTGTCGGTCACTTTCTCATGTTCTTGCGAAGGGACGTACAAGAAAAAAGATGAAGTTGTTGATCACGGACAAATAAAAAGAAGCACTTCTACAATGAAGACCGGATGTGCTGCAAGAATGCGCGTCGTACGGAGGGATAGTGAAGTATGGTTGATCACTATATTTTCAGATGAACATAATCATATGTTGGTAACCCCGAGCAAGCGTATTTTAATTAGATCACATAGACAAGTGCCTACAGCAGCTAAAGCATTGGCCGAGAGTTTTAGTCAACAAAATCTCCAGCTTAGTAAGGTTCCTGCAATATTTGGTGGTAATGTTGCATTTGACAAAAGAGATATTTACAATCATATGAGGAATGTGAGGTCTGTGTATTATGAAGATGGTGATGCAGGAGGTGTCAGAAATTATTTCAAGAAGATGAGCCTTGAGAATCCTCATTTTTTCTACTCCATTCAATGTGACAGTGAGGGCAGAGCTGCAAATTTTTTTTGGATCGATGCACGCAGCCGCATGGCGTATAGTCGTTTTGGAGACACCGTGACCTTTGATACGACATACAGGACAAACAAATACAAACTGCCATTTGCTCCATTTATAGGGGTGAATCATCATCGTCAGTCGATACATTTTGGTGGTTGTCTTCTAGAAAATGAGGTCGAAGATACGTTCGTTTGGTTGTTTGAGACATGGCTTGAAGCTATGGGAGGTGTGCCACCGATTTCTATTATCACCGACCAAGACTTGGCCATGACAGCTGCTATCAAAAAAGTTTTTCCTAATACACGCCACCGTTTTTGTTTGTGGCACATTAAGAAAAAATTTGCAGAGAAAGTATCACATATTTTTTTCAAGAAATCTAAGTTCAAACAAGCGGTTAAAAGCTGTACCCGCTTTGTAAAGACAACTGAAGAGTTTGAGGTGAAATGGGGTGCTCTGATGAGAGATTATAGTTTAGAAGACCATGCATGGTTGAAGCATTTGTATGAAATTCGACAGTCTTGGATACCCATATATTGTCGGAGTACTTTCTTTGCAGGTATGAACTCGACACAAAGAAGTGAATGCCATAATGCATTCTTCAACCGTTTTGTAACTTGCAAGACAAATCTGAGAGAATTTGTAATGAAATATGACCAAGCATTGGAGTCGGTCTATGTTTCGGAGCGCAAAGAAGATTACATTTCAATCTATAAGAAACGTGTTTTAACAACCACTAGTCCAATATTGGCCCACGCCGCGAGTATATACACAAGAAACATTTATGAAAAAATTTCAAAAGAATGTGTTCATGTGCCGCAGCTTAGGGCGGATGAAAGGAAGGTTGATGGGGATGTTCACACGTTTGAAGTACGTTATAGGTCGGGTATCCCTGACGAGTGGGTTGTCACATTTAATATTGTAACAAAAGAATGCTTTTGTGGATATCAATTGTTTGAATTTTCTGGCATACTATGTAGGCATATGCTCACGGTGTTCGAGCGATATTACATAGATGATATTCCAGCTCATTTCATTTTGAAGAGGTGGACGAAAGAGGCGAACCGATCTAAAGTGGTGGCTTCTGATGGTTTAGAAATGCAAGATGAACATTTTGGATCACAAGCCGCGAGAGTCAGTGACTTATGCAGGAGATTTACACAATTGGCTTACATGGGGGGTGAATCAACAAAGGGATACAAAGTTTTATCAAATTTGATTGATAAAGCTTATGAAGAAATCCGGGAGATAAATGATGGTTTGCTTCAAAAAGAAAACGAAGATGAAGTGAGAATTCAAGAAAATGAGAGTACTCCAGGTCCTATAGCCCCTGCCGGTAGTAGGATTGATGTACCTGTTTTATTGGATCCGCGTATTTCTCAAACAAAAGGAAGGAAGAGGACTCAAGGAAGTCAGAGTGGCACAAGTTCGAAGGATGCCAGAATAAAGAGTGGATTGGAGCTTTGCACCGAAAAGAAGAAACCGAGAATTTGTAAATCTTGTAAAGGACATGGTCATGATAGTCGCAACTGCCCCACTGCTCCCAAGATAGTTCAAAACACCGGTTCAAGTATGATTTTTTATTGTAATGAATATATGTTTTTGATGTTTCATATTATTATTATTGAACTCATGTTATATATGTATTCAATATAGGAGATGATGGTGGTGATAGAGACCAAATTATTGGATAATGATTTATGCACTTTGAAAGTTTTTCAGGTAAATATTGAAGGTTTTTCCATTTCAAGTTGAAATTATTGCATTCATGTTATAACATCTTCATTACTTTGTTATCTTGAGGATGTAACATTTCATTACCTAGTTTCCTTTTCAAAATTTTAGACTGTCATTCACTTTGTCTAAGTTTTTGTTTCAGGATGTGGCTACTGTATTTTTGGGATGGTGGTTCCTGTTCCTTCATGTTATTTGCTGTTGCTATTATTGGCTGTTTGCATGTGAACTGGTGGTAGCAATTTTGTACATGTTATTTGCTACTGCAATTTTGTACTAAGATTCAAGTGAGACAAGTTATAGTGAACTGGTGGTAGCAATTGGCTGTTATTTGCTACTGCAATTTTGCTGTTATTGGCAATTGGTGGTTCCTTCTCGGGAATGAGGCTAAGCATGTTAGCAGTGAACCAGATTGGTGGGCATCTAGACTCTGAACATGTTTAATGAGGCTAAGCATGTTAGCAGTGAACCATTCACATTGTGAATTTTGTATGATATAAAGTATGTATGTTAATGTTAGCTGTGAACAGTATATATTAGTGAATTTTAGTATGAACCTCCCCTCTCTCTCTCTCTCTCTCTGAAAATTCACTTGATGCTGGTTTGCGTGGCTTATTTATGCTGAAGTTGTCGGTTTGGCATCAGTTGGATTTTATAATGCAGATACAGCTGTACATTTCACATGGGGATCAACACTGGTTTACTGGTGTAGGAACTGCACTTACCATTCTTCACTCAACTACTGAAGAACATTTGAGGTTTGCTAGATATTTGTTACCTTTAAAGAACGAATGCAACCATATGTAACCGGTATTATCTTGATTGGTTTGTTGCAAAAACTTGTGTTTCTCATCATGTCTCTTTGAAACTTAGCTTTTTGCTATGTTCAGCTTTTTCCCAGCTTTTTGCTATGTTCAGTTCCCAGGCCGTTTGCTATGTTTAGTTATAAAGTTCCCAGGCCGAATGAAGTGAAAGCTTGTACTGGGAATCAACAAAAGGGATATTAATATGCATAAAGTTCCCAGGCCGACTGAACATAGTGCAGAAATATACTAAAGCCAACCATTTTTCATTCCCAGCTTTTTGCATAATGTAGTGTAGCTATAAAGCTATAAAGTATTGCATCTGAACTTGTTAACAAGTTAAGGTATTAAAGCTATAAAATATTGCCAGTTCCCAGCTTGTTTCCAGCTTGTAAAATTCCTAGCTACAAGAGTACAAAGTTCTCCAGATGCATCACTCATAACAAGATAATCCACCAATTTTTTTACAAGCTTACAAAAGTAGAAGCGCATCATTCCAGGACTATCCGAGTGCAACATGAAATCTGGAGATAAAGAAGCTTACAAATTTTTGACCTAAATTACAAAATCTTACAAGCTTACACTTACAAGCTACAACAACTTGCTTACACTTGCAAGCTTCATGAACATTTCATTCTACGAATTACTAAATTTTAAAACCCCCAAATTTCTTCAAAAATGAACCATATAGTTCGACTTGACGTTGCGCCACACGGTGTTCAGTTTCGACTTCCAATAGGATCTCCTTCATGACATCCTTGTCCTGCCCCGAAGAAGTAGTAGCTCCATCATCCACTAGTTTCTCCTTTGTCTTTGAGGCCTTAGATTGTTGCATCCAACTAATATATTGACAGCCTGGATTTTCCCTCTACACAAATTGAACAAACAAATTACAACTGTAATCTTAGTTACACATAAATAACAATTAAATTATTGTGAACAAAGTAAAAAAACATGGTTTAAAGTATCGACCGATACCGATCCGATACGGCCGATACCGATACCGATCCGATATGGCCGATACCGATACATAAATAACAATTGCACTTACACTGGTAGATAATGGACAACAATAAAACTTTTGTCCTAAGGTCGTAGGCTTCTTCGATGTTCTTATTTTGCAAAAGCCGGCTTTGCAACGACAAAATCGAAGTTCATCCGTCCAACACCAAAAATCACATCCATCATTCTATTTAAATAAAAATAAGATCATTAATTGTTATGTTTGACAAATTTGCAAAAATCAAGAAAATGATCTAAACAACAAAATAAGACCTCATTTGCACATTTCAGAAATTTGCGTCCACGATTCGAAGGTGTTTTTGAAGTGAGTATTTTGCACAAAGAAATTACTTCACAATAACATGGGATCTTCGCCAAATCCCATTCCGGCTCAGTTGCTTCATTTTGTGCCATGTGGGAGCCTAAACATGTTAGGACATTATAATTTCAACACGAGGATCAGAAGATAACCGTAATAGTCAAATAATTGTGTTGAATATATACCATAATTAGGGCAAAATGATGAGTAAATGAAGGAAAACCCTAATTTCAGAATAAACGATTTACCTATTGTTTATTGTCTTCAATAATACATATTTTGTTGAGCAAATGAAGGAAAACCCTAATTTCAGAATAAACGAACCCTAAGCATTTTGAATAAATCATATTTTGCAGAAAACCCTAAATCTCGGATTTCTTCGAAACTTGTAGGATTTCAGAACATGTATTGGAAAAAAATCAAAAAGGAGGAGAAAGAAGAAGAGATAGAAGAACACATCTCTCTCTGTGCTCCGTCTCTGCTCCCTCTCGAAGCTTTACGATCAGAGGGAAGAAGGAAGAGGAGAAAGAGGGAAGGAAGCAACAGGAGGAAGAGGGAAGAAGGAAGAGGAGAAAGAAGGAATCATTAGGAACAAACCTGAACTGAACCCGTTGCAGCCACTTTCTCTCTCTTCTCTCTGCTCCCTCTCTGTGCGTCTGCAAATTCGTGAAGAGAACCGCCTCTTTCTCTCTCTTCCAGCCCGTGATTTTTGCTTTTTTCCCAAATACAATCGAACGGCTGATGTTGTTCCCTGCTTGTTCCAATCGAACGGTTCAAAGTAACGGGGCAAATGCGGGGATTTGGGAGCGGGGCTCCTGAACCGTCTCCTATATATATATATATATATATATATATATATAATACTAATACACTATCTTGCACTACTGACACTAACATATACTAGCTCAAATTCCCCAAGCTAATCGAAACACTACACTCACAAGTCCCTAACCACTGATACCACTCTGATACTGTGAGTATCAGAACTTCACATGCCCAAAAGTGGTCCCTCTCTCACTCGAACACATGCTTGATGGCCAAGGAACTAAAATTGCCAAAGGCCCAACCCAGGGCTCTGATACCCATATCCAACTCACTGCAACTGAGACACACATGACCCCTCACACACTCTCTCAGCCCACAGTGACTGAACAAGCAGTCTAACATTGCCTACTGCTCACCCAAAGCCTACGCTATACAACTGATACTGAAAACTCTCCCTAAACTCTCATCTAACACACACTACTCTCATACTCCCAAATCTCACTGAACTTGACAAAACCAATGGACAAACCTTAAATCCAAGTGGCCAAATGCCACACATTGGCCTAAGCCAAACACTAGCCAATGGGCAGTCCAAGACAAGGCCCCATGCCACTACTCGACCAACCCAGTGGAAAAACATCCCGTATTATCTGCTAACGAGGCAAAGCCAAGTGCTCCTAATGAAACCAGTAAGCTGCTGCAGTGCAACTACTGTTTCTCTCATTACATCCTCCCACTATGTTATAGACTATCATTAAACATATGCAATCACAGCTCCCCCTCTATACAATATGCAACCATACATCAAAAATATATATATATATATATATATATATATATATATATATATAGAGAGAGAGAGAGAGAGAGAGAGATTTATGTATACATCTATGTAACATTTAGGAAGCATATAGATACCTATAAATGAAGAACCAAGCTTTAGACATGCCAACAAATCTGAAAATAGGACCCAAATTGTTATTGTGACATTTTCACAAACACCTTGGGGGCAAATTCGTAGTTTCTCTAAAATGAACACAAAACTCCATGAAACTACCCCAATAGGATTCATTAGGACCTCAATCTACTCCTTATGAGTCATGGGGTGGGTCTCCTATATGAATACATGAAATTTGACCATAGAAATGCAAGTTTAGAGGGTTATACCTATGTAGGAAGAAGCCCTCACAAATCTCCACGAATTTGGAGAAGATGGATTGAGAAGGAGCCTTCAAATCCTTGCTAGAGCCTTCTCCTAGCCTCCTTGAGCTCCCCCAAGCTTTTGTCCAACCAATGGAGGAAAGAGGAGGAAATTTGGGGAAGTTTGGAATGGAGGAAAGGATGGAAACCCTAAATTAATGGTGGCTGCCATTTGGGGTTAAATGGGGGTTAAATAGGCTCTCGACTAGCCCTAATCCTTTCATTACACTTAGTATTAAGTAGGCCCTTAAGTGGACTAAGTGGTTTGGCCCTAATCAAGTCTTGTATTCAACCTAACAATGAATATTGTCTAATTTATCAACTAGTTGGTCAAGTCAAACTAAATGGTCTCTACCATGACTAATGAATAACTAGACTACTAATAAATACAATCGTCATATTAAAAGAAAAAAATATTCACCAAAATGTGAAATGACAAAAATATCCTTGTCCTAGAAAAGTGGTAGTGACAAATCTCCCCCCACCCCCCCCAGAAAATTTCGTCCTCGAAAATAAGATTGTCGTACTTTTTCTAGGTTGAACTCCCAAAAATCAAAGTCAAGAAAATTATACCTAATACAAGCAAATTATTGTCCTACTGGTCGTGATATCACAGTATTGATCAGGGTCACTATACTATCTATCACAGCACAAGCACAAGTCAAAAGGTACAATTGAAACCTACAACAAGATGGAATGACGAAACAAGAACAGGAAGACAAACCTGCTGTCCCATCACCTGCAGCATCGGCCTCCTCGACCGTCAACATAAAAGCCCTGCCCCTCTGGTGCTGGACATGATGCGGTGCCACATGTGGCCTATCTCCACCTCCCTGGCCTTACGCTTCGCCAAATAGGGGTACTTTAGGGCAATCCCTTATCTGGTGCGCATCCGACCCACAAAATAGACATATCTTCGGTCTCTTCCTGCAGATATCCCATGAATGACCAGACTTCTTACAATAGTTGCAAAGAGAAGCCCGATCTCCCTGCCTCTGCTGCTGAACCTGAGCTTCAGCTCGCTGATGGTACTCCTTCTGAATGTGGGGACGCTTAGCCGGTCCCGTACTACTGCTAGTACCACCCATGACGTCACCGGCCCTCTTGGGCCTGTAGCACCCAATTTCTAAAATGAGGGTAATTTTAAAATTTTGTAATTATAATTATTTAATAATGATATTTAAACCATATTATGATTTTTTGGTAATTTTTAGTTATTCTAAAACTATTTAAAACCACGACTTGTGATTTTGATGTTTTGCTAGTGCAACCTTAGAGATTTTTTAACCTAGAGACTAACCATGATCATATGAGCCTAGCCATAGGTTTAGAACATCAAGTTAGGGCTTTTTAGCCTAAGGGGTATTTTGGTAATTTACTAGATTTTATTTGGAATTATGTGATTTTAATATTATTTTAATTATTGTTAAGTACCATGTTAGTCCCTAACCTAGTTTACCCTAACCTAGAGGTTAGCTACTAACCTAGAAGCTTGAGGATAGATATTAGTCATTGGTTAAAGTAGTATAAATATCTAGATATTTATATAATAGATATTTTGCTTAAAACCCTCAAAAGATCTCAACTTGGTACCAAAGTCCTTGCCTTCACCATGAAGAAAGACCAAGGACACCCCCCCTTGCCATGGCCGGCCAAAGGGTACCTCCTAGCACTACCCCTTCCTATTTAACCATATCAACCCTTTACACACCAATCTACATGTTTCAAAAACCTAGAAAATCCTCTACCTTCAAACCACCATAACTTGATCATTTTAGCTTTAAATTCACCCAAGTCTTTTGCATTGGGACCCTACAACGTTGAGGGTGCTAAGGGGAGCTAGCTAGCAAGGTTGCATAGCATTTTGGGCATCATCATTTGAAGAGGACACCCCCCCCCCCCCTACCTTGGTTTTTCATTGAGTTTTCACTCAATAGGTAACATGCCCTAAAATCTATTAATATTGTGTTTTCTCTTCATGGTTGCATGCATCTAGGTACCAGGGACCTGTAGGCTAAGTTTGGTAGGAAATAGATTGGATTTGGTGTCCGTATCGGACACGTATCTAGGTTTTAATTCAAGTGTTTGATGATTTGCCACTGTAAATTAAATGTTAATATTTTCGAAAACTAATTGAGCAATCTTCTAGCCCAATAGGTGTAGATCATAGAACCCTAACACTGAGCACAAAACAGTGTCGTGTCCGTGTCCAAAACGGACACGAACTTACTGCACGACACCCCGCTTACATGCCCTGCTACCCGACTCAAATATCTCTCTGTGTAGGACACGTGGACACGTGAAATTTGACACAGAGGTGGGGGCCATCACTGACAGACCCCCCCTCGAGTTTTACGACACGTCGTGTCGTGTCGAACACGAAAACACGATCGCACCGATTTTACACTGTACTGTGCGCGCGGAAAATCGACACTGATTACGCTGTGATTTCTTTGGACACAAGACACTTGGACACGTTGCAGGCACACGTGCGTGTAGCCCTACTCTGGGCGAACACTTGGACACGAGCACGAGGTGTGTCGTGTCCTGTGTCACGAGCACGAGACACTCGACCGCGTGCACGACGCGGCCTGAAACATGCGTATTAGTCGTGTTTTCCCGACTGATACGGACCTCGTATCGTGTCCTGGAGACACGTGGACACGGGGCAGGCACTTGGACACGTGTACTACCCCCAGGCGTACCCACTGGGACGAGCACGAGAGACACGAGTGTGTGCGTGTCGTGTCCTAGAGCTAGGTGCACGCGTGCACGACGCGGTGACAATTCCCTGTGTCTGTGTTTACCCGATTGGGTTTTTCACGAGATTGACACGTTGTGTCGTGTCGGGACTGTGTCTCAGGCACCCTAGAAGCTAGGGGACACTTGGGGCAACACTTACCAACCAAGGGTTTCGTGTCATAGTTTGGTTTTGGACACGGATTTAGGTTTACCCCATCTCACTGTGCACAGTGCATATTTCCAGATTTTTGGGATATTTTCCAGTTTTCAAAGTTGAATTTCAAAATGATTTTTGTTATGTTTCATACATGTAATTGTATGTTTTCAGTGTATGTATACGTAGTGTATGTATATGTGTGTGTGTAGGTGGGATTTGAGTGTATATACATGTGTATATATGTAGATATGAGTATATGTATATATGTATGTATTATGTATGTTTGTGAGTGTGTGTGGGTGTCCTGTTCTCAGTTCCTGAGAACTGAGAACCCCCCCCCCCCCCCCCCCACTGTTCAGTCTCTCCACACACACACACAGTTCTCTCTCTCCCTTCCTCTCTCTCTCACACTCATGCACACACACCACTCACCCTCTCATTTTCCCCTCTCTATATATGTATTGTAGATATATAAGTTTTGTATATATATATATATATATATATATATATATATATATATATGTTATATATATATTTGTATTAGATTATATATTGTATCTATATATATATACTATATGATATATGAGTATTACATAGGCTATAGGCCTATGTAGTAATGTTTGTATATATATATGTAAAGTTATATATATATGTGTATATATATATATTGTATAGAGATAGATACCTATATGATATTAGTATATGGAAACCTATGTGATTAGCCTATGGTCATAGTTACTAGCCTATGGCCATTAGGGGCTAACCCTAATTTGACCAAGTGACCCTTGACCTAGGAGTTGACCTTGTTTGACTAGAGTTGACCAAAGTCAACCTTAGGTCAAACTTGACCTAATTGACCTAGAAATGGCTTGGATGGACTTAAAGGGCTTAATGACTAAGGTTTGACTAAACCCTAGACTATTAAACTAGTTGATTTATGTTTGACCATATGGTTATGAGGATAGTCCTATGTAATTTAAGATATGTATGGGGTTAAGTGGGATAATTAGGAGTTGTGTCATGATTTGGGTTAGCCTTATAGAGTTGACCCTTGACCTAAAAAACCTTAGTTAGTCTAAGTTTAACCTAGATTTGACTAACCTTGACTTGCTTGACCTTGTTTGACTTAGTTGACTCCTTATGACCTAGTATGACTTAAGTTGACCTAGTTTGACTGTTAGAGTTGACCAAGAGTTGACTTTTGACCAGACTGACCTAGAATCATGTAGTATGCATTGTATACTCTGTTTTTACCATTGTGGATATATTGTGACCTGTTTTACTCTAAATAGGACTCTGTGACACCAGTTCGGACATCTATTCATATCAGTCATACAGGGTGACAGGCGAGTACATTCTCTGATTATTTCATACTTGTTAGGACTTATATTCTTGCTCTAGATTATTTTACATGATGCTGTCACGTCATTATCACGGATTAGTACTATATGGATCTTGTCATGCGATGTTATCTCCCTCGGGGTGCATCAGATACAGTTGTCATGTGCTTTTCACGAACATCTTGTATTTCTTGTACACCGCTTTCATGTATACTCTTGTGCAATCTTGTACTATCACGATCACGTGAGCAAACATGATAAAAACCTCTTGTACAAGGTAACGTAACTTGACTGGATCATTGTGTATTAATTGGGGAGGGTGAGTAGGAAATGGTTATGTGATCAAAATCCCATCTTGTGAAATCTTGTGAAATCATGTATATGTCCATTGTGCACTCACGTATGATGGAGTTACCCTTGCATTGTCCTAACCCGTTTATATAACCATCTCATGCTCTAAATCACAGGTTACCTACAGTTTTTACTTATCATATATATAGATATTTCCAGTTATCAAATCTCTCTCATTTTTATATATATTTCTTTACAGTCCATGTATCTTACTCTTTGCATGCTTTACATTTTCCAACATGATATGAACTGCGTGAGATGTATTGTGCTCGTTCCTGTCCTGACTGGACCTATTGAAAATATTACAGATGATGATGGTGACTGTCCTACCTTCTATGGGACACATGAGGGTGACCTTCAGGAGCCTGAGGAGCATCTAGCTCAGTAGAGGGTGCCTAGTCTAGTCTAGTGTTTATAGTTTTTATTTTGTATCGGATTGTTCCGATTGTTAGTTGTGACTTAGTTATATTTCAGGTCTTGTACTTATTGTGTTGGACATCTACTTGTGTGGTGTGATAACTCTATTTATATTCAGTTTCTTCCTTTCATCTGATTCCATATCATGCTCTATCTTTCCTAGACTTGTGTTTGAGATATAGAGTTGAGATGTTATGTTATACCTCCGTGCGGAGATGACAGGTTTATATATCTTGTTGTTAGATGTTAGATGTTATAGATGACCTATACAGCGTTCTACCGCCGACACTGCGGCGTAGGCTGGACGTACCCACGTTCTCGTGCCCCTAATCAGGGTACGGGTCGTGACAGGGCCTAAGACCATAGTCCTCTGCTATCTGAGCATCCATCAGAATCTGCTCAAAAGTCGCATTGCGAAGCCTAGATGTGCGAGAGCGAACTGCGTGGATCAGGCCCCTCCTGAACTTGCGGGCCTTCTCTCCCTCATCCTGAACCATCCCTGGAGCGAATCGGCTCAGGCAAAAGAACTCCGCAGCATACTCGTCCACAGACGAGTTCTCCTGTACCAGTCCTGCAAACTGGCCCTCCAGCGGGCTAAGTGCTACATCAGAATAGAACTTCTCCTTGAATAGCCTTCGGAAGTTCTCCCAGGTCAACCCTCTGACTGATGCACGAGGATCCGTGCGGTACCATGTCAAGGCGATATCAAAGAACTGACTCGCCGCAGCTGACACCCGCAGCCTCCTCGGAAGCTCTGCTAGCTCTAAGCTCCGCTCAACGTCCTCTAGCCAGTCATCGGCATAAAGGATGCCCTCAGTCCCCCCCTTGAACTCCCGGGGACCATCTTCTTGAAATCTAACACAGAGCCAGGCCTCGCCTGCTGCTACTCCTGGGCAAGAGCACCCTGTGGCAGAACAGTAGCCACCTTCTCGACTGCAGCTAGTGCCAACTGATGAGCATTCTCCATTCTCTACCTCAAGACCTCTGCCTGACGCTGCGATGCCTCTGCCTGTGCTCGCTGCGACTCCATCATCTGCTGGAGAAGAGCGAACATCTGTAAAGTGTCTGTCGGCAGTGCAGGTAGAGGTGTAAGAGTCTCTGGTACGACGATACTAGGCCTCTGAACTTGAGGTGGAAGACCTCCTGGTACTGCTGCTACTCCCACCTGGATGGCAGGAGCAGTAGGGGCAGCAGAGACAGCCATCTGGATCTCTCCCTCCACCGGAGCAGTAGGCCGCAATGGATCGGACCTCTCCGGGGCAGTACTAGATCCAGCTGCCTGAGCTCAAGTCATCGTCATCCTGAGGATAGATTGAAGCAAGAGATCAATATGGCACAAGATAATATATTATCAAAGAAGGATAATCAAATTCGAAATGCAAGAAGAGTTGTCACGATAATCGAAAGATCGGAAATTTTCCTAATATGTGATTGAGTATCTCTCTATATAGCCTATAACCTATATCCTAACAGCAGGCTCGCAGCAGCACTCTAAGTCGAGCACCACTACGAAATCGTACTAGTTGCAATTCAGACCTGCATGGGACACCACAAAAATGTGTCACGACCCGCATACTGATAGGGGCACGAGAACGTGGGTACGTCCTGCTTACGCCGCAGTGTCGGCAGTAGAACGCTGTATAGGTCGTCTATAACATCTAACATCTAATCAACAAGGAAATATAATCTTGTCATCTCCGCACGGAGGTATAATATAACATCTCAACTATATCTCTCAATCACAAGTCTAAGGAAGATAGAGCACGATAGGGAATCAGATAAAAGGAAGAAACAAATTATAAATAGTAGAGTTATCTCAACACACAGTAGATGTCCAACACAAATAAATACAAATCCTGAATATAAATAAGTCTCTACTAACAATCGGAACAATCCGATACAACATGAAAATTAATAGTTCTAAACTATATCTAGGACAATATCTACTGAGCATGATCCTCCTCAAACTCCTGCGTGCCACCCTCGTATGCCTCGTAGAAGGTAGGATAGTCATCTATATCATCTGTAAAGTTTTGTCAATATATTCAGTCAGGATGGAACGAGCACATCACCTCTAACAGTTCAAAATAATTGACAAGCGCTGTGAGTATGAAATAATAATGAAATTTTTGATGATCAAGTTATAGAGGTAATGTATAATGAAAAGACAAGTGTATAAAGAACATATGAGAACAGGCAGATATGTAATAATGGTAAACCTGTCATGCAAGGTATGTAATAGACAACTTAGAGGATTTGTGTTTTGACCAGTGATTTAAAATACCAATTTGTCATGTGAACGGCTAGAGGGAGATATCCA
Source organism: Iris pallida (assembly GCA_029216955.1). Lineage (NCBI taxonomy): Eukaryota > Viridiplantae > Streptophyta > Magnoliopsida > Asparagales > Iridaceae > Iris > Iris pallida. Next base: position 12,505,268 of record JANAVB010034619.1, read on the forward strand.
GCAAACCATACGCCTACGTATGTGGCCGCTATTATTCACGCAAGATCAACATGATAGAAAGGGTATGTTCACATGTCTCCTAGGTATTTCTCCGCCCGACTAGTACACATGGAATCCAGGTTCTTCGACACGCATTTCATTATTCGTGATAGATGTATTAGTCATGATTTACATTATTCGTGATAGTCATGAAACCACGTATCTCCAGTCAAAGAATCCATAAAATACCAATCCGTGAGTCCATCGTGTCAGAATAAAGATAGAGCACTAGTATAACATGCATCACAGGATATATCAACATAATAAAACTATCAGAGAATGTACTCGCCTGTCGTCCTGAGCAGTGAATGTGAATCGAGGTCCAAAATGGAATCACAAGGCCTATAGATGAGATACATGTGTTAAATAGTGTTATACATGACTATCTAGTGCTTGATATGCAATCTAGGCCACTTTAGGTCAAGTTGAGTCAAACTAAGTCAATCAAAGTCACACTAGGTCAAGGGTCGACTTACAGTTGACTTTTGGTCAACTGGTCAACTCTGGTCAACTCCTAGTCCCATCAAGGTCAAACTATGTCAAGTGTTGACTCAAAGTTGACTTCTAGTCAAAATAGTCAACCTTGGTCAACCATGGTCATGTCTAAGTCAAATATCCTATATCAAGTCATTACCTACTAAGATACCCTAATCTAGGTATCCATATACCCAACATCACACTTACATGTATATTTACCTATATCAAACTATCCTAGACTATAGGCTAATCCTCATGCTAGGCTAGTAGGTAACAACTAATTTCATAAATATATATAAATATATCCTAACATTCAAGATACACATATCCCATGATATATACACTTAAAACCTAACACACTAACTAACACAAATACTTTAGGACACTAAACCCCCCCCCCCCCCCCCCCCCCCCAACTAGGATTCTAGGATGTCCTAATATATATAACGCTACAAGGCCAAATGGCCAAACCATGACCCCAAGGTCATCCCCTGCTGCCTAGTGCAGCAGGGCAACTAGCTACTACCCAAATGCATTGCTACTGCAAATGCCATTTGCTGCTGCTATGATGATGCTATAGCTGCTGCTATGAGCTAAGGCTCAAGCTAACATCTAAACTGACTAATACATCACATCCTATGTGAACGTCCAGATATCCTAACACTAACATCTGAACATTCTAGCCTCACTAAAGGCTAACCCCAAATCTAAACTAATCCTAACTCTCAAATCAAATCTCATGTACTACAATACTCAAACCCACAACTCTGATACTCTATAGCCTATATCTGTCCTCTACATGGATCCCCCTAACCCCTGATACAACTGACCAAGTGACCCCAAAACTGATACATACACATATATGATACTAACTGATACCTTAATATCCTAATCACTAACACTAACTGAACCAAACATTGACACTAACACTCCAAAACACTCGACCACATGGTTCACTCACACCCTCACAACCAAAACCAATGGCCACTGCCTAAAGCCAAATCGAACCCTCTTATCACACACTTTTATCTTACTGCCAACCCATCCTTTTCCAGATACCTCTGATACCATAACCCCAAAACCAAACTATAATCAAAACTAATCAAAAACCTAAGGCCAATGGTCAAGCAAATGGCCAAGTGCCAAACAAATCTCTGCAGCCCACTTCTCATATATAACTGATGCATTGCACTAACTGGTACAATGTAAGCAGGGTTAGGATTTGATGCAATATCCCTAATTCCCCTACTAACTGAACACTCTCACTCACACCATATCAACTCAAATAGATACTCCACATCAACTTGATGCCAAGTTCAGGCTCCCTAGGCTGAGCCAAAAGTTAATGTCCCCCATATCCCCTGCTACTGCACTCCTGCTATACACACAGACCACCTGCCTATATGGCCAAACCAACACAAGGCAAGGCAAAGCAAAGGGAATCATGTCCCCTACTGCCCTGCTGTAGGGAAGAAGCCCCACAAGCCACCAACCTACCTATCTACTATTTGCTAACACCCTCTAAAGCTTACATGCCTGCAGACTGGGCTCTCTCACCACTGACCAGAATCCCTCTCACCTCTCACACAAGAACCTATTCTCAGATATCCTCTGATACATGAACACGCACACACACACACACACACACACACACACACACACACAACATATATATATATATATATATATATATATATATATATATATATATATATATTAAAAATACTAATACACTATCTTGCACTACTGACACTAACATATACTAGCTCAAATTCCCAAAGCTAATCGAAACACTACACTCACAAGTCCCTAACCACTGATACCACTCTGATACTGTGAGTATTAGAACTTCACATGCCCAAAAGTGGTCCCTCTCTCACTCGAACACATGCTTGATGGCCAGGGGACCAAAATTGCCTAAGGCCAAACCCAGGGCTCTGATACCCATATCCAACTCACTGCAACTGAGACACACATGACCCCTCACACACTCTCTCAGCCCACAGTGACTGAACAAGCAGTCTAACATTGCCTACTGCTCACCCAAAGCCTATGCTATACAACTGATACTGAAAACTCTCCCTAAACTCTCATCTAACACACACTGCCCTCATACTCTCAAATCTCACTGAACTTAACAAAACCAATAGACAAACCTTAAATCCAAGTGGTAAAATGCCACACATTGGCCTAAGCCAAACACTATTCAATGGGCAGTCCAAGACAAGGCCCCATGCCACTGCTCGACCAACCCAGTGGAAAAACATCCCCTATTATCTGCTAACGAGGCAAAGACAAGTGCTCCTAATGAAAACATTAAGCTGCCGCAGTGCAACTACTGTTTCTCTCATTACATCCTCCCACTATGTTATAGACTATCATTAAACATATGCAATCACAGCTCCCCCTCTATACAATATGCAACTATACGTCAATATATATATATATATATATATATATATATATATATATATAACATTTATGAAGCATATAGATACCTATAAATGAAGAACCAAGCTATAGACATGCCAACAAATCTGAAAACAGGACCCACATTGTTATTGTGACATTTTCACAAACGCCTTAGGGGTCAAATTCGTAGTTTCTCTAAAATGAACACAAAACTCCATGAAACTACCCCAATAGGATTCATTAGGACCTCAATCTACCCCCTATGAGTCATGGGGTGGGTCTCCTATTCAGTGTTCTAAAAATCGGCCTAGGCGTCCGCCTAGGCGCTAGGCGCCCGCCCACCGCACCGAAAACCCCCTAGGCGGTGGGCTAGGCGGCTAGGCGGGCCCTAGGCGCCCCTAGGCGGGCCTAGGCGGGCCCTAGGCGTCCCTAGGCGGGCCTAGGCGCCCCTAGGCGGTGGGTTTTTTGAATTTTTTGAATTTTTTTTTTGATTTTGTTTATTCTTAGTTGTATTTTGGATATTTGTTTGGGTTTTAAGATAGTATTTGGATTTTAGAACATTGAAATTTCAAATTTCAAATTTCAAATTTCAAAATTTCAAAATTTTCAAAAAAAAAAAAAAAATTCTAGGCGGCCGCCTAGGCGGGCTAGGCGCTAGGCGGACCTCCGCCGCACCGAGTCCGCCTAGCGATTTTTACAACATTGCTCCTATTTGAATACATAAAATTTGACCATAGAAATGCAAGTTTAGAGGGTTATACCTGTGTAGGAAGAAGCCCTTCTCCACGAAATTTGGGGAAGATGGATTGAGAAGGAGCCTTCAAATCCTTGCTAGAGCCTTCTCCTAGCCTCCTTGAGCTCCCCCAAGCTTTTGCCCAACCAATGTCGGAAAGAGGAGAAAATTTGGGAAAGTTTGAAATGGAGGAAAGGATGGAAACCCTAAATTAATGGTGGCTGCCATTTGGGGTTAAATAGGCTCTAGACTAGCCCTAATCCTTTCATTACACTTAGTATTAAGTAGGCCCTTAAGTGGGCTAAGTGGTTTGGCCCTAATCAATTCTTGTATTCAACCTAACAATGAATATAGTCTAATTTATCAACTAGTTGGTCAAGTCAAACTAAATGGTCTCTACCATGATTAATGAATAACTAGACTACTAATAAATACAATCGTCATATTAAAAGAAAAAAAATATTTACCAAAATGGAAAATGACAAAAATATCCTTGTCCTAGAAAAGTGGTAGTGACAATATTATAAAGAATTTTCAAACTGTATTTAGAAAACAGAGGTCAAGGAAGAGTTTGAAAAATAGTGGAGAGAACTTGTTGAAAAGAGTGGCTTGAGATCCAATGTGGCTAAATAGTATGTTTAATATGTGTGACAAATGGATACCTTGTTATATGAACCATATCATTATAGCCAACATGTCTAGCAGCCAACGAGCAAAAAGTGCCCACTCTTTTTTAAAGGCTACGTCCAAAAAATAATTCATTGATAGAATTTATGATTCAATTTGGTAGGGTCTTGAGCGCCTACAACATAATGAGAAGGTATCGGATCACAAAGACATAGTGGAGAGGCCTAAGTTAAAATTACAAAATGATGTGGTGGTCCAAATGGTTGACATCTACATGAATAAAATGTTTCACAAATTTCAAGAGGAGATGTGGGTTTGCTCAAATTACAAATTTGAGGTTGTGAAAGATGAGGGCACTAAAATTGTATAAAATTAAAAGGAAATTTTTTGATAATCTCAAATCCCGAGAAATTGTATGATAAAGAATTAGATTTCGCAACGTGTACATGCAAAATGTTTGAGATTTCGAAGATCCCATGTCGACATGTGTTGTCTTATTTACAAAAATTTCATGATTTTGAATCATTGCCTGGCCAATACATTTTAAAGAGGTGGACAAAATAGCAAAATACAGGAATGTCATTCTCGAGGGTGGCATAGAGATAAGCGATGACAAATCCTATTATTTAAACCAGAGTCATTTGTTTCAAAAATCCTTGAATTTGGTTGATATGGCCCTTACAAATCAAGAAACTATGAAGGCGTACTCCGATGCTTTGGATGGTGCAAAGGGTAGAATCCATAAAATTATTAATGGACGGTTGGGGGAGTCATAGTGTCAGGACAGATGGGTTGTAATATTGAACCTACTTACAAAGAACCAATCCAAGTACGAGCTAAAGGATGCGGAAAAATGCTCAAGGGGGGAAAGATAATGCACTAAAGAAGGCAAAAGTCTCCAAAGACAGAAAATATAATGGATGTGGATTGTATAGACAAAATCATGATAAGTGAAATTGTCTGAATCTAAATAAAGATGGGTACGTATTGTTAGTATACATATATATTTCTTTTACTTTTTTAAAATTGTCCAGTCCTAAGTAATTATATTCACTGAATTTAATTTATCTTTTTTGTTTAGATCTTCTAAGCTTCCATGACGGAAATGAGCTCTTGAGGCGAGGAATATTCGTATAAAATGGGCCGGTAAGTACTTCTATATATTTAAAAATATTTGTTTCCTATATCAGTATCTATGTCAATATCTCTCACTCTTTCTCTTCGTGCAACGTAGAATAATATTAATATGTACAGTTCAATGGTCAGCTAATATCAGAATCTTGATTTGGATGATGTAGCAAGATGCTGCTCTTGACTGGATTTGCAGCACAAGTACAAGTACTTGATAAGTAGAGCTTAATATGATTTGCTTTCTGTTATGGTTGTTTACCAAAGTAAATTTGATGAAAGAGTTGATGTCCGGATATTTGTTTCTAGTGATAGAACGTTTTATTTCCATTGTTGCTGCTTTTTCATGTGTGAAACCAAATGTGTTGCTCTACATTTGAGTGACTTTGCTGATTAGTTTCTTCCTATAACAGGTGCTGCAAGGGAGATGAAAATTTGTCCCATCCTCAAGAACATCTAAAGTCTATCGCAAGTATGGGATGGCTTGCGCCTCATCGAAAGGTCATTCTAACACCTCTCTGCCACGACACAATTGCACAAATTAATGAACACACCTAGTCTAAGCAGTTTTTATTATTATTTTGGAATGTAATAGTTGAAGATTATCGATATGAAGATCTCTAAGTTGCAAGAAGAGTTTCTTGCTAGAGGTGGATATGGGGATTTTGAGTACACAGGCCGAGATCTTGAAGCTGAGGGCTAAAAGAGCTCAAATATGCCATGGCTTTCTATCATAAATTAAACATGTCAATGTAATGCATGTGAAGGGATAAACTCATTTTCCTGATTCAAAATTTTCAGTGTTCAGTGTGGTATTACGTTGCAATAAAAAGGCTTCCAAGAATTTTATGTATCCATATAATTACTGAAATTCTTTAATGTTTACTTTGTCATGTGCCTAAGTTCATACTGTCTTTCATGTGAGAAGCTAGAGATTGAAAATAGTCATCTTAATTTGTAAATTAGTAAATTTTAGTCCAATCCAACCTCTATATTTTCTTCTTTTATAATTAGAATCTCAAAGAACATGATCCTAGTGGATAATTTGAGTCTTTCATGCAATGGCGTATTTCGAGTTGTGAAGTTACAAGCCATGCTAAATAGCAAGAGTTTTAACAGTAGGTGTAAGAAGAGATTATTAGAGGCCGGACGTATCTTTCATGAACCTTTACTTCAAGTTGCTGAATGGTTGAGGAGTTTGAATGTTTCCACTTATCTGCTATGTGGTACATACATGCATTATGGTTTGAGGTTGGAGAATAACCAATTTGATTCTGACATCAATTTAAATGCAATATAGATTTTTCTAGTTATGAATCCACACACGAGAGAAGCCACTAAAATCTTGACAACAAAAAATGAACTAGCAAATTCAACTCTTGATTGCAACCACCAGCACCCCTATGTCCCAGAAAATTGGGGCAAACTTATTCGAGAAGAACCTATTTAATAGATATGAAAATTCAACTATTTCATGACAAAATTTACATGAATCAAATTTAAAAAATATATTCAAATTTAATCTGACATGAATCAAATTTAAGCAATAGTCAAATTTAAACTGACATGAATCAAACTTAAACAATTGGCATAGTAAAATGAAATGAAAAAAAGTAGACAAATTTAAGGTAGCAGCAAGCTAAAAACAATATTGAAGAGAGCCATCCATGACTCATCTTAATATGTTCACTACACGTCTGATCAAGGACAGTTTTCAACCCCGTATCGCTACAAAAATTGGCAGCCCAAGAAATCATAACAAAAAACTTTTCGACAACAAACGATCTATATTGCATAAAATGTATCATGACCCACACCAAGTATAGGGGCACGAGTGCGTGGGTATGTCCCGCCTACACGGCAGCATCGGCGGTAGAGTACTGTATAGGTCAACAATGCTATCTAAACAGTCTAATAGATGTATAATCATAACCTGTCAATATGATATCTGAATAACTCATACTCAATCAAAAATAAATAGAGGGGGAATATGCCATGAATGATATAAAGATATGAAATGATGAATAGAGAAGTCTAGTAACATAAATCAAGTAAACAACAGTCTAAAAGTATAAAGTCATAATAAGTACATGTCCCAAATAAAACATAACATCCAAATCTCCTAAAATTGGAGACACATCCAGTAATAACGATGCTATCTAACTAGCATCCATCTAGGAAGGCTAAGCTACTCTGCTGGGGGATCCACTCCTTGGGTCTCCGGAGCACCATAATAGGTAGGGCATGTATCCTCGAGCTTGTCAACTAAAAAATATATTCAGTTAGGATTGAAGCAAGTACAAACATGCTAACTATTTATAAAATTATAGAAACTATATAACAATGAAGTGAATGTGGAGATCCAACAATAGAATAATCACGAAGCACGAAACAATAAATGAAAAGTAGCAGTAAACAAGGTAAAGATCATATGAGTAAAGAGGAACATGTGAAGGAGTAAACCAACTACTACTAAGTGTTTTGAAAATGCCACATTCTATATGTGATCGGTTGTGCATGATCCAACTATTAGCTACTGTCTATGTTATCCACTGTCTATCATAAAATACAATAATCACAGACTATTAGGTTAGATCACATATATACTAAGGCATTTCCTCCCCCGCCCGAGAAGTAATCACGGACTCAAGTCATAGCACGAAAAATGCAACATGAGCAGTGAGTAAACACAGTAATCACGACAGGCATTGAAATTATCATGAATATATACAGAATCCGTAAGTACTAATCTCGAGTATGCAGCGTGTCAATAAGCAAGGAACACATATCTAAATCAATGAAATAGAGAAACTATCGGGATGAGAAGAGATCATGGAATGCACTTGCTTGTGGTCCTGATGAACGAGTTAGAATCGATATCCAAAGTGGTGTCACACAGACCGAAAGATGAAATATTAATGTTAATTGGTGTTTCGGTATGTTAAACACAGATATCTAAGATGAAACATGATTTTTAGGTCAAATTTAGGTTGTGGAAGTCAAACTAGGTCAATACTAGGTCTTCATGGTCAAACTAGATCAATTTGACTCAAGGGTTGACTTTTAGGGTCAAACTAGTCAATCTGGTCAAATCTGGTCAAACCTACGTTTCTTGGTCAATACCTTGTCATACCAAGGTAAACTAACATACACTAGGCTATTCTAAGCTTTACCTAGGTAATTACCTATTTAGGATACCTATAGGGTATCTTGCAATACCCTACTCATACCCTATTCTTATTACCTAAACTAATACCCACAGGTAAAAATCCTACTTATTACCATATCACACATGCACATTACCTAACATATAGGTAATACTCTATACATTGGTAATTTCCTATCACACTATCTCATAATTACCCTTACCCATATATGGAACCTATACCCTATACCTACTCACTCATATAGGTAATCCCCTATGACCTACACATATAAACATATTACCTATTACACAAAACTCCTAACATAGGTAATTCACATTACCCACACATACTACATTACCTAAAACTCCTAACATAGGTAATTCACATTACCTACACATACTACATTACCTATTACCTACTACACATTACCTAGACATACTTGTGTGACACACTGCACATTACCTATACTGTCACAGACACACGTGTGACACTCTAACACATTACCTATATTGTTACACACAAACCTATCTCCTATACTCACTCACAGGATACTGTCAACACACACACACACACACACACACACACACACACACGTACACACAAACACACAAGTGTGTGCACTGGCCAAAACACACACAAATGTCTGTGTGTGCAGACAAGCAACCCAGCCTGCTGCTATGCATGGTTCTCCTCCTACCACACCTGTGCAAGCCCTGCTGCACTTTGTCCATGACTCAGTCCAACAGCACGGCATACTACTATATTACACATACACATACAGCCCATTCAAGTGTGACACACTTACCTGCACATACATGTGCCTATTAGCACATAATCCTAGATGTATCCCCCTATTCCGGTGTGAAAATAGCAGAAAATAGCACACACACATATTCACTTTACCTACACAATACACACACAAACATGTGTTTGCCTATACACATACACATGTACAACCTACACACATATATATACACATTGGTATATACATAGGCACACACACACTTTAGTACTAACATACACATATACATTTGCCTATATATGAACACACACACAACCACGTGTGTTTGCACACACCCAAGCAAGTTCACAAACACATGGGGTGCACTATGCTAGTATCGTACTAAAACTCTGATACTTTCATGATACCTATACCAAACCTTGTCCTATTCATCCCATAATACATGAGCATGCCTAAAATAACAATTAGAAGCTAATTAGTGTGGTGTCTAGCTAGTACAATGTGTCATGTGAAATATGACATGTTGCGACAAGTGTAGGAGGAATAAAACCCATAAATTGACTCTGTATCCGAGTGTAACATGGCACAACCAATTAACATCCATTTGTGGACACATTTCTAGCCACATACATCATTCACATGTTCATTCAGTCTATCAAACCAAATAACAAATACTTTGTGTACCATTCTCGGATTTTTCCTAAAATGGCACAAAAATACTATGTAACTTCTACCAAGATGGTCATTTAGAACCTAGTTCTTCCTCATATGGGTACCCTTAGTCCATGTATGGGTTTCCTATTGATGCCATGCATGAAAGAGTTTAAACTAGGAGAAAAGACTAGTAGTATACCTTTTGGGAGATGGATTCACAATATCGCACCCGAAGTGGACACAAGTGTGATTTAAGACACAATCCCTCAAGCTAATAGCCTCCTCTTCTTCTGCTCCTTGGCCTCCAAGCTCCTAGCCTCCTTGTATGAAGAATGGGTAAAGATTGAGAGGAGTTGGAGTGGTTTTGTTGGAGAAAGAAGAGGGTTTTTGTAGAGCACCAAATTAGGATTTTTTTAGCTCCAAAATGATAGGTGAAGAATGAGCCACTCCTCTTCCTTTGGTTGGCCAAATATGGAGCCCTAGAGGCCTATGGAAAATGTCCATAATGCCCTTTAAGTTCTCATGAAGTCTTTAGCTAATCTATGGAAGTTTCTAGCCTAAGTGGTTGATTAGTTCTAATCTTATTCTTGACTTATTATCACTTAAATGAGTCTAATTGTGACTAACCTAAAATGTAGGTCAAAGTGTCATGACAAGTCCAAATAGGTTCACTAACCAAGGGTCCAATAAATAGACTAATCTACTAATAAATGCAACCATCATAAATAATTCATTAAATAAATACACACAATATATTGACAAAAATACCCCTATCTAAAAATGTGATAGTGATAATCCTACCCCCCTTAAAAAATTTGTCCTTGAAATTTAAGTTGGTTGTACTCTTTTCTAAGTCAAGCCCCCAACAATCATGGTCCAAGAAGGTCCTATCTAAAATCATACAATTCTATCAAACATGCATGATTATGGTCTTCTTATCATGATATTACAATTCCCACCATGGGTCCTAGCATGAAAATCATCACTGTAACTATAAGGCACTAAGAAATCAACATATCATGGAGTGAAAAAGGAAGGAAAGAAATGTGACCTGATAACCCATCACTTGCAACATCGGTTCCCTCGACCGCCATCGTAAAAGCTCTACCTTGATGAGGTGCTTCCCTCGGCTGCTGAACTCCAACAGGTCTCGCCGGTGCTCTCAAGATAGGAGCTATCCCTTGAGCAGGGCAAACATATGCCAAGATACAATCCATCATCATGTGTGTTGAGGAACCACAATATAGACAAACTTTGAGCCTCTTCCAGCAAACCTCCCAAGTATGTCCTGACCTCCGACAGTAGGTACAAGTGGGAGCTGGCTGAAACTTCCTCTGAGGCTGCTGTTGAACCGGAGCTCCAACTGGTGGGTGATACTCCAGCTGAGGCTAGAAGGCTCGCTTCTGAAAATGGGGACATTTCGTCGGTCCCGCACTACTGCCAGCACCACCCATGACATCACTGCCTCTCTTGGGCCTGAGGCTCAAGTCCTCATCAATCTTGGCATCCATTAGAATGTCCTCGAAGGTAGCCATGCAATGTTTAGACGTGCATGGTCTAACCTCGTAGTTCAGACCCCTCATGAAGTTCAATCTCCTGGCTCCTGAACGATACTCTTCGCAACTTGGCTTAAGCTGCAATACTCGACAGCATACTCATCGAATGACAAGTTTCCCTTGAACCAATCCCAAAAACTGTCTTTCCAAGTCACTCAAAGCCACATCAGGAAAGAACTTCTCCTTGAAGAGATTTTTGAAGGCATCCCAAGTCCATCCCATCATGACGAGTTTAGGCTCTGTACGATACTATGTGAGTGTGATATCGAACAACCGACTGGTGTCTGCCACCACCTGCTAGCTCTCCGGAATCTGTACCAGACGCAAGAATCGCTCTATGTCCTCTAGTCAGTCATCGACATAAAAGACCCCTTCGGTACCCTTGAAGACCCGAGGAGACGTCCTCTGGAAGTCCATGATAGTACTAGGCCTCATTTGCTGCTGCTGGTCCGGAGCACCCTGAGGCTGAGTGGTAGCCACCTTCTCCATTGCAGCAAGTGCCAACTGTTGGGCACTCTCGATGCTTTGGTGCATCACCTCAGCCTACCGCTACTGAGCCTTTGCCTAAGCCCTTTGCGCCTCCATCATCTACTGGAACAACACAAACATCTGTGCTACGGCCGGTGGCAGAGGTGGTTGTGGAATCACTTCTGGCTGCACTAGAACAACCCTCTAAACCGGCGGAGGTGCACACCCAAATGCAGCTGAGACTCCCACATGGACAGGAGAAGCAGTGGGACCAACCCCTGCAGCTGCAACTCCCACAATTGGAGCAGGAGGTTGCGAATAAGCAAACCTCTCCAAAGGTGCTGCGGGTCCCGCTGGTCCAGAGCGTTGTGACTTGGTCTTCGACGGCATACTGAAGACAGATCAAGCAAGAAAGTCAATATGGCACAAGATAAGATATTATCAAGGAAGGACAATTGAATTCGAAAAATAATTACAAAAGAAGATTTGAAATGGTAAGCAAAAGATTGGAAGTTTCCTAATCATTATTGAGTATGCCCTAATATAGCCTATAACCTATATTCTAATAGCAGGCTCGTAATAGCACTCTAAGTCTGAGCACCACTACAAAATCGCACTAGTTGCAACCTAGACCTGCATGGGACACTACAAAAATGTGTCACGACCCGCCCCAGTATAGGGGCATGAGTACGTGGTTATGTCCAGCTTACACCGCAGCATCGGCGGTAGAACGATGTATAGGTCAACAATGATTTATAAACAGACTAATAGATGTATCATCATAATATGTCAATATGATATCTGAATAACTCATACTCAATCATAGATAACTAGAGGGGAAATATGGCACGAATGATATAAAGATATGAAATAATGAATAGAGAAGTCTAGTAACATAAGTCAAGTACACAACAGTCTTAAGAGTATAAAGTCACAACAAGTACATGTCCCAAATAAAACAAAACATCCAAATCTTCTAAAATTGGAGACACATCCAGTAATAACGATGCTATCTAACTAGCATCCATCTAGGAAGGCTAAGCTACTCTGTCGGGGGATCCACTCCTTGGATCTTCGGAGCACCATAATAGGTATGGCATGTATCCTCGAGCTTGTCAACTGAAAAATATATTTAATCAGGATTGGAGCAAGTACAAACATGATAACTATTAATAATATGATAGAAACTATATAACAATGAAGAGAATGTGGAGATACAACTGTAGAAGCATGAAAAATTTTAGCTGATAACATTCCTCTACCACAGCGCAGATGATACGAAAATGCAGACTGAGTATTAAAAAGACAACAGAAGATACAGAAAGAAGTTATGTTATTATTATGCCTACAAAGATCTAGTACAGATTCTTCAAGGCTATACGTAAAGGACCAACCCTACTTCTTCTACAAAGGATCGATCACAGGTTCAGCAGACCCTAGAGGAGTCTATAATAGACTCAGTCTTCATCAAAGTGCAGGCGTCTTTCTTTTTGGTACGCATACTAGAAGATTGATCTCCATCAAGGCGCATTCTCACTTTCTTGTACGTGCAACCCTCCAAACGTGCGTCAATTGCTCGGCCAAAGCAAGCAACTTCCTGAAGCAGCTAATGGCCCGAGCTCCCTGAAGGCGCAGCAGGTCGCAAAGCCCAGGACAAGCAAAGCAGAGTACAACCTGTAGGGCTTCAGGCTGACAACCAGACCAAACTCGGTCATCAGGACCTCCAAGACCTCTAAGACGACGCCCAGAGTCAAACTCCTTAGGTAGGATACTTAGATACTTCTCAAGAGCGGTAACGGCTCCTTCTACAAAGAGTTCTTCTACAAGAACATGGCCCCTTCGAACGAGAGAAGCCCCAACCAACAGCCGTCTTATGTAAGGCCAGCGACCGTCTGATGCTAAGTCTGGATCAAACATGGCGGTAAAGGGTGCCAGTAAGAAGATAGTGATTGTTTAGAGGAACACTTCCCCTTTTATAGGACCGGGAGTGGTTCAAACTATAGGCCACTTGGCCGATGATCAAAATTCCCTCATTAATGGGACGAGCCTAGGACTCGGCACAATGAATCTCAATTAATAGGCCCATTCAAGTGAGTCTCCAAACTGTTCAAATGCTTCTTGAAATTCTCCAATTAACGGTGGCAATTAAAAAGGAGTCTGCATTCAAGGGTAGTCATTTACTTCTCCTGAAAAGAAGACTTAAAAGCCAAGCTGTCTCCAACCGGAAGCGCAGGCCCCCCACTGTGTTCCTTTGCTTCCAAGGCGCAAACAATAAATCTTCCTCTCAGAAGCGCAGATAGCTGCTTCGATCCAAGTACCCAGCCCTTTCAACGGCCCATTTTTCTCAGCAAAGACATGGGAGACATCGTTTGCCTCCAGCACAAGCACGACTGCTACTCTAAAGCACAATAAAATGGTCTATCTGAAGGCGCAGCCTACTCGTCGCCCTAAAGTACAATGACTTTACTCGAAACATAGTCCACTTGTTGCCTTAAAGTACAGAGGCTCCATCGTCTCCAGAAGCACAGTCTACTCGTCGCCCCAGAAGTACAGCCAGCCTTGCCTGAAGCACAGACGACATGGTCCCACCCAATCGGTTTGCTTAATAAATGCGATTGATAAATGCGAATATCTTATCAGATTGATTTAAATCTCAGACGAAGATTACCAAGAATCCAAATCTGAGATAAAATCCCAAGATTTGCTCGGCTACATCCGAACAAGCAAATCGGCACACGCCATGTGTCACCTCCTTCGCTTATTTTGATAACCACCAGAGATCTCGTTTGAGGAGAATCTCAACATCCGCCATGTGTCAGCGCCACAAAAGTTCGTACCGTACAAGGACGACAGATTCCTTCATATTTTCGAAACCCTAATGCACATTGCATATGTGCCCCTCTTCCCTATAAATAGGAGAGGTTTTCCCCCAACAATATGATCGAAAGGAGAAGAAGATCCACATAATTATCAAAATTTTCAACTTCGGCGTCCTCCTGATCGACAACCCTAGAGTTCCATCGAAGGCACCAGAAAGTCAGAGCAAGTCTCATATCATCATCGGATCATCAATGGAGTAAAAGAGCCGCTGCAGTACTCGATCTCCACCGTCACACTTTTCCAGAAACTTTGTACTCAAATTTCTTCGCATAAGAATCGATTGTACTATTTTTTACGTTCAATATACAAAAAGTTCGTTCAACCTTTTGTCATGTCGAACAAGATGACGACTCTGCTAGGGACTACCTTCTCCTTCTACAAGAAGGTGGTGACGCAATCCGATGATGATTTGCTGGGATCCTCTCAGAAGATGTTGGTCGTACGCTTCGACCAGCAAGCTTTTAAAGATCTCCTTCCTGAAGAGAAGTCGAGCCCTTCGAAGCGGTTCATAAAATCGAAGAAGACTCGACGGACCTGGGTGCCTAAGGCGGCTGCGACGAGTAGCATGACGAAGGGGACTGCGTCTCAGACCCCCCTCGTCGATGAAGCCACGAAGATCCCTTCGGCCGCTGATGCCAGGCCATCTCTCTCAGATCCCATGCTCGGGAAACGCAGAGAAGATCACGGCTATCCTATGGCAAGCATGACAAAGGCGGAACACCGAAAGGAACAGATGACGGCTTGCCTGCTCGTGGAGGATGCTGCACCGGTAAGAACTTCTGTGTTCGACAGAATAACCGGTCCATCAGGTATGGCCATGTTGGATTCCGGATACTACGCATCATCTAATCATGGTAGGAGGCGATCCAAGGTAGCGCTCGCCCTATGTGATCAAAGTGCTACGCCGATGGCGGACCGGAGGCCCGCGTTGACAGTAACGCGCGCAGCCGATGGAAAGCTATACAAGACCATCCGAGACTCTCCGAAGCCTCGTCCGACGGAACCCCCGTCATCCTTTGAGCACCCACTCGCACTACTCAAGGCTGGGGCACGTCATCAGCGACTCTCTGATCGAGACATATTCGGACCTCACCCACAGGAACTCGAAGGAAGAATGCCTTCTCCATATCTCTTCGGCTGCGCACAGCGCTCCTATGTACACGAAGGAAGTAGAGGCATGAAGATTTCGTCTGCTCCCTGCGAGCGTAGGATGAGAGTAGAATCTGAGACACAGTTGGTGTCTAAATCAAGACCCAACTATACTCATATTACCATCAACTGCTGCTGTTGTCAAGCAGATCCATCACCGCCAAAGAGGAAGTCCGTATTTCAAAGGCTGCGACCGAGAACTTGTGAGGAAGAAGAAGAGCTCCACGTTGCTTCATGCAATGTTGCTCAGGACTTTCCGTCCCAGAAGAAGCTATCCAAGAAACCACTTTCCTCGGTTGGCAAGTCCAAATACCGGCCTGGGGGTAGCAAGAAGCTTGTGCCCAAGGAAGGCGTGTTCCAACACACGTGCTCTAAGGACGGATCATCGTCGCAAGAATACGGTTCATCGACCGCTGCACCTGCTGGGGGTAGCCAGCCTGCTACGTGTATAACAACCCTTCGTTTCAGCATGACGAAGAGACGTAAGACACCGACACTTCTGCAGGCGCAAGCAGTCAGAAGACTAGGGGTAGGAACAATGTCGAGTCAGAGGGCGATCGCAACTTGCCAGTCTTCCCACAAGACGATGAGCACCAGCACTCCGAACCAGAAAGCAAAAGATCTACCACCCCTTCTACTTACACACACATAGCATCTGTGCACATGGCGGCTGATGACAACGAAGAATCAAGCGGACTTGCTGATCAGCAGAAATGCATTGAGGCTCTCGAAGGAAGTCTTAACGCATTGAACATATCCATGCAGACTTTAGCTTCCGTCGTTCTGGAGATCAAGGACCGATTGGTTCCCACTACCTCCACACTTGCGGCTTCGACGGTTCGTGATGGGTCTAGTACCCTGCCCGTCATAAACCAAGTCGTGCAGTCACCATCGACCATCAATCCAGCGGTATCCAACGAAATACAGCAAGCACTCGAGGAGTTATACGCTCGCCATGATGCCAAAAAAAGCGAGCCACACTTCGAAAGATGGGTATCCGGCAGTCTTATCCTGCTGAGTGGGACAATGTGGTTTTTTTCTCCTAAATATAAACCACAGACTATCACCCCTTATGATACTAAGGAGTTCGCCCAGACGATACTTGAGGTACTTTGCCTCAATAACAGGACACCTGCCAAAGGACGATGTCCATCTCACCATCATCTTCGTTGGAGCTCTATAGGGGGTGGCCTATGAATGGTTCTATAGTTTGCCCGACAACTGCATTAAATCGTTTGAAGACCTGAAGAACATGTTCCTGGAACGGTTCTATGAAGGAGGGCTGGACATGACGATGTCTACTCTTATGGACATTGTTCAAAAAGAAAAAGAGCTCGTACGAGCGTACATTGAACGCTTCCGCCAGGTTACCTCCAGGCATTCCTGAGTCCATGCTCATGGATTCATGCCGCATTAATATGCTCCCTGCCATCAAACTGTGGCACAGTGCTCCCTACACCGAGTGGACACCCTTCATTACTGAAGCAGACATAGCTCAGAAGAAGGCACATGACGCACAACTCCTGGGTCTGAACTTCCCCTCTATTGAAGATAAAGGAAAATGAGTAAGAGACGGTAAAGGCAAGCAAGCTATGGCCATCAATATTACAAAAGGTCCAGCGCATGTGAGTTCCAAGCCAGCCGAAGCGCAGAAGCCGAAGGAAACCTACTCCTTCAATGACGAAGACACGCTCGAGTTATTCGAGATGCTGACCAAGTGCGGTAGGCTGCAGCTTCCACCTCCCAAGTGTCGTGTCAAAGTGGAAAAGGTGGATAATCCTAAGTGCTGCCATTACCACCAGTACATCCACCACTCAATACGCGACTGCTACGTGTTGAAAATACAGATTCAATGTCTTATCGACGCCAAAGTCATCTCACTCGATTATGAGAAAAGACTGTGACGGCCAACATGGTTACGATATAGTTTGGGAGCTTCCCGATAGCCGAGACTCAAGACGGCGTCGTCCCTATCCCAAAGGCAATGATAGAAGTCGTCAACCTTCTGCCCGCCAGGGACAATGCTCAGGGCGTCATCCCCTTCACAACATCGCAAGGTGAAGTGATGTGGGTTCATCCAAATCTCACTCCTGACATGACTGCGCCAGCAGTGCGCCCGGCTAAAGGGAGAAAAGTCAGGACATGTCGCATGGTCTCCTCGACAGAAGACAACAGGGTGACCACTCGTTCGTCTCTCCAGCGAGAGGAAAAAGCAGGTTCCTGAAGAAGAGACGCCCCCTACCGGTGACCCATTCTACTCTCGATACAGCACAAGCCGGACCTTCTCAACCTCCTGCCACAGACAAGCAGAAACAGAAGAAGGTCTGCTTCGATAAGCCTCTATGAAAGGACTCGGCAGTAGGCCCGATCAAGCCCTACAACTTCGATATACTGGCGCAGCTGGCGAACATGCCGGCCCGGTTATCACTCTTCGAGCTTTTTCGGCTCTCCAAAGCAACTCGGGACGCCCTCAACGAGGCACTGCAGAATACAGAGGCTTACCTCGTGCAGGTGGCAGCCCAAAGAAGACCCTGCGGCATGTCCACATTGCCATAGCGTGGTCGAGGTGATTCCTAACATCACCTTCACGCAGTATGATATGCTGCTGAAGAACAACTGGCACAACCGACCCCTGTACTACACAGGATACGTGGGTGCCATCAAGGTCGATCGCATTCACATCGACCCGGGCTCATCGCTCAGCATTATCCCTCGAAGTCTGCTCCAAACTCTAGGGATCCCGATGTACCATCTCACGGCATCGAACACCACCATCAGCGGCTTCAACGTGGGGAAGAGTGAGCCTCTGGGCAAGATCCGATTGAAGTGCCAAATATGTGATCTTCATACTGAGGTTACCTGTTACGTCATCGATGCGGACATAAACTATAACATGTTGCTTGGACGACCATGGATCTATGAGTGTATGATTGTCTCCTCCACCCTTCACCAGTGCATGAAATATGTGGCCAGTGACGCGACCGTCAAGATGGAGTTTGCTGACATCGACCCGTTCTGAGGTCTCGAAGCATACTATACGGATGCCGATCTGTACAAACCACTCCCCTGGGATGACGAGTCCAACGATGCCGCCGACGAAGCAGAAGCTACAGCTGTCACGGAAGGACCCATGAAGGTTTGACTGAAAGGGAAACCACCTAAGACTCCAGCCCCCTGGTCATCAAACTCTGGGGCAAGGCTCCAGCATGACCGCCTCTGATGGCATCAAGCCAGGATCCCCTGCAAATAAAGCTCTCCCGAAAGGCCCGATACGCGCTTCAAAGCCGCAGGATACTCTGGCTGTGCCTTCCGCGGTTATCAAGATGAAGCAAAAATCTTCTCCACCTTCTTCTGCAGCAGCTCTTGTCCACGAGGAATTACAAGATGACGTCTGCGCCGATACCGAGGCACAGTCTTTAGATGATGTAATTCCTCGGGATAAAATTTTGCATTTTATTAATAGAAAGTTGTCTTCAAATTACTCTTGTGCGCATTGGAACACTAAGTACTTCTTAGACAACGCTCTATGTACTCTACAAATGCAAGTGAGAACCGCCAACCTTGTAAATCGAGTTGTCCCCTCCAAAGGCTCCTACTTCCTAGTCCCGCAAAGGAACCCAGAGGAGTAACCTATCGTCTTCGGTCGACTGGAACATCAGCAGCGGCCAGCCCCAGGAGAACCGGAACCCGACGATGGCAAGATGCAGCTATACTGCTATGCTACTCAAGCCAAATATCTCATCCAAAAGATGGGATACGACTTGAACAGCAACAAAGGGCTGAACTGTGGCAAAGGTCGGCGGCTTTCCTTATGAGTTCGTACTCCGAAGGGGAAGCCTCAGAACTACCAACGTACTCGCCGGGGGTTGGGATATATTACTCCCACGACCACTTCAGAGAGTTCAGAACTGGAGGCTCCACTACACTCGCATTCTTTTGGCTCTTCAACCTGGGATTCTGATACCAGTATAGGCCGGAACCTGCAGAAGGTACTATCCGTCAACATGGTTTCCACAGACGATCCCGCAGTGGAAGAAGACCAGGCACTCGATTTCTTCGAAGAGCAACCTGAGCTCAACACCTTGGCTCTCAGTGGAAATGGCGTTTTGAACAGCGAGAGCTTCCCACCGAAGACGAGGTCGTCCATATCGACTTAGGGGATGAAACTTCCCCTAAACCCATCTTCATCAGCAACACCAACAAGAACTCCTGCGCCCTCATGAGTGCTCGTATCCTGGTGAAAACTTGTTCAACCCTCCTACACTAAATTCCATTAAGTAAAGCCCTCCACATCCATATTACCTCTAGATCGCTTTTTACACCCTGTTGTGCATCTACCATGTCCATATCACCTCTGAGTAGTTGCACCTCCCGTGAAGCTCTGTGTCATCATAACCACATAGAAAATATTTCACGTCCATATCATCTCTGAAGTGTCCTTCTATAACCGTGTCTACCATGTCTATATTACCTCCGAGTAGTCACCCCCTTTACGATAACCCCAAAGTTGTCATAACTCCCTAGAATACAACCACGTCCATATTACCTCTGAACTATTATTCTAGTAGAAGGATGTTTGCTATGTCCATATTACCTCTGAGTAAAGCACCATTTCCATGACAATCCTCCACAGTTGTCATTTATAGAACCCATCACGTCCATATTACCTCTGAGTCGTTTTATACCCCCCCTAGATTCTATCCTTACCATGTCCATATCACCTCTGAGTAAAGAAGTTTTTCCACAAAGATTCGGTGTTTGCCACGTCCACATTACCTCTGAGTAGTCGTTCTCTCCGTATTGATTCTATGATTATCATGGCTATCTAGAAAATAGTTCACGTTCATACTACCTCTAAATTGTTGTTCTACATCCCAGTGAAGATAGGCCTACCATGTTCATATTACCTCTGGTTAGGCGTGTCTTCTATAATGACCCATCCTTATGTTGAAGAAAGAAAAGTGAGGGAACAAAGAGTTTTTATACAGAAATATATGGCTATAAAGACCTATTATAAACTCTTCATAGTTACATACACAGAGACAAGAATCTGAAGCATCACCAAGCACGTACGCTCATGCCACATGTTCATACTTCTGTTCCAAGTATCCCGAGCTTGACCCAAGTTCGGGACACTTTGAAGGGGGTCTTATAGAAGCATGAAAAATCTTAGCTGATAACATCTCCTACCACATCGCAGATGATACGAAGGTAGACCGAGTATTAAAAAACAACAGAAGATACATAAAGAAGTTCTGTTATTATTATGCCTACAAAGATCTAGTACAAATTCTTCAAGGCTATACGTAAAGGACCAATCCTACTTCTTCTACAAAGGATCGATTACAAGTTCAGCAGACCCTAGAGGAGTCTATAATAGACTCGGTCTTCATCAAAGTGCAGGCGTCTTTCTTCTTGGTACGCATACTAGAAGATTGATCTCCATCAAGGCGCATTCTGACTTTCTTGTGCGTGCAACCCTCCAAACGTGCGTCAATTGCTCGGCCAAAGTAAACAACTTCCTTAAGCAACTATTGGCCCGAGCTCCCTGAAAGCGCAGTAGGTCGCAAAGCCCAGGACGAGCAGAGCAGAGTACAACCTGTAGCACTTCAGGCTGACAACCGGACCAAACTCGTCGTCAGGACCTCCACGACCTCCAAGACGACACCCAGAGTCAAACTCCTTAGGGACGATACTTGGATACTTCTCAAGAGCGGTGACGGCTCCTTCTACGAAGAGTTCTTCTACAAGAACATGGCCCCTTCGAACGAGAGAAGCCCCAACCAACTGCCGACTTATGCAAGGCCAGCGACCGTCTAAAGCTAAGTCTGGATCAAACATGGTGGTGAAGGGTGCCAGAAAGAAGATAGTGACTCTTCAGAGGAACACTTCTCCTTTTATAGGACCGGGAGTGGTCCAAACTATAGGCCACATGGCCGACGGTCAAAATTCCCTCATTAATAGAATGAGCCTAGAACTCGGCACAATAGATCTCAATTAACAGGCACATTCAAGTGAGTCTCAAAACTGTTCACATGCTCCTTGGAATTCCACAATTAACGGTGGCAATTAAGAAGGAGTCTGCATTCAAGGTAGTCATTTACTTCTCCTGAAAAGAAGACTTAAAAGACAAGTTGTCTCCAACCGGAAGCGCAGGCACCCCATTGTGTTCCTTTGCTTCTAAGGCGCAGACAGTACATCCCCCTCTCAGAAGCGCAAACAGCTGCTTCGATCCAAGTACTCGGCCCGTTCAACGGCCCCTTTTTCTCAGCAAAGACTTGGGAGACACCGTTTGCCTCCAGCACAAGACCGACTGCTACACTAAAGCACAGTAAAATGGTCCATCTGAAGGCGCAGCCTACTTGTCGCCCTAAAGCACGGTGGCTTTACTCGAAACACAGCCTACTCGTTGCCCTAAAAGAACAGAGGCCCCATTGACTTTGAAACATAGTCCACTTGTCGCCCTAAAGCACAGAGGCTCCGTCGTCTGCAGAAGCACAGTCTACTAGTCGCCCCAGAAGCACAACCAACCTTGCATGAAGCACAGACGGCATGGTACCACCCAATCAGTTTGCTTAAACCGTCTCTCTCAAAGATAGGATTGGGATTGATCAAGTTGATAATACGAATATCATATCAGATTGATTTAAATCTCAGATGAAGATTACACAAAATCCAAATCTGAGATTAAATCCCAAGATTTGCTCGGCTACATCCGAACAAGCAAATCGGCACACGCCACGTGTCACCTCCTTCGGTTATTTTGATAACCACCAGAGATCTCGTTTGAGGGGAATCTCAACACCCGCCACGTGTCAGTGCCACAGAAGCCCGTACCATGCAAGGACGGCAGATTCCTTCATATCTCGAAACTCTAATGCACATTGCATATGTGCCCCTCTCCCTATAAATATGAGAGGTTTTCCTCCAACAACAGGATCGAAAGGAGAAGATCCACAAAATCAAAATCTTCAACTTCGGCGTCCTCCTGATCGACAATCCTAGAGTTCCATCGAACGCACCAAAATGTTAGAGCAAGTCTCATATCATCATCGGATCGTCAACGGAGTAAAGGAGCCGTTGTAGTGCTCGATCTCCACTGTCACACTTTTCCACAAACTTTTGTGCTTAGATTTTTTTTGTATAAGAATTGATTGTACTATTTTTTACGTTCAATATACAAAAAGTTCGTTCAACCTTTTGTCATGTCGAACAACAACAGGCTAATCATGAAGTACAAATATGTAAATAAAAAAGGCAATAAACAAGGTAAATATCATATGAGTAAAGAGGAACAAGTGAAGGAGTAAACCAACTACTACTAAGTATTTGGAAATGCCGCGTTCCATATGTGATCGGTTGTACATGATCCAACTATTAGCCATTGTCTACGTTATCCACTATCTATCATGAAATACAATAATCACAAACTTTTAGGTTTGATCACATATATACTAAGGCATCCCCCCCGCCCGACAAGTAATCATGGACTCAAGTCATAGAACAAAATAACAAGAGGAGCAATGAGTAGCATAGTAATAATGACAGGCATATAAATTATCATGAATATACAGAATCTGCAAGTACTAATCTCATGTATCCAGCGTATCAATAAGGAAGGAACACATATCTAAATCAATGAAATACAGAAACTATGAGGGAATGAAAGATCATGGAATGCACTTGCATGTGGTCCTGATGAACGAGTGAGGATCGATATCCAAAGTGGTGTCACACGGACCTAAAGATGAAATATTAATGTTAATTGGTGTTTCGGTGTGTTAAACATGGATATCTAAGATAAAACATGATTTCTAGATCAAATTTTGGTCATGGAAGTCAAACTAGGTCAATACTAGGCCCGTGGTCAAACTAGGTCAATTTGACTCAAGGGTTAACTTTTACTGTCAAACTAGTCAATTTGGAAAATTTTGGTCAAACCTAGGCTTCTTGGTTAATACCTTCTCATACCAAGGTAAACTAACCTATACTAGGCTATTCTAGGCTTTACCTTTGGATACCATTATGGTATCTTGCAATACCCTAATCATACCCTATTTTTCTATTCTCATTACCTAAACTAATACCCATAGGTAAAATCCTGCTTATTACCCTATCACACATAAACATTACCTAGCATATAGGTAATACCCTCTACAATAGTAATTTCCTGTCATACTATCTCAAAATTACCTTTACCCATATATGGAACCTATACCCTATACCTACTCACTCATATAGGTAATCCCCTATGACCTACACATATAAGCATATTACATATTACACAAAACCCCTCACATAGGTAATTAACATTACCCACACACACTATATTACCTATTACCTACTATACATTACCTACACACACTTTTGTGACACACTAACACATTACCTATATTGTCACACACACGTGTGACACTCTTACACATTACCTATACTGTCACACACAAAAACCTATCTCCTATACTCACACACAGGATACTATCAACACACACACACACACTTGTACACACAAACACACAAGTGTATGCACTGGCCAAAACATACACATCTATCAGTGTGTGCAGGTAAGCAACCCAGCCTGTTGCTATGCAGGGAAACACTCTGCTGCAGGGGGTCTAAGGCCCCTGCCTAACCTGTATGAAAGGGAGCTATTCTCCTTCTACCACACTTGTGCAAGCCCTGCTGCACCTTGTCCACGACTCAGTCCAACAGAACGACATACTGCTATCAAAACAGGGACAAATCATGTGCAAACACTCTCTCTCACACGCTACTTCTCTTCTCTAATGCCTGTGTGAATCGGGCCTTCAATTCCCCCCCCCCTCACATGTACATGGAGTGATCCCTGCCTCCCCATTTCCTGTGTGCAAGTGCACACAGGCCTACTGTGGCTTGAGTAGGGAGGGAACCCCCTATCTATCTGTTGCTACATAGGTGCACACCCTACTGTAAGGGAGAAAACACCTTGTTTTGTACTTGTGCAGTACACACAAGTGCACACCCAATTGCAGTGCACAAACTTGCACTCGAGTGCAAGGACCCCCTGTATAGTGGCCAGTGCCCTACACATTGCCTGTGCACCCGAGGACCAAGCCCTTGCAGCTCTATGTGTGCAGACATGCACACTCCAAGTGTGTACACCCCCTGTGAATGCACACTGTGCCCTCTATAGAATTCCTGTTATTTCCTCTTTACTAACACACTGCCTCACATCACTCATCACTCACCTA
This sequence comes from Iris pallida, assembly GCA_029216955.1. Classification (NCBI taxonomy): domain Eukaryota; kingdom Viridiplantae; phylum Streptophyta; class Magnoliopsida; order Asparagales; family Iridaceae; genus Iris; species Iris pallida. The sequence continues at coordinate 12,530,509 of JANAVB010034619.1, forward strand.
CACACATTCACCTAGTGTCACACATACACTTGTATATGTGTAACACATTCACAGACACAAGTATACACCTGTTGTCCCTCTATCCATATTACACACACACATACATTATAACCTACACAAGCTCACTACCCACACAATTGTGACACACTTACCTGCACATACATGTGTATGTGCCTATTAGCACATAATCCTAGTTGTTCCCCCAATTCATGTGTGAAACAACACCATATTCACTTTACCTACACAATACACAAAACACATGTGTTTGCCTATACACATACACATGACAATCTACACACATATATATGTACACATAGGTATATACCTAGGCACACACTCTAGTTCTAACATATCCATATACATATGCCTATATATGAATACACACACAACCACGTGTGTTTGCCACAGACAAGCAATTTCACAAACACATGGTGTGTACCATGCTAGTATCGTACTAAAACTCGATACTCTCATGATACCTATACCAAACCTTGTCCTATTCATCCCACAATATACGAGCATGCATAAAATGACAATTAGAAGCTAATTAGTGTGGCATCTAGCTAGTACATATGTTATGTGAAATATTACATGTTGTGACAAGTGTAGGAGAATAAAACCTCCAAATTGATTCTGTGTCCTAGTGTAACATGACACAACCTATTAGTATCCATTTGTGAACACATTTCTAGTCACACACATCATTCACATGTCCATTTAGTCTATCAAACCAAATGACCAACACATGGTGTATCATTCTCGAATTTTCCAAAAATGGCACCAAAATCCTATGTAACTTCTAACAACATGGTCATTAGAACCTAGTTCTTCCTCCTATGGGTACCCCTAGTCCATGAGTGGGTTTCCTAATGATGTCGTGCATGAAATAATGTCTAAACTAGGAGAAATGACTAGTAGTATACATGTTTGGATATGGATTCCCAATAGAGCATCCAAAGTGGACACAAGTGTAAAGTAGGACAATCCCTCAAGCTAATACTCTCCTCTTCTAGTGCTCCTTGGCCTCCAAGCTTCTAGCCTTCTTATTTGAAGAATGGGTGAAGATTGAGAGGAGTTTGGAGTGGTTTTGGTGGAGAAATAAATAGAGAAAGAAGAGGGTTTTTGGAAAGCACCAAACTAGGGTTTTGGAGCTCCAAAATGACAAGTGAAGAATGAGCCACTCCTCTTCCTATGGTCGGCCAAATATGGAGCCTTAGAGGCCTATGGGAAATGTCCATAATGCTCTTTAAGTTGTCATGGAGGCTTTGGCTAATCTATGGAAGTTTCTAGCCTAAGTGGTTGATTAATTCTAATCCTATTCTTGACTTATTATGACTTAAATGATCTAATTGTGACTAAACTAAAACGTAAGTCCAAGTGTCATGACAAGTCCAAATAGGTTCACTAACCAAGGGTCCGATATATAGGCTAGTCTACTAATAAATGCAACTATCATACATAATTCATTAAATAAATACACACAATATATTAATAATGTAAATTGACAAAAATACCTTTCGTGGAAGTGACAAAATGTGGTAGTGGCAAAATGCCCTTAGTGAGAGCACACTAAACAAACCAGTAATCTAAAACATGTTTAATTCCACTAAACATAGAATTTTACAAGTTTACATGCACGAGTAATAGTGTTCTAGTTGAAACCTAACAATTCAAATAACCAATGCCCAGGGAAGGAAGTTGAGAGTTTAAATTGGTACAACCTACTGCCAGTAAATACTCTTGACTTAATTCGTCCAATAAAGAAACCCTAGATGTTACAAAACTAGGCTTCCCGAATAACAAAACCCATCAATTCTAAATGGGAGAAAACCTTAAAAATTTTGAGTGATTCAACGGTGGAGGGGCGTAGGGATCTGACGTCGGAGTGGGCTGGAAGAGTATCAGCTCCGACAAGATGGAGAATTTTTGCGACGAGAGAGAAGGTGGTGACCGTGGCATGTGCGGTAGGAGAGGTTACAGCGGTGGCGACGTCGGTGGCATCGGAGGTGGTAGTAGACGTGGTGGAGGCGTCGGTAGGAGAGAGGTCGGAGGGGTGGGTTGATGGTGGAAGGAGAGGGGTTTATTGATGGTTGAAGGAGAAAGGGAATACTTTATTATGTTGATGGATATTGTGGAAGGAGAGATGTATTGATGGAAGGAGAGAGGGACCGAATATTTATTAGGCTGATGGGAATTCTTTTTACGGAAGGAAAGACCTGGGTTTTTTTTCTCTCCGTAAGGTGTCTATCCCGTAAACTTTTCCCGTATAAGAAAGGGACTATATATATATATATATATATATATATATATATATATATAAAATAATATATATTCTATATTTATATCTATTATATATTTATATAATATATAATATATATATTATTATATTTATATTTATTATTTTTATATTTATATTTATATTTATATATATATAGTTATATAATAATATAATAATATAATAATTAATAATATTATATATATATATATATATATAATATTATATATATAATATATATATATATATATATATATAGCATATTTGCACGTGCCTTGCACGTATTTTAACATTTCTTAATTAGTTTAGAAAGACTCTTTAGGAAGACCAAAGGGTAGTCTTCCTAATTACTAAGTTGTCCTTATTAAAATTAATGAACTATTTTTAATTAGTATAAGTATGTAAGGGTATTTTCGGAATTCAAAGTTTCACCATCTAAGTTTTCCTATATAGTAGAATAGATAGATATATATATCTATATATATATATATATATATATATATATATATATATATTATATAATATATATATTATATATATATTAAAAAAAAATATATAGTTTTCCTATTATTAAAAAAAAAAAAATATATATATATATATATATATATATTATATATATATATATATACTTTCTCGAGGTCGAGCCCCTCCACCGGAGTCGCTCCGCTCCCTCTGCTGAGGTCCTGAGCCCCCTCCCCCTGCTCCTTCGGTGGAGCGCGGCCCCCCAGCTCCCTCCTCCGAGGTCGAGCCCTTGGCGCCGGCTCCCTCCTCCCTCGGCGAGGTCGAGCCCCCACTCCCTCCTCCGGCTGAGCCTCCTTCACCGAGGTCGAGCCCCCCTCCCCTTGCTCCCCCGGTGGAGCGCTGACCCCCGTGTCGCTCCCTCCGTCGAGGTCGAGCACCCTCCTCCGGTTCCCTCCGGCTCCCTCCCTCGAGGTCGAGCCCTCCACCGGAGTCGCTCCGCTCCCTCTGCCGAGGTCCTGCCCCGCCACCGGATTCCTCCGGCTCCCTCCGTCGAGGTCGAGCCCACTCCGGGGTCGACCCCCTCCCCTGCTCCTTCGGTGGAGTGCGGCCCCCAGCTCCCTCCTTCGAGGTCGAGCCCCTGGCGCCGGCTCCCTCCTCCTCGGCGAGGTCGAGCCCCACTCTTTCCTCCGGCTCCCCCCCCTCCCCCGCGGTCGCGCCCCCTCCACCGGTCGAGTCCCCCTCCCTTGCTCCTCCGGTGGAGCGCAGCCCCCCCACCTCCGTCCGGTCGGGCTCCCCCGACCGCCGATCGTGATCCCTCCTCCTCCCATCCTCGCGTGTCGCCCCCTCCCCCGGCTCACCCTTTTCTCCTCCTCCCCTCCTCCCGGGCTTCCTCCTCCGCCCCGGAGTCGATCCCCCCCACCCTCCTCAGCGGCGGGCTCTCTCCCCCGCTGCCGGAACTCCCCGGTTACCTCCCCGCCGGCTTGGAGGTCGGTCCCCGTCCCCGCTCCGGCCTCGAGGCCACTCCCGACGGCTGTCTCCTCCCGGCGGCGCTCTGCGGGCCAACGCTCGGGAACCCATGGCGCCTCCTCGGGACCCGCCCCCGGGCTTCGCACTTCCGGGTTCCGCGCTCACCCACGCGCACGGAGCAGGCGCCCTCGGGCCCAGCGCTGGACCGCCACGTGCCCCCCTGGACGCCTCGGGCCGCACGCCAAGCCCTTCCTCCCCTTTTTTTGGTCCGTTTGCTGTTTGAATTTTGAAATGTGGGTTCGGGCCCTTGGTGGACTGGCCCTTTGTGGCCTGGTCCAGCCAGTGGGCTTTGTATCTTTCTCTTTACATTCAATAAATGTTCCTGGTTCAAAAATATATATATATATATATATATAATATATATATTATAATACTTTGGTACCCAAATTTATTAGATATTCTAATATGTATATAGAATCATCCACCAAACTTCTTGTGCGTACACACCATAACAGAATGGTGTGGTCAAGCGCAAGAATCATCATCTCTTGGAAACAATACGAGCCCTTATGTTTCAGGCACGTACTCCCAAGAATTTTGGTCTGATGCGGTTCTTACCACTTGTTACCTTATTAACCGCATGCCATCATCAGTTTTCAATGGTAGTACTACTCCTTTTCTAGGCTCTTTCCTAGAGAAGAGCCATTTTCTCTGCTCCTCAGAATCTTTGGTTGCTTATGTTATGTTCGGGATACCCGACCGACTCTTTAAAAATTAGATCCTAAGACAAAATAATGTATTTTCCTTATATATCCTAAAGATCAGAAAGGGTATCGGTATTTTTTTTCCTGTCTTGAAACATATTTTTTCACTCGGGATGTTACCGTTGTCGAATCCAAATTTTCTCCACTCCCACAATCAATGGGTCTAGTTCCCCAAGTTTATCCAGAAGAAGATTTTTTGCTATTTCTTGCTCAAACACAACAACCCCCTTACGGGTGCCCTCCCTTACCGAGGCAGTCAACCGGTATGATGGTCTACATACATCGATTCAGTCAGCTCCAACGTCACCGACACAACAATCGCCACAGGTACCTACAGAGTCCTCCTCTGGCTCTACTGATTCGCCACCGCCTGTTCCACCAGCAGCTCCGCTTATTCCACCAGCAGACCCTCCTTCTCTACCGGCAGTTCGTCTTCGTCGTGCATGTCGTGATCATCCCTTGTATGTTGACAGCTATAAAGGACTTACAAGTCACACTTAATCTCTGGTGGCTACTATTGATGGGATTCAGATTCCCTGCTGAGGAGGGTCTCAAACATCCTGGTTGGCGTGCTGCTATGAACGAGGAGATGAAAGCTCTTCAGGATAATCATACTTGGGACCTAGTCGACTTATCTACTGGTAAACATGCAGTATGTTGCAAATGGGTATTCACGATTAAGGTGAAACCAGATGTCACTCTTGATAGACTAAAGGCTCGTTTAGTGGCCAAAGGATATTCTCAGATATATGGTGAGGATTACTTCAAGACCTCTCCTGTTGCCAAAATGACATATGTTTGTGTCCTCATGGCCTTGGCTGTTCGTTATGACTGGCCGCTTCTGCAGCTGGATATTAAGAATGCTTTCCTCCACGGGGACTTTGATGAAGAGGTATATGTATTGCAACCTCCGGGTTCGTTGCAAGGGAGGGTAAAGTGTGTCATCTGCGAAAGGCTCTCTATGGTCTAAAATAATCACATCGTGCATGGTTTGGTCGATTTACACATGTTGTTACTCAGTTTGGCATGTGTCAATCAAAGAAGGACCATTCGATCTTCTATCGACACACATCTGCTGGAAGGATACTACTTGGTATCTATGTTGATGATATTGTAATCACGGAAGACGACAGACAGGATATTGCAGGCCTCAAGAAGTTTCTGGGAGAACAATTTCAAACCAAGGATATGTGATCCTTGAACTATTTCTTGGGCATTGAGGCAACACGGAGTAAGCGGGACATTATAATATCCCAGAGAAAGTATGTGTTGGATATACTAAATGATGCAGGCATGATGCAAGCCAAGGGAGCAACCTCACCTATGGATCCAGGGGCAAAGTTACTTCTAGACGAAGGGGTCCTGATGACCAATCCAGATAAGTATCGTCGAGTAGTTGGAAAACTCAACTACTTTACGGTAATGACTCGTCCGGACATTTCTTATGGCTTCTCCAAGAGTTCCACACTGACAGACGGTTCTCAGAATACTGTGTTATCTAGTCAAGAATCCAGGAAAAGAAATTCGAATGGAGAATAATGGACACACTCATATTGAGTGTTTTACTGATGCTGACTGGGGAGCACGTCTGACAGATAGACGATCTACATCTGCTACTCAGTATTTATTGGCAAAAATCTAGTGTCATGGAAGAGCAAAAATAAAGTGTGATAGCACGCTTAAGCTCAGAAGCAGAATATCAAGCTATTGCTCATGGCACATCAGAGGTATTATGTATGAAGCATCTCTTACAAGAACTGGAAGAAGATGCAGGATCCCAAGCGGCAGATCTATGGTGTGATAACCAATCTGCTATTCATATCGCCACCAACCCAGTATTTCGTGAATGGACGAAGCATATTGAAATTGATATCCACTTTGTTCGTGATGAGTATACAAAGGGAGTGATAAAATTTCAACATGTGAAGACCGGCGACCAGATAACTGATATCTACACAGCCTCTTTTGGATCCTCGGGTTCAATTTCTATGTAACAAGCTGGGGATGATTGACATCTATGCTCCAGCTTGAGGGAGGGTGTTAAGTGTTATATTAGAGTTATTAGTTAGTGGGCTTTAGTCCCACATTGCGTAGAACAATAGGAGAGGGACTAGCCTCTCCTATATATATGTAGCCTCTCATCATTAATAAATTATTCTATCATTCCAACTCTACAATATGCTTTTCTTTCTTTCTGTTATAATAATAATTGACCATAAATACCAAAAAACTATCACTCAAAGGTAATTTTTTTTTACTCTCCCCCTCATTTCTCTATCTTTTCATTGAAGTTACATTTCATAGTCTCCTTTTGTCCTGATTTCAAAACACACTTTCTCTCCACACCTCAATTTTAATATCGACCAATACAATATTATCAACAAACATCATATACTATGGAACCTCTTCCTAAATATGCCTAGTATCATGATCCATACAAGTGCAAAATTTATCACATGTCAGTTATATTGGAAAACTCTCACTTTATTATGGTTTGGAAGATCTACAATGCCTAGAACCATAACTGTTTGGAGGTTTCCTTGACTTGGCATCTACCTAGGAATTGAATAACTTAACTAGCAACCTGTATTTTTTTAAAATGATGGTTTGGAAGCATAGTTCGCAGTATCAGCTAATACCGATACGTATCGGTCGTACTGTTTCGGTTTTGGCATGTCCTGGTCTGATATCGATCACCACCATCCGATACTGACGTATGAGTATCTCTTTTGCAGTCAATTCGACAAAAAAAATTTGAACAAAAATAGACAAGTATAGATAAATAGTGTCAAAACAATGTTTCGGTTAGGAAAGTTCGATATGTTACTATGTGCCGATAAGATTCCTTATCAACACACCATAACCATTAGTGGAAATTATATTCAATAAATGCACAAGATTCACTCATATTAATATTATTCCATTAACAGCTATTTATTGTGGTTGTACTACGTAAGGCAAGTAAATAAACAATAGTACCTAATGTGGGTGTGTTAGTCCCGAGGCGTGATTTTAAGATGAAAAACTGATTTTATTGCAACACTTCGAGAAAAGTGCACAAAAGAGATCCCGAAGGATTCTTAGAGACGAAATCAAATGTAAGACTTCGAAGAAGGCACAAATTCAGAAAGTTTCAGATTAGATCAGAAACTTCTCGTTCAGAACGAGAATTCAAGTAGAAAAGAGATGAACGAAGAAAAGAAAGCCGACTGCGGTGATTGATCACCGGCGCTCAAGGCTAGATTCGCCCCACACGAATAGCTTCCAGGAACCAGCAAGTTCAGAGACGAACTTTTGGAACACTCTGTCGAATGCTTTACTGACTCCTCGGATGGACAGAATGGTGCGCGCTTCTCTCCGTTTGTCTCCTCTCCGCTCTCTGAAATTTGTAAGAAATTTTTTTTGAATGAACTTCGTTCATGAAAGAGAGAGATGAGAGAAGATATATAGGCACAATAACCGCCCAGTATACGAAACGTTCGGGACGTGGAAGGAACCATTTCCGAACGTTTCGTAATCGTTCAGATCGTGCACAGACACGACAGCGCCAACTGCGTTAAACGCACCAAACGCGCACACCGTGCCAAACGCACCAAACATGCACACTGCGCCAATCGTGCACAGCACGTGCTGCACGCACTGCGCACCAACTGATCGCGCGAACTGGCGCGCGAACGGCAACACGAACTGGCACGCGAACGGTTCGCGCGATCGGCAGCTCGAACGGTTCGCGCGAACGAGTGCGCGATCTGCAGCGCAGAGGCTTGCGCAACGAGCGCAACTTAAGCGCACTATCGCCTAGCGACGATGCTGACATGCTAAGTGCAAAGTATGCCAATAAAATGCAACATTACGTCTCATGAGCCCATGAGCCCGAGTTCGAGCTTAGCTCCAATGGAATAAATTCCAAGAGCATGACAAAAAGCATTAATGCTTCATTTGTTGAGTTAGCCTTTTTTCCACTAGAAAAACACCCCCACATGGCACCCATGTGCCACTCCACACCACATGTGCATCTCTAAACACAAGCAAGCTTATATATAGAGATACAAGTCATTTGGCCTAGGCAATATGGGACTATGTTTCTAGTGCTTAAGGTCAAAACAACAACAATTTCCCACATATCTCTATATATGGGGTTGAGTGTTCCCCACAGTAACTGTCTATCATGCATTAGGAGAGATATCGCTGACGACTTGAATCTTTCCGCATGGATTAAATAACAGTATGATACAAGAATAGACTAAGCCTTGAATTCTGCACCATAGCTGCAATTCTTTCCACTCACACAATGTAGTCACATGTGCAGAATGGTCAGTCAGGCTTGGCTTACTAGCAAGAAGATTTTCTTAGCACCAAGATACACCAAAATGTAGAATGGGTCAGTTGGGCTTCACTCACTAGCAAGACTAAATTGGAGCTACATTACGAACTCCCAGACTCAAGTTCCCACTGCATTATGACCTCGAACATAACTTTATACGTCCATCAGATAGTCGTGACAATAAATTGTCTGGTATAAATTCAAATATTACCTTTCCACCTGGAAAAGTTTTTATTTTCCAGACCAATGCATTATTTTCTGGTGCATATGCAGCAGAACCCATGGATGTCCGCACATTAGGGTTGGTAGCATCTAGAGGAACATGAAGTTTGATTTCCACATTCGTTGCAGTGTTGTACGGACAGAAAGATGATATCTTTGAAGGTCATTAAGAAACTTCAAGAACGTTCTTGAACCAAGAAGAAGAAGAAGAAAAAATACATTGGTACCTCCTTTCCTTAAACTGGCTTCTTGCCTTCACCATGATCTCAATACGACTTCTTGTGTGCCTCTCAACTTGAGCTTCCACCCAGATAAGAGGTTTTACCTAAGGTCAGCAATGGCATTAATTGAATACTAAAGACACAATAAAGGGTAAACTGGAAAATAATATATAAGCTTGGCAAATTAAAAGACATTTAGTTAAAAACATAATACCACACCACCAAGGGGGTGGTCCAGTGGTAGCACTGGTAAGGGAGGGGAGGAGTGAGCATGGGTTCGTATCCGAGCCTAGGCAAAAATAAAATAAAAATGGGAGGAGGTCCTGGTACTAGTAACCCAGACCGGGAATGGTCATTAATGATTATACCTGTAGAGAATAATTGTTGTATATTTTATTGATTGGCTACTCCACTACTTATAGGGAGTCTAGCTCCTCTTCATACTACATTTTTTAATGTGGGACTAAATCTCTTATTAGTTCTCAACACTCCCCCTCAAGATGGGCGATAGATATTAATCATTCCCATCTTGTTACATAGCTTCGACAGACTTAATGAACTAAGACCCTTAGTCAGACAGTCTGCCACTTGTTCTTCTGAGCGAACATGATCAATGTTCAGTATTCCTTGTTCCAGCTTCTCTTTGATGAAGAATCGATCGATCTCGATGTGCTTCGTTCTGTCGTGCTGAACTGGATTGTTAGCTATACTTATTGCAGCTTGACTATCGCTCAGAAGACGTAACGGTGCTCCCTTGTCCAGCTTCAACTCTGTCAGCAACGCTTTCACCCACAGTAACTCCGACACTCCTAAAGCCATAGTTCTGTATTTTGCTTCTGCTGTAGACCGTGCTACCACTGACTGTTTCTTGCTTCTCCATGAGACCAAGTTTTCTCCTACAAAGACACAATATCCCGTAGTAGACCTTCTATCGTCTATGCAGCTCGCCCAGTCTGCATCGCAGTATCTCTCAACTTCTATACATCCATTCTTCTTGAACCATAGCCCTTTCCCTGGCGTCCCTTTCAGATATCTCAAGATCTGAAACACTGCATCCATATGACCCGTTCTTGGATCATGCATGTAGCGACTTACTACACTCACCGCAAATGAGATATCAGGACGAGTGTGCCCCAGATAAATCAATCACCCTACAAGTCGTTGATATCTTTCACGATCAACTGGCTCTCCTGCTTCTGCTCCCAATTTGCACTTCTGGTCAATTGGAGTGACTGCTGCTTTGTATTCCAGCATCCCTGTCTCCTTCAGCAGATCTAGTGCGTATTTTCTCTGTGAGAGAACAATTCCTTGTTCGCCTTCACACACCTCGATACCTAGAAATTACCTCATCGCTCCTAAATCTTTCACCTCAAACTCCTTCGCGAGTTTTGACTTCAGCTTAGCGATCTCGACTTCATCATTACCTATGATTACTATATCATCCACGTATATAGCAAGTATAGTGATGTGGCCTCTTGCATGCTGAAGAAAGACCGTATGATCTGTATTTGCTTGATGGTATCCCATGCCTGTAACAGCCTTTCTGAACCTGTCAAACCAGGCTTGAGGAGATTGCTTGAGTCCATATAGCGACTTCTTTAGTTTGCACACTTTTTCATGCGATGTCCCTCCATCTGATTCTGTAGCGTAGCACCCTGGCGGGAGTTCCATGTACACTTCTTCTTGTAGGTCCCCATGGAGAAAGGCATTCTTCACATCTAACTGGTATAGGTTCCACCCATAGTTTGCTGCAATGGCGACTAGAGTTCTTACGGTGCTCATTTTCGCTACTGGAGCAAACGTCTCATCATAGTCGATGCCATATGATTGTGTGTATCCTTTTGCAACCAACCTTGCCTTGTATCGTTCCACTTTTCCTTCTGACGTCTCCTTTACTGTGTACACCCATTTGCATCCCACGGTTTTCTTCCCTTTGGGTAATGGAACCAGCTCCCACGTCTTATTTTTCTCCAGTGTTCCAAGTTCTTCCATCATTGCAGCTTTCTACCTTGGATCTTTCTTTGCTTCCTGCCAACTTTTGGACAGCGAAGTAGAGTCTAATGATGCAATGAAGGCTCGATAATTCGAAGAAATGTTAGAATAAGACAGGTAGTTGGCAATATCATGTTCATAATCATCAAAACGACTAGGAGCCTTACCCCCATTGATGCGAGAAGATCTCCTTAAGGAAGCAATAGGAGGTGGAGAGATCATACCATCAGAGTCAGAGAGATCCGCATCAGAATCAGATTGATTCAGTGCGGGGGCAACATCTTCAAGAGTTAGAGTAGGAGTAGACGAGGGACTTGGTACAGTAGGCACAGGGCACGGTACAGGTACAGTACTGGACTTCTGCTGTCTCCTTCTGTAGACTTGGAGCTCCTTTGCCATTGTCTGTTGCTTCCCCTGTTTAACATATGTATCTTCTTCATCTTCTGTATCGGAGTCACTGCTTTCTTCCCCTGTCGTCTAGTTTTCCCCGACCGGGCATGGGACCGATCCGACTACCACAGATGGGCTTATTTTCTCCCCCTCATATCTAACACCCTCTGTGTTAGGTGTGTCACCAAACGCTGAACCGTCATCCGAACCATAATATGGTTACAGTTCTCTGAATGTAACGTCCATGCTTACAAACATCTTCCGCTCAACTGGGCTCCAACATGTGTATCCTTTCTGAGTTGTCGTGTACCCGATAAAGACACATTTAACCGCTCTAGGATCTAGTTTGTCAACTTCTAGCCTATTATCTTGGACAAAATATACACACCGAAATACTTTCGGTGGAACAGTGTACGTGGTTGCACCAGTAAGCATCTCCAACGGTGTCTTCCAGTCCAATACCTGAGATGGCATTCTGTTGATGAGATAAGAGGCCGTTAACACTGGCTGGCCCCATAAGTGTTTCGGGACATTCATAGCCAGCATCATCGTCCGTGCGACCTCTAGCAGGTGTCTGTTCTTCCGTTCGGCCACACCATTTTGTGTCGGTGTATAGGCACATGAAGTTTGGTGTAGTATTCCATGAGTGGATAAATACTCAGCAACCTTATTATTTGTATACTCCGTCCCATTGTCAGACTGTAAGCACTTAATTTTAGTGCCATATTGTGTTTCTACCCGGCGATGAAAGTCTCGAAACGTCTCAAAGATATCACTTTTATGCTTCATAAGGTAGACCCATGTCACGCGAGTATAACAATCAATAAAAGTGACGAACCATCGAAAACTGTTAATACCGGTTGTAGGACGAGGGCCCCATACGTCCGAATGAATCATATCAAATGCAGCTGAACTTCTACTTCCTGAACTCACATACGTGCTTCTGGTATGTTTACCCAACTCACGTGCATTACAAAATAACTTCTCTTTATTAGCCCTTTGGTATAAGGACGGATATATGTGACTAATAACTTTAAAAGAAGAATGACCGACACACTAGTGGTGGAGTAGCAATTCATCTTCTACACTGCGCCGTGAAGCTTTCGGTAGTGTGTCTGCTACCAGAGATGCCAATGCTTTGTCCAGTCCAGTCCTGTCCAAGTACCATAGCCCCTTATGCCATGTGCTAGTCCCTAGTCGTCATCCTGTCCCCTTCTCCTGAAAAGTCACCATAGGAATGTCAAAGGAAACAATACAGTTAAGATCAAGAATAATGGCACTAATAGAAAGAAGATTGACAGGAAAAGACGGAGCATGTAAGATATTGGTGAGAGTCAGAGAAGGGGTGCATGCGACAGTGCCTTTACCCATGACAGGGCTGGAGTTACCATCAGCAGTCTGAATGCTCTCCGGCGTCGGTAGGTGAGTATAGTCTTGGAACTCACCGCGGGACCCCGTGACATGGCGAGATGCCCCAGAGTCCATAATCCAACCTGGTTGGTGGACAGCTGCTGCAAGAGCACGCGCAGGAATACCTGTGCTGGTTTGGGCAAAGCAAGTGATGTGATCCTCCGCGGTAGATGACGCCCCATGACTGCCGTCCGAATCCAGTTTCGTGCTGCGTAACTTCGCGAGGAACTCCTTCTCAAGAGGGGTTAACTCAGCCAGGTGATTTTCTCCCCCTTCCTCCGCCAGATTAGCTTTGTGCCCTCCAGAATAATTTCTCCTTCTACCAGCATAACCGCCTCTACCACCTCGACGTCCTCCGCGGCCCCGTCCACGATCACTCGACGGACTTTGAAGGGGTTTTGGACAAAATCTGATGTAATGTCCCGAGTCACCACAGTTGTGGCAAACACCGGCCACAGAGGGTTGCTGATTGAAGGCGGCAAGGGCAGACTTGTCAACAGCGGCTTGCTCTCCCTGGAATGAGCCCTTGTTGGACATCAACTTCAATCGAGCCTCTTCTTGTGCCATGGCAGCTATGGCTTCTTCTAAGGTTGGAAGCATGGGCTGTGCGAGGAGGACATTCCTTCTATGCACAAACACAGGGTTAAGACCCTTCAAGAACTTCATCATCCGTTGTCGCAAAATATAATCCAAGAACTTTTGGAAATATTTCGCAAATGCTGGTTCGACTTGTGCATCTTCCATCCCAAGAGGATCATAGTGATCCAGATCAGACCAGTACTTCTTCAACAGTGCTGCATACTCAGAGATGGTACGGTCCTCCTGGGCCACCCTATCAAGTTCATCCTGCAGTTGGAAGACCCGTATAGGATTGCCTGAGCCTGAGTACATATCCTTCAAAGTCCGCCATATATCAGCAGCAGCCTCCATCGCCTCGACATTGTCCGACACCTGGTCGGTCAAGGAGGTTGTCAACCATCCAGCCACAACATTGTTGACAATTTCCTAAATAGCAAACTCCTTTGAGGAGGGATCATCTGGCGCCCTGGTTTGGCCATTGACGTAGCCAACCAAGCCTCGTCCCTTCAGCGTCCGCATTGTCTGCCGTGACCATTTCAAGTAGTTGGACGTTCCCTCCAACTTCGTCTCCAGCTTGTCCAGCTTCCCCATTTTGTAGGGTGCGGATCCACATCAGTATGGATCACACGTGGGGTTGCCTCGGTTAATCGTTTTGATAAAATATCATCAACCAAGGCCTTCATCTCTTCTGCAGTTAGTTTACCACTGATCGAATCCATGGCGTCGTCAACTGTGATTCGTCGTCGTCGTCGTCATCTTCGTCGGCTTCGTCGTCGTCGTCTTTATGTAAAGTCTTCAACAGAGACCTTACGAATGCACGGTTAACGTGGCTAACACCGGCGCGCGCATGTAGATCCTAATTTGTAGATCGAGAACGAAAAAACAAAAAATATTTTGTAATTCCGGAGGGCGTAATCTAGGAACAGATGGTGCAAATAAAGCATTTGACGTCCATCCGTCTTCGAATAACCGCCCACATAATCTCTCACGCAAATTAGGATTTTTTTTTCTCGAAAAAAGGGGGGCGGCAGCAGTTGGGTCGGAAGAGGGTGTGGGGGGGGGGCGTCGGGGGGGCAGAGGGGGGCAGCAGGGGGGGTCGCCGGGGGGGGGGGGGGGGCAGGGAGGGGGGGTTGTCGGCAGCATGGGGGGGGCGTCGGGGCAGCGGGGGGGGGGGGGGGGCAGGGAGGGGGGGCGTCGGCGGCAGGGGGGGTTTACCGGGTTGGGGAAGGGGTGGAATTTTTTTTTTTTCCAATGTGGGACTAAATCCCTTATTAGTTCTCAACAATACCAAAAAAAAAAATTAAAAAAATTTACTGATCCTGGCATTAACCAGCAGTTCATTATCAATACACCAAAATAAGTAAACTTGCACATAAAATTTTGTGATCTGTTCCCATAATAGTCTTTGTTATTTAGAAATGTCGATAATAGTGAATTTTCATCTAAACCGTGACATATTCTAATAATATATGTTCACCGAGTGGATGCACAACTTAAGTTATTAACTAATAGAGTGGCAATTTAAAATAACAAATTTGAGTGACATTTTGTATTTGATGTATAAACCTTACATTCATAAAGTTCGAAGTGCACCTGAGTACTGAGACGATATGTCATCAAATTGAATGCCCCATCAGGTGGTATGAAAGATATTGTCCTATCATTCTCAAAACGAGCCAAACGCACACACCTAGGAAAAAAAAAGTGAACCATCGTGTCTCATCCAGAATAATTATCTAAGAAAAGAAAGTTATCATTCTCATGAATATGTTGAAATAACAAGCGAATACAGAACTATATAAGAGGATGAAAGCACGTACTGATGAAATTTAATATCATCCAGATCTTTGGCTTTCCCCTTTGTTGTTTGCCCTTTTGCTTCCAAAAGTACCCTGTCATTTAGCCCCAGCTTAAATTCTGGCATGCCACTACATAGGACAAACATAATTAAGTCATTAGTTTTATACAATTCATTCAAGTTTATGAGATGCACAAAAGAAATGATCCTGTTCTATAGAAACTCTGCAATAAGAAAAGTAGGTAAAATAATTGTTTCAAATTTTTTTTAGATTCGGTAATATACACAACAATTCTATCATCAATTAAGGAACAGAATGTCCAAAAATTTCCATTTTATGGAGATGATTCATGGAAACAATATGTTGAAACTGTCATATCCTTTCAGCCCCTGAACAATTATATCCTTGCAGCCCCTGAACAATTAGTTTCCATGGAAGTCAAGGGGCGTCATCTGTAGCTCAAAACCCATTTTTGTCCATAGGTTCCTCCTGTTCTAACCATGGAACCAATTGGTATCAAAGATCCAAGTGCTAAAACATGAACTGAACACAAGCACTAGCAGCTACTACTATGAATATTTGTATGTACTAAACTGATAGACATTATGATCAAATAGGTTATTCGTGAATAATGCTAAAACAAGCCTTCATCTCAAACTTTTGAGGTTGGCTATTTTTTGAATTATTTTCTTCCATCCACAACTCCATAAAGGGCTGTCCAGTCTGTAATATTAGCAAATATCCTATCCTCCTTTACAACCACAATCCAAGTTCATTTATACCTACCTCTACTTTTAGTAGCTCGTTAACTGATATCCTATCATCCCTAATTGGTGCACCTATTAGTCTCCTTGGAAAATGGCCAAATCCCCTGAGATGACCTTTCATTCATCCTTGATTGACACCACCTCCAATTTCTAACTCATTTTTTCAATCTAATCTTTCAGTATTGCCAATCATCCATCATAGCATATTCTCATTTGCTACACTCATTTTGTGGTCTTGTAGCTCTCTTACAGAATTTTACTTTCAACATAAAGGGAGTAAATTAGTTATATATGGTCTTAATAGCAGAACAATATATAGGAAAAATAGTGCAAGGTCTAAATGAGCCTGTACCTGATAAAGTTTCTATCATTCTGTTATGTCCTAATATGTTTAAACCGAAAAATAGCAGAATATGCATAATCGTCTACTGCAGAGAACAGTAATGTGCCATAGATATAAGTAAGCATGTCCTGCAGTAGTTTCTCCTCTACACCCTTCCCCTCTAGAGATTTTTTGAGGTTTGATGACAAGCGCTATCCTGCTCATACTTCCACAGATGAGAGTTATGAATTTGATAACGACTCATTGGAGAATTGACATCTAGTTGACAGATGATTCAAAAAGTTGGTAACTCAATACAGCCTATTCCATTAGATGTGTAATGGAGATCAAGTTCTCCGTTGGGTCGTGATTGAACCTTTAATGGATCTATCACCCATCCATCAGTAAACTATGACCTTGATCTTGACTAGTATGAGATCTTCTGTGATTGCTTACTGTTAGATTTTGATAATTATTGATTCATAGTATGATCTCTGCGGATCTCTTGCTTGTCATTCATCAACTCATCTAGGTTTCTCTGTGGTTTTTGTCCTGTGTCACACTATAAGGAATCCTGAAGCGATACTCCATTCATGAGAATTTTGACAGAATGAAAGTGCTCAAGGTCTAGTCCATCTAGAAGACTATGAACTAGAGAAGGGAACCAAAGATGGTGAGAACATTGTGCTGAAGTTAAATGATATACGGACAGATAATTTTGGGACAAGAATGCTACTAGGTTCATTCTTTCCCAAGGGCAGGTAGGAAAGAGGTGGTCTCTGTTGTGGACATGGCTCTACCCACTTGAAACAAAAAATAGTTGAACCAATATTGAACTTTTGGGAGATGAGAACTTTCGTAATTAGAGCATTGGATTCAGGCAATGTTGGAAGCTAGACCCGAAGACGTTAGATACGGGATCGTTAAAGCCAAATCCACAACATATGCTTTCACCCGAGATGTGTCTCAAATGTATTTGTTTGCTGTTCCGGAATGGAAGAAGTCGTAGAAAAGCTTACATCAAGTCATAGGAGTGACAATAATTTAATTTCCCTAACAGGGTTTCGGTGTCAGAAAGAAACATGAGAAACATATGGTTGAAACTCAGTCTTCATGACACAGGACAAGACCTAAAGAGCAATCTACATGGGTTAATTCATGATTACTAAGATGAGACTTGCCGAAGTCTAATTATAATGCAAAGATCATTATTATTTTACGAAAAAATAACCCTTAAGAGACAATCAAAAGAAGAATTACATTCAGAATAACATATCAACTACCAAGTTTACCGGAGAGTCATGAAATATCGATATTGATCCATGATTTTCCGAACAAACTGAATCTCATTCCTAGTAGATGACATGCGTCGAAGCCTTGACATTCCAACATTGAAGGATCCAACAACAACTCTAGGTTTGGAACTTGATCATTAAATATGGATGATGGTGGCAAAAAAGATGAAAATATGTGTTGAATAAAGACTAATTTTTGGTGCAAAGATGAGGGGATACTGCTCGTAAAGAAAAAAATGTAGAAGTAGGCTGTTTTGGGTTAGGAGAAGCGAATATGGTTAGGCTTTGTGGAAAATTACTTTGAAGAATTTGAGTCTTATTTAAGGAGTTTAGCAATCTTATAGGCAACTCATAAATAGATTTGTTTTAAATAATCAAACCAATGTTTACATGTGTTTTGCTATAAAAATAAGGAAGAGAGAGAGAGAGAGAGAGAGAGAGAGAGAGAGAGAGAGATTATTTTGTAGCTGAATAGAAAAAATATGGGGCTTCTTTTACTAACACACATATATATAGGAGGAAATGATTAGAGTTTGTGTGTATCTAAATAAGGCAGGCACTTAGTTGTGGTTATCCAAATATATGGTTTACACTCCCCCGACTTTAATAATTTCTCATTAATAACTTTCCTAAGAAAAATCTTTCTTTGGAAAAATCCATATAGTGAAAAAAAAAGAGTACAATGTATTCTTCAGAAATTCAAGTAGATGCAAGTTACGCTGCCTCGTTAAAAAATTCGAAGGAAAAATCCAGTGAAAAAAATCTCATCGAAGGAAAAAAGTATAATGCACAAAGACATTCTTCAGGATATCTCCATTTGATATCTTCAGGATGCTTGCATCTGAAGGATGTTATACCTTAAAATCACATAAAAATATTATGTTTAGTTCTTACATCAACTTAAATAAAGAGTCAACCCTCCATTTATATGTTTAATTATTACATCCAACCCAAATATTTTATCAGCATATATATATTTATAAGCATGTCTCCTTTGATGAAGTATTCTTGAATATACGGATTGCATTATCCTCATAAAGGATTGTAGGCTTATTTGTGACTTTTGGAAGCTCACATCTCCTCCTGATATGCTGAACTAGTAATCTTAGCCAAATGCATTCTCTACTTGCTTCTGCAATGATCGGTCGATGTTACCGCAATAGTTTGTTTGATTGATCTCCATGAAATAGTGCACAACTATTAAAATATATATATCTTGTTTGTAATATCCCCTTATGAAAATTAGATAAATAACATGTGTCTACATATCCAACAAGTTTAGCAGATTCATATGAATTAAACCAAGACCAATAGTTCTTCTGATATATATAAACATGTGTTTTATGTCATTCTAGTGTTTGTGTAGGTGCAGATCTATATCTAAGTTAACAAGTTCATAGAAAAGATATGTCACATTGTGCTAAATAAAAAATGTACTTATTACACTTATATAGTGTATTCAGACCCAGAACATGTTCATTTTCTTCTTTCGACCGAAATGGATCTTGGTTAATTTCAAATGAACTAACCATTATAGATGTTCCGAGTGGATGACATATACTCATTAAATCCCTTCAGAGAATTTTCAGCATATTTGACTTGATGTAGTAAATTTCCATTTTTACTAGGCTCGATCTACAGGTCGAGACAAATTTCACCGAAGTCTTTCATTTCAAACACTTTCTTAAGATAGCTGTTATAGCGAATCCATTCAAGAATTTCTTAATGAATATGCATAGACATTTAAGATTATTATTATATCCTAGTTTTATACATATACTCACTGAGTCGATTGTACCACATTCTTCTAGATTGTTTGTCCATATATAGCTCGTTTTTATCTGATATGGTGCGTATCCCTAGACTTGGTTTCTGGTAATTTAAATCCTTCAAAAAAATTTATGTATATCTCACAGTCTAGGTTACCATACAGATATGACGTTATCACATTCATGATTCTCATATCCAATTTTTCATAAACAGCGAGACTTGTTACATATCTAAATATGATGATATCCATGACAAAGAAATATGTTTCTTTATAATCTATTCCTGATCTTTGTGAGAATCCTTGAAGGACTAATCGTGCTTTATACCCTTGAATCTCATTTTTTTCATTTGTTTCTCTTACAAACATATAAGATTTATTCCTTTTGGGATTGATACTATAGGACCGAATACTCAACGTTTTACGAGGGAATCCAGTTCCGCTTAAATCATCTCTTTCTATTTTTGCCAATTTTGTCCTCTTCGACATTCAAAAATTGTTCGTGGTTCATTGTTATGCTCTCTTTTGCTATTACACATCAAGGATCGTAGTACCGGTATCGAAGTCGAATCATTCCTATGAGTATCGGATATCGGTGGTTTCTGATCCGAGTATCGAATTTTTGGGTATTGGAAATAAATATTAATAAAATATTTATATTTTAGAAAAAAAGTGTTATAAATTTAGGCATAATTTTAAGTATTTCCAGTGTTGTTTTTTACTATTTTGAAATTGAATGAAATAGTAGTCATCATTGCCGATTGGTTTACATAGGATAGATAAGCTTTTCTTCTTTTACAGGCTTTTACAACCTTACTATGCATTTACATCTTTGCTGATTGGTCTTCTTCGTTCAATTTTTTTTTTGCTAAATTGACTGAAAAAAATACCTCCAATGTCAATATCGATCAATATCAGGTATCGATCGGTATTGGATCGGGACTTGCCAACCGTATCGGTATCGACCGCATCATATCGGTATCGACTGATACCGCAAACTATGCTACACATGAGAAAATGCCATTTATGACATTATTTTTTATTTCAAATTTCCTTTGTGTATGTGTAAAAAAAAAATTTCTTATTGTTGTTAGATATCGGTACCTTTTTTTCAGTCTTTTCTAGGATATGAAACATATCCTCAACCGGAACGATATGTTTTATTTTGGAGAAATTGAATATTTCATTCACGACATCTTCCAGACCATCAAAAACTTTATCTACAGGATTTGCTACTTTAGGAGCTACTTCTTCGGGAGCATTAGAGTGCCAGTTTCATCTTCCAAAAATCTGAACATTTAGAACATTTAGGTCTCCACATTCTTGATGTGGAACTCATTAATTTGCTGTCTTATTTGGTTCTTATGGTATTTCTATTATAACATATACATTCATAGTTGGTATATGTGACCTAGTTACTTTTGCAACATTATTAAATTTATCGGATAATTCATTTGCAATAGACTGTAAGTGAATAATTCTCCTAATTTCTTGTTCACATTTGGGAGTTATAGGGTTGAGATGAGATAAAATGAGAGTTTTTTCACGACAATTCACGTCGTTCTTTTAAAACGAGACGTTCATTTTCCTTCTTATCTCCCCCTAATAGCAGGAATATTGTCTCATTGAGTGACATACCACAAACCTTACAGTGAAAACATCTCATGTCAATCTAGTAAAAAAGGCTGATAATAACTAGTTAATGCCTAATGATTACAGGACCCTCAATCAAAACACGCTTGAGGATATGATTCATATACCCCTAATAGAAGAGCTTTTTGATAAACTATTTAATTCCAAATTGTTTCCAAAGTTGGATTTAAGGTCTGGATACAGAAAAGGTTGGAAAACCATTTGATACATTTTGGTCAAAAGGTTCTACATAGTACATACATTAGAGGAGAATCAGGTTTGCAGTATCGGCCGATACCGATCCAATACGGCTGATACTGATACGATTTGACATGTCCCTATCCGATACCGACCGATACCCGATACTGACCAATACCGACATTGAGGGTCTCTTTTCCGGTAAATTCGGCTTGAACGAAAAGACCAATTAGCAAGGACATAAAAATATAGTAAGGTTGTAAAAGATGAAAACTTATCTATCGCATGTAAACCAGTTGCCAAGAGTGACTACTATTTTATTCAATTTCAAAACTGCTAAGAAACAATACTAGAAATACTTGTAATTATGTTTAAATGTAAAAATATACTTTCTAAAATGTTAATAATTATTTGATTTCCAATACCAAAAAATTCGATAATCTGATCCGAAACCGCAGATACCGTCGATACTGCCGATACCGCCGATCCCGATACTCATAGGAGTGGTCCGATATCGATTCCGATACCGATACTGCAAACCTTGGAATCAGCTCTTTGTTAAGAAATCAAAATATTTCTTTGGTCAAATTTCAGTTAATTATCTTGGCCTTATCATATTTGAACTAAGGCATTAAGGTGGATCCTAATAAGATAGTGTTATTGCCGGGGCACAATTTTTCGATGGAAAACTGAAATTTCGTAACAATTGTACAAAAAATCGTTATTACGTAACACTTCACAAAAGGTACGTAAGAGAAATTTCAACTAGTGCTACACTTCACATAAGGTGCACAGAACGTAACACTTCACAGAAGGTACGTAAGAGAAATTTCACTAGTGCTACACTTCACAGAAGGTGCACAGAACGTAACACTTCACAGAAGGTACGTAAGAGAAATTCCAATAGTGCTACACTTCACAGAAGGTGCGCTAATAGAATTCTGATAATACCAACGCAAACACTTCACCGAAGGTGCGCTAATAGAATTCTGATAATACCAACAAAGAAGGTGACAGGCGAAAGATGGAAAAACTCCTGCTGGGGTGAATGATCACCGTTGCTCAAAGCTTTATTTGCCCCACACGAATAGCTTCCAGGAACCAGCAAGTTCGTCGGAGAACTTGGAACACTCTTGCTCTTCTGACTCCTCGGATGAACACGAACTCCCGTGCAAAACTCAACGCTGGTCTTCTCTCACACAGATTCTAAATACTTGTAAACTTTCTGTCTACTACCTGTGTATATGTTCTAACCTGTGAGAGAGAAGGAGGAGGCCTTATATAGGCCCCTGCAACAACTGTCCAGTTAGCACAATGTTAGGGACGTGGTAGTAACCACCCCGAACATGGAGCAACCGCTCAGAACATGTAAAGACACGTTCTGCTGCAAGTTGTGCCACTCACGTAACCAGCGTAATTTGCACTTTACGCACACAGCCCCTTTACGCACCCTACGCACACTACGTACTCTACGCACACTGCGTACGCTGCGCACACTGTGCGTACTAGGCTGCGTACTGGGCTGCGTAACTAGGCCAGCGTAACTGGGCTCGCGTAACGGGCCGCGTAACGTGGTGGGGCAAGTAGCTCGCGCAACTTAAGCACACTATGCGCCTAGCGACGATGCTGACGTGCTAAGTGCAAAGTGTGCCAACAAAACGCCACATTACGCCTCATGAGCCCTTGAGCCCGAGTCCGACCCCGAGTCCGAGTCCGAGTCCGAGTCCGAGTCCGAGTCGCTAACCCCTACGGGGCTTAGCTCCTATGGAAATAAATTTTCCAAGAGCAAAAAGCATGAATGCTTTCAATTGTTGATTTAGCCTTTTTTCCATTAGAAAAATAATCCCACATGGCAAACCCATGTGCACCTCCACACCACATGTGCATCTCCAATAATAGCAAAGCTAATATATAGAGATACAATCTCTTTGTTTTTTTGATGTGGGACTAAAGTTTTCTAAAGAAAAAAACCAAAACTCCAACAATCCCCCACATATCTCTATATATGGGTATAAGTGTTCCCCACTGTAACTGTCCATCATGCATTAGGAGAGATGTCGCTGACGACTTGAATCTTCCCGCATGAGTCAAACAACAGACTATAATACAAGAATGGACTAAGCCTTGAATTCTGCATCATAGCTGAAATTCTTCCCACTCACATAATGTAGTTACATGTGCTTCTGGCTACACATTAAAGGCCCTGTGCCAGCCTGGTTTCAGTGTATACTTTTGGGCGTCTACAAGTTTACCCTCAAGAGACGGCCTGATATCTCTGTCCATACACTATAGGTGAGTTCAATATAAAGAGACATGGCATGAAGCGCTTTGCGCTTCCCTTGCGGTGCTACGCCGCTATGACATGGCTTAAAGCCGAGGCCTTACCCCGTACCGGGAACCTCATCGTAGTGTTATACTACTATAGCATGAGGCAACTGCCTCTTTGTAGTGCCAAACTACCGAGCATGAAGCCTTAGGCTCCCTTGCGGTATTACGCCGCAACGACATGGCTTGCAAGGCCGAGGCTTTATCCCTAACCGGATACCTCATCGTGGTGTCGTGCCATTGTAACATAAGGAACTCCTCCTCTTTGTAGTGCTGACTACACCCCTCTTTATTTTTAACATACAACATTAGGCTAACTGCCTATTTGCGGCGCTACGCCGCTGTGACTTGGCTTGCAAAGCCGAGGCTTTATCCTATTCCTGGGCAGCACCCCACATATAGGAACCTCATCATAGAGTCACCCCACTGTAGCATGGAGTTTCACTCCTTGTAGTGCTGCTCTACCGTGCTTCCTGTAAAGCACACCAGGCATTCACTCTGCCTGAGAACTCATTAAGACAATTAAGCCAACCTTCCCACAGGAACCGTTTTTTGCAGAAAAACAACAGTAGACAACAGTGGTTATAGGTCAGTAACCTCTCAATGCCCAATAGAACATGTACCCACCGTTCCTGATATTCTTCCAGTTAATGGTCCTCCCTTAAACCAAAATCTAGATGCCTAGTAGATAAATCCTTGAACTAATAACATAAAACTTTATGGTAGGAATACAATAACTAATATCAAAATGCCTTCAAGCCCATTTTACATGCTGAGTCATCGACCAGCTGGCGCTTGAGGCCCTTGGTGAACGGATCCGCCAGATTTTTCTGACTCCAAACATCAATTACAGCAATTACACCTCTCTTAATAAGATCGTGTACTGCCCTGTGCTTTAACCGCACAGTCCTCTTCTTTCCGTTGAAAAGGTCATTTGATGCTACCGCCGCAGTTGCCTGGTTATCGCAGTATATCGGTATTGCCGGTATTTGCGCCCCAACCACTGAAAGATCATACATGAGCTCCTGAAGCCATTCTGCTTCCTCGGCTGCGGTGTCAAGTGCAAAGAACTCAGATTCCATGGATGACTGCGAGAGCATTGTCTGCTTCTTCGACTTCCATGATATAGCAGCTCCACCCATTGTGAAAATATATCCACCTGTGGACCTCTCGCTCTCCAAATCTGAGCACCAGCTGGCATCACTGAAGCCTTCCACTACCTGCGGATCTCCGCTGTAGTACAGTGCATATGTTTGAGTCTTCTTGAGATATCTCATAACCCGTTTCACAGCCTTCCAGTGTTCAACACCAGGATTGCTCGTGAAACGACTCAGCATTCCCACGGCGAAAGCTATGTCAGGCCTTATGGCATTAGTAGCATACAACAAACTCCCAATTACGCTTGCATACTCCAGCTGCCTGACGCTTTTCCCTGAATTAGGCTTCAGCTTCAGATCACACCTGTACGGCGTATCGATCCCTGGAAGATCCCGATACCCATAACGAGTGATCATTTTCTCAATATAATGAGACTGTGACAGTGCTAGTCTAGTGTCTGTCCGGATGATCTTGATCCCTAAGATCACATCAGCTTCCCCCAAGTCCTTCATACTGAACTTGCTCGAGATGAACCTCTTTGTCTCCGTGACATAGCTCATATCCGTTCCTAGGATAAGCATGTCGTCCACATACAAACAAACGATCACACCTCTTCCATCAACGAACTTCGTGTAAACACACTTGTCCGTCTCGCTGACCATGTAGCCATTTGACCTTATAACCTTGTCAAATTTCTCATGCCACATCTTGGGAGCCTGTTTAAGACCGTACAAAGATTTCACCAACTTGCAGACTTTGTCTTCAAGACCCTTGACGACAAATCCCTCTGGTTGTTGCATGTATATCTCTTCGGTCAGCTCGCCATTTAGGAAAGCCGTTTTCACATCCATCTGATATATCACCATCTTATGTATTGCTGCAAGAGCAATCAATATCCTGATGGTGGTCATCCGGGCAACTGGAGCATACGTGTCAAAATAGTCAATCCCCTGCTTCTGAGAAAACCCCTTGCTACCAACCTAGCCTTGAACTTGTCAATAGTTCCGTCTGCTTTCATCTTCTTCTTGAAGATCCATTTGCATCCGATGGGTTTTGCTCCTTCAGGAAGATCAACCAACACCCAAGTGTTATTTGAGGTGATAGAATCAATTTCATTGTCAATCGCCTCCTTCCAGAAAACTGTATCTCTGGTCTTCATCGCCTCATCATAGGTAAGCGGATCTGCTTCCACATGATAGGTGACAAAGTCACTTCCGAAGTCCTTCGGCCTCCTCACACGCTTAGCTGACGGCTCAGCTTGTTCTGGTTCAATCGATGTTTCAACAACATCTTCTAGGACTACATCTTCATTGAAGACTTCAGTTTGCTGCGCACCCTCGTTGTTCTTCGGTACATCCGCAAAAACAATATTCTTGTGCCTTGCAAATTTGTCTTCAAAATATTCTGCATCACGAGATTCAATGATATGATTTGACTCAATATCAAGAAATCTCCGAGCATCACTCTTCTCGGCATACCCCAAGAAGATCGTCTTAGTAGTCCTTGTCCCAAGCTTCTGAATCTTCAGATCTGGAAGCTTGACATATGCCAGACACCCCCACACTCGAATGACATTCAAGTTAGGTCTGACCTTGAACCAGAGTTCATGAGGAGTAACGTCTGAAGTTGTATGAGGCACTCTATTTAGAATAAAAGTGGCCGTCAATGCAACTTCACCCCAGTAGCACTTAGGAAGGCCAACAGTCAACATCATTGAGTTAATTATTTATGTTAACGTTCTGTTCTTCCTCTCTGCTACTTCCGTTTGATTGAGGAGAGTACGGAGCCGTAGTCTCATTGACAATTCTATGTTCTTTGCAGAACGATGCGAATTCATGAGACCTGTACTCCCCACCTCGATCACTTCTTATTCTTTTGAGTTGTTGTCCAGTCTGCCGCTCAGCTTCGGCTCTGAACTCCTTGAACTTCTCGAATGCTTCGTCTTTAGCCTTCAGCAAGTAGACGAAAGCATACTTAGAGAAGTCATCGATGAAGGTTATGAAATACTTCATCCCGGCCTTTGTAGAAAACTATTTGAAGTCACAGATATCTGAGTGTACTAACTCCAGAAGATCTGTACTTCGATTAACCCGAGGAAAGGGTTTCCTTGTGCTCTTAGTTTGAGCACAAACTTCACATTTCTCTACCTTAACCCCACATTTGGAGATAAGTCCTAGTCTAGACATTCTGTTTATTCGTTTACAATGAACATGTCCTAGCCTATTATGCCACAACTCAAGAGTATAAGCAGAAGGAATGACTTCATTAATTACATTAATTACATTGGACTGATTTACAAGCTGAATTTTGAACATTCCTTCGGTATAAAAAGCTTTCCCGAAATATGTTCCCCTGATAGACATCACCATCTGGCCAGCATTGATGTCCATCCTGAGGCCTGCGTTGTAGAGTAGGCCTCCTGAGATCAGGTTCTTGGCGATAGCAGGTACGTGCTTCACGCCTTGAAGCGTCAGAGACTTCCCCGAAGTCAGCTTCAACACCACCGTCCCGATCCCGAGCACTTCAGCTTGTGCCTGGTTCGCCACCATAACCACATCAGAAGTAGGGGTGTAGGTGGTGAACCACTCCTTGCTGGAGCAAACATGGCAGGTGGCTCCAGTGTCTACCCACCAGTCAGCATCAGTCCCTACCGCATCAACCTGCGCAATCATAGCAACAATATCAGTGATCATAGATACCTTACTAGGCTCTCCTTGCTCTGATTGCTTGGTCTTTGCTTTGCACTCATTCTTAAAGTGGCCCTTCTTGCCACACTTGAAGCAAGGCATTTGAGGCTTTGGCTTCTTTTTCTTGAAAGAAGTTCCCTTGACTTTTAGATTGTCAGGGTCCTTCTTCTTGCTTTGGGAAGTCGCATGCTTTCCCCTTGGTTCCCTTGAATTCACAAGATTGGCGTTAGCCAATTGCTTGGACAGTGCGTCCACCTTCAGTTGAGCCCGCATCTGGTCCTCAACATAGATTTCCTACAGGAGATCTTCAAGGGTGATCTCCAGCTTCTTCCTATACATGTTTGCATAGAACTTGCTCCACCCAGCGGGGAGCTTTGAGACAATCCCTCCAACAATAAACTTGTCGGGGAGGGACATCGCCTCGTCTTCCAGCTTCTGTCGCAGTTTCAGGAACTCCTTCACCTGCGGCAGCATAGACTTTTCGTCCTCAAAAAACCACTTGTAATATTTTTTAACCACAAATATTTTACTGCGGTTCTTGTCTTCTTCGTAGAGTTTTTCTAGAGACTCCCATATGTCTCTAGCGATAGTCTTCTTAGAATAGGATTCTGCAAGGGAATCTTCCATAGCATTCAGGATAAGCAGCCTGCAAATACTATTTTCCTTTCTCCATTTTGCTTGAAGTTTAGTAGTGTAACGCCTCAGTCCCAAATACTTGAGACTAGATACATATCATGCCAGCTGTATACATACGAGTAAATATACGACTCGTATATATACATAAGCTGTAAATGTAGAAGCCAAAACACTAAATCTCATCCACAAAGATAAATAGTAATATAAAAGCAACTTCGAGTTTGTCATGTACACAACAGTTGGGTGGAGACAAAGTCCACTACCAACCAAATTAAATATGGAAAAATATACAAGGAAAGAATTTAGCAAGCGAGAGCAAGTGACAAATCCAAGAGTAATCATCATGACGGAATGGAGCGCAAGTCATGGCCTTAGCTAGAGCACCTGCAAGAAATCACGAAAACACACACCTGGGAAAAAACCAGGTCCTCAGAGGGACGTAAGAAGACACATAATATCATGCCATAAACTGAATAGTAAGAGCTCAATAGAAAATATACATGCGTAAAGGTTCCTAACCATTCTATGTGATATATATTTTGAGAAGACAACGTTCTACGCAAGAGCTTAGGTGTTCAGCATAGATGGAGAGAGAGTAGTAGTAGGTAGCGCTCATAAGAGGCACTATCGACTATGGGCAGAAAGTAGTTCTCATACGAGAACTATCGGCCCCGGGGCAGTAAGTAGCGCTCATCCGAGACACTATCGGCCCAAATCTATGTGTGTACTGAACATGTAGCCCCTACGCTAATAACTGTCTTCTCCTCTCCCCATGATACTACACATGCGTCGCCTCCACGACACTGTTTAATCCTTAATAACTGCCAAGTCTTCTACAAAAATCTATTAGCAGTTACATCCTAACGTACGGCCTTTACGCACCGATGTACGGTCGATACGCAAGTCCGAAGCTATATGCGACTTGCAGCTCACACACAATCCGTGGCACATCGTGACAGTTTATGAGATGCACTAAACATACGGTGGTCCCTTAACTCTAAGCTAATTGCATAAAATATAATAATTTGCATATATATATATAATTTTAAAAGAACAACATAAAGAAAAAGCATGCATGATATTGAGCAAGAAATTAAACAGTAAAGGCAAGGTGTCTTGCCTGGTGTGTCGTCTGATGGTGCGATGATCTGACAAGTACAATTAGTCCAATAGCCATGTTCGGGGTGTAATGGTTCGAGGTTGCAAAAAAATAGAAAAGCATGATTTAGTCATAAGTAAAGTTGACAACTAGAGAAAATTTGAGGAGAAGAGTATTTATATTATTTTCCTACTACTTTTAAAAATATGTTTTCCTTAGTCAAAAGGATTTGTAGGAAAATACTTGAAAATATTTATATGTAATAACTTTGAAAATTTCATCTTATTAGTAAAAATACTCTAAGTTAAAAATAATTTAAGGTGGATACTATATTTCACAATTTAAAATATATATTTTAGATAAACAGTTAAAAATATTTCTGAATTATTTAGACCAAAAAGCATAACTGGTCAAATATATGTACATATAAATTGAAAAGAATATTTCAGTATTTTTTTTTTAAAAAACTAACTTAAAATTTTGTTAGAAAATTTAGTAACAATAATAATGTAAATAATAATATTTAAAATAACAACAAACTAAAATTAGTAATAATATAAAAAATAATTGACACCATTCTAGCAATTTAGAGAAATGGTAATAATAATAATAATAATAATAATAATAATAATAATAATAATAATAATAATAATAATATTAATAATAAGAATAATAATAATACTAATAATGATAATAAGAATAATAATAATACTAATAATGATAATAATGTTATTAATAATAAAAATGATAATATCAGTAATCTTTATTTCTAATTAATAGAAAATTTAATAATATTAATGGAATCTTAATCATAATTCTAATAATAAATAATAATAATAATAATAATAATAATAATAATATAACATTAAACCTAAAAATCATTCAGCCCTCTCTTCTTTCCCAATCACATATGAGAGAGAGAGAGAGAGAGAGAGAGTGAGGAAGAAGAGATTTGGGAATGGGTCTTACCGACGGTTCTCCGGCGACGGTCGGCTCGTCGGCGGCGAAACGCGGCGACGGGTCGGCGGTGGATTCGACTGCGCTCTTGCGGCACGGCGGAGGTCGTAGATCTGGGCGGCGCTGGATGCAGCAGAGGGAGGCTCGACTCCTCGGCGGGGACGGTCGCGGCTGAGGCCGGGATTTGGATGGAGCGGCGGCCCTAGGCGTCGGCGGGAGGAGACACGCGCACGACGGTGGCCGGGCCTCGACGGAGGTCGGCTGAGGCGGATGCGTCGGGCGGGGTGATCGAGACCGCAGCGGCGCGTACGGAGCTGCGCGCTCGGGCGCGGCGGCGGTCGCAGGCCGGCGGAAGGAGCGCGGAAGGGCGGAGGAAATCCGGCGAAGTGGAGGTGGGAGGAGAAACGGTCCATGGGGGTTTCGGGGCTGGCTCGGTCGGCGTCGGCGCAGCGGCTAGGGCAGCCAGAGAGGCGCCGCGGGGTGCGAACTGCTTGGGCGGAAGACTCGACTGGCGGCGGCACGACAGTCGGAGGGAGCGGCGCGGTTCGGGAATACCATGCAGTGAGGGTTTCTTCCCTTTCGTTACTGTGGTTTTGGTTTTTGGAAAAAATGTCGATGATGACGACGGTGGTGGTGTTGGCTGGATGGCCGGGTGGGGGGATGTGGTGATGATGGCGGGTGGCGGAGATGTCTGGATGGTGGTGGTGGTGACGGGTGACGAAACGGTGGCGGCGGTGGTTGGTGATGGTTTTGCGGGTTGGGGGCTGCGATGGCCGGAGTCTGCCGAGAGTGGTCGTACTGGTTGGCGGGGTCTAGGCTGCAGGGAGGATGAAAATCGGAGAGGTGTTGTCGTGTCGGGGTGTGTCCCGACACAAGGTGGACGTCCGGCTTGTCGGACGGGAACATCATGTATTTGTACAAATACAATATAGTGGATGGAGAATGGCGACACCGACACGATGCACGTATGGTTTGAGGAAAATACTTGTAGAAGAATATTGTGGAGAAAATATGGAGGAGTACCTACCTATTTATAGGATGTGGGAATTCCCATTAAGATAAGGATTACGATATTTAAACCCAATTTAATTTAAATCAATAATCAAATCCAAATTCAAATTAAATCCAATTAAATCCAATTTAATTCTTTTAGTTTAAAATCATATCAATTTCAAACATAGATATTAGTTTACTATTTAAATGTATCCATGGAATCAAATCAAAATTTAAATTGTCACAATCATTTCAAAAATATGTTTTCAAAAAATGCTAATAATAATAATTTCGAAAATTACACTATTTATTTAAAAATAAGGTAATAAATAATTATGATATATGTATGCACAAATAATATTTACATAAATATATTTTTCTAGTATACAATAAAAACATTTTATTATTAGTAGTTGAAGGGCCTTTAAAATGAAAAGAACAACTTAGCAATTCTTGTATGATAGCAAAGTATTTATTATATAAAAATTTTGAACTATAAAAATTAAAATTAAAATATTTTTCTAAAAATATGTACGCTCGTCCATATTCGTACTCGACGAGCAATTTCGAAATACGTCGTTTGCGCACAACATACAATACGACTACGCGATGTAAAATACAAAAATTTTAATCAGTAACAAATTTTAAAAAAATATAGTAGAAAATTTAGGGGTTTTACAAGTAGCCGCGGTAATTGCGGCAGCAGACCCAACATCTGGAACAGTAGGTTCTTCCTCCAGAAGAACGTGATCTACGTCTTTGAGTTGAAGGGTGAGATATACCTTCCCCTTCCAGACTTGGTAATGTTCTCCATCAAACTTTTCTAACTTACAAAAGTCAGAATTGAAGAGTGAAACATTAACGTTTTCCATCGTAGCAATAAAGCTTTGAGATTGTTATTGCCGGGGCACAATTTTTCGATGGAAAACTGAAATTTCGTAACAATTGTACAAACAATCGTTATTACGTAACACTTCACAAAAGGTACGTAAGTGAAATTTCAACTAGTGCTACACTTCACAGAAGGTGCACAGAACGTAACACTTCACAGAAGGTACGTAAGAGAAATTTTACTAGTGCTACACTTCACAGAAGGTGCACAGAATGTAACACTTCATAGAAGGTACGTAAGAGAAATTCCAATAGTGCTACACTTCACAGAAGGTGCGCTAATAGAATTCTGATAATACCAACGCAAACAGTTCACCGAAGGTGCGCTAATAGAATTCTGATAATACCAACAAAGAAGGTGACAGGCGAAAGATGGAAAAACTCCTGCTGGGGTGAATGATCACCGTTGCTCAAAGCTTTATTCGCCCCACACGAATAGCTTCCAGGAACCAGCAAGTTCGTCGGAGAACTTGGAACACTCTTGCTCTTCTGACTCCT
The DNA here is from genome assembly GCA_029216955.1 of Iris pallida. Lineage (NCBI taxonomy): Eukaryota > Viridiplantae > Streptophyta > Magnoliopsida > Asparagales > Iridaceae > Iris > Iris pallida. The sequence continues at coordinate 12,563,079 of JANAVB010034619.1, forward strand.
CGGATGAACACGAACTCCCGTGCAAAACTCAACGCTGCGCACCCTACGCACTCTGCGCACGCTGTGCACGCTGACGTGCAAAGTGCGCCAACAAAATGCCACATTACGCCTCATGAGCCCGAGTCCGAGTCGCTAAGCCCCTACATGGCTTAGCTCCTATGGAAATAAATTTTCCAAGATCAAAAAGCATGAATGCTTTCAATTGTTGATTTAGCCTTTTTTCCATTAGAAAAATAACCCCACATGGCAAATCCATGTGCACCTCCACACCACATGTGCATCTCCAATAATAGCAAAGCTAATATATAGAGATACAATCTCTTTGTTTTTTCCGATGTGGGACTAAAGTTTTCTAAAGGAAAAAACCAAAACTCCAACAGATAGAAGTAGTGTTAAACTGGTATGTTCCTTCCAACTCATTCTACAGGAAGTTTGTGAAGGGGTATGACGTAATAGCAGCAAATTTAACTGATCTATTACAAAAACCTAATAGGATTGTTGCAACGCTTGCTTATTCTTGAAAAAATTTGGAAATATGTTTCATGGATTTCATTTAGGGTTTACCTAGCAGCTATCACAAAACTACTATCATGGTAGTGGTGGACATGCTAAGTAAATATATATATATATATATATATATATATATATATATTTACCTAGATTCGCCTTATTCAAATGCAAATTTCAGGAATGATGGTCCAGAAACGAGCTTTCTGTGAGAACACGGGACACAGATTTGACTATTGGGTATTGCTAATGGATGGCCACAAGAATTTATTATCGTTGTCCCAGGGTGTTCCTGACGATTATGCTAAAGTTTATAAGTTGTGGAATCATTTGACTTATGGATCACAATGGACGCTTGACTAGGAATGAGTTGTTGGCTCATGGTAGCATGTGACTCGACAACTCTAAAGTGAGTGAAGTACATCCCTAATGATAAGGTGGAAAATTTCTCTAGAACGAACTTCCGGTTTCCTATGCTAGAGGTTATGCAAATGTATTCTTTATTTTCCCCGCTCAAGGTTTCAATATGATACTCGTTTGCCCTTATGTCCTTAAATCTCAGTAGTTTTTTTTAAAGTAAAAGGCATTTATGTATAAGTAGGTGGGTTTCGTTGGATAAACATAAGTGTGCTCTGCTAGAGCCTTCAATGTAAGCACGACCAGCTATCATGGATAATATGTTCTATTGATTTGCCTAAACTTCACAACTATGTCGTGCACAATAAATTAACAATCACCTGGACATGCATATCAAGGCTACTCAATCTATCATTCAAGAAAATTACATGTTACTTAGTTGTTATAGCTTCCCGATCAAGTCAAGGCACTCTCAAGACAAAAAATTATCTCTTGCACATTCGCATTTGGCCATCCGAAATAGTGGAGCTCACTTCTCATTTTATATCTCCTCCCCAATACCATCATGTGGTGCAGACTAATAATATATCATCCATATCATCTTGTCACCCTATTGGCATATTCTTATAACATAAAGAACAACAAGCTTGATGATTCCTGAATTGTTCTATCATACCAAATAATATATGATTTGCAAGACACATGTATGGAGGTAATCACATATGAAAGAAATTTACTAACAAGATAAAATCAAATATAAAGTTTTAATTAATAAATAAATCAGGATTCATAATCATGTAAAACGAGAACATATCTTTAGAGGTGGACGTTCCGATGATTTTCTGTTATCAGGGATGACAATGTTTATGTATGGAATTTAAGTATAACCGGAAGTACATTATCATGGTTGACCATGTTTATGTATGGAATTTAAGTATAACCAGAGGAAGTACATTATAACTGCAATATGACCACCGAAGGGGATGCAATCAGGTATTGTATGTCTTACTAACTGTTGAGAACTAATAAGGGATTTAGTCCCACATTGGAAAATGTAATATGAAGAGGAGATAGACTCCCTATAAGTAGTGGAGTAGTCCATCAATAAAAAACACACAACAATTATTCTCTACATGGTATCAAAGCCATAACCACAAAAAAAAAAAAATCAACCCGCCCAAAGCCAACCCCCCCTCCCAAGCCGACGCCCCCCCTCCGCCCCCTCCGAAGCCGACGCCCCCTGCCCCCCCTCTCAAGCCGACGCCCCCTACCCCTGCCCCCCCTCCACCGTGCCACCCCTGCCCCGACGTCCACCCCCAGCCCACCGCCACCGCCCCCCCTGCTGCCCACCGCCGCCGCCCCCCCTGCTGTCCATGCCCGCCCACCCCCCCTTTTTGCTGACCCCGACGCCCCCCCCCTTTTGCTGAACCCGACGCCCCCCCACAAACTCTAATTTGCAAGCACGATTATGTGGACAATTATTCGAAGACGGATGGCTGTCAAATACTTTATTTGCACCTTCTGTTCCTAGATTACGTCCTCCAGAACAACAAATGCTTTATTTGTTTTTCGTTCTCGTTCTGCAAATTAAGATCTACATGCGTGTGCCAGTGTTGGCCACGTTAGCAGCGCTTTCGTAAGGTCTCTGTTGGAGACTTTACATAAAGACGACGACGACGAAGCCGACGAAGACGACGACGACGACGAAGCCGACGAAGCTGACGAAGCCGACGAAGACGACGACGACAACGAAGCCGACGAAGACGACGACGACGACGACGAATCGAAGTTGAAGTCGCCATGGATTCGATCCGTGGTAAACTGACAGCAGAAGAGATGAAGGCCTTGGTTGATGATATTTTACCAATAAAATTAACCGAGGCAACCCCACGTGTGATCCATACTGATGTGGATCCGTCACCCTACAAAATAGGGAAGCTGGACAAGCTGGAGACGAAGCTGGAAGGCACGTCCAACTACTTGAAATGGTTACGGCAGGCACTACGGACGCTCAAGGGACAAGGCTTGGTTGGCTACGTCAATGGCCAAACCAAGGCGCCCGATGATCCCTCCTCAAAGGAGTTTGCTATTTGGATAATTGTCAACAATGTTGTGGCTGGATGGTTGACAGCCTCCTTGACCGACCAGGCGTCGGGAAATGTAGAGGTAATGGAGGCTGCTGCTGATATATGGCGGACTTTGAAGGACATGTACTCAGGCTCCGGCAATCCTATGCGGGTCTTCCAACTGCAGGATGAACTTGATAGGGTGGCCCAGGACGACCGTACCATCTCTGAGTACACCGTACTGTTGAAGAAATACTGGTCTGATCTGGATCACTATGATCCTCTTGGGATGGAAGATGCACAGGTCGAACCAGCATTTGCGAAATATTTCCAAAAGTTCTTGGATTATATTTCGCGACAACGGATGATGAAGTTCTTGAAGGGTCTTCACCCTGCGTTTGAGCATAGAAGAAATGTGCTCCTAGCACAGCCCATGCTCCCAACCTTGGAAGAAGCCATAGCTGCCATGGCACAAGAAGAGGCTCGATTGAAATTGATGCCCAACAAGGACTCTTTCCAGGGGGAGCAAGCCGCTGTTGACAAGTCTGCCCTTGCCGCCTTCAATCAGCCTCCCTCTGTGGCTGGTGTTTGCCACAACTGTGGTGACTCAGGGCATTACATCAGATTTTGTCCAAAACCCCTGTCGAGTGATCGTGGATGGTGCCGCGGAGGACGTCGAGGTGGTAGAGGCGGTTATGGTGGAAGACGGGGAAATTATTCTGGCGGCCACAAAGCAAATTTGGCGAAAGAAGGAGGCGAACATCACCTGGCTGAGTTAACCTCTCTTGAGAAAGAGTTCCTCGAGAGGTTACGCAGCACGAAGCTGGGTTCGGACGACAGTCATGGGGCGTTATCTACCTCGGGGGATCACATCACTTGCTTTGCCCAAACCAGCACAGGTATTCCTACGCGTGCTCTTGTAGCAGCTGTCCACCAACCAGGTTGGATTATGGACTCTGGGGCATCTCGCCATGTCACGGGGTCCCGCGATAAGTTCCAGGACTATACTCACATACCGATGCCGGAGAGCATTCAGACTGCTGATGGTAACTCCAGCCCTGTCATAGGTAAAGGCACTGTCGCATGTACCCCTTCTCTCACTCTCACCAATATCTTACATGCTCTGTCTTTTCCTGTCAATCTTCTTTCTATTAGTGCCATTATTCTTGATATGAACTGTACTGTTTCCTTTGACATTCCTACGGTAACTTTTCAGAAGAAGGGGACAGGACGACGACTAGGGACTGGCACATGGTATAAGGGGTTGTGGTACTTGGACAGGACTGGACTGGACAAAGCATTGGCATCTTTGGTAGCAGACACACCACCAGAAGATTCAGGACGCAGTGTAGACGATGAATTGCTACTCCACCACCAGCGTGTCGGTCATTCTTCTTTTAAAATTATGAGTCGAATGTATTCGTCCTTATACCAAAGGGCGAATAAATAGAAGTTATTTAGTAATGCATGTGAGTTGGGTAAACATACCAGAAGCACGTATGTGAGTTCAGGAAGTCGAAGTTCAGCTGCATTTGATATGATACATTCGGACGTATGGGGCCCTTGTCCTACAACCGGTATTAACGGTTTCCGATGGTTCGTCACTTTTATTGATTGTTATACTCGCGTAACATGGGTCTACCTTATGAAGAATAAAAGTGACGTCTTTGAGGCGTTTCGAGACTTTCATCGCCGGGTAGAAACACAATATGGCACTAACATTAAGTGCTTACGGTCTGACAATGGGACGGAGTATACAAATAAGAAGGTTGCTGAGTACTTATCCACTCATGGAATACTACACCAAACTTCATGTGCCTATACACCGGCACAAAATGGTATGGCCGAACGGAAGAACAGACACCTGTTGGAGGTCGCACGGACGATGATGTTGGCTATGAATGTCCCGAAACACTTATGGGGGCAGGCGGTGTTAACGGCCTCTTACCTCATCAACAGAATGCCATCTCAGGTATTGGACTGGAAGACACCGTTGGAGATGATTACTGGTGCAACCACGTACACTGTTCCACCGAAAGTATTTGGGTGTGTATGTTTTGTCCAAGATAATAGGCCAGGAGTTGGCAAACTGGATCTTAGAGCGGTTAAATGTGTCTTTGTCGGCTACACGGCAACTCAGAAGGGATACGCATAGAGCTGTCAGGACGGGCCGGCGGGGCGGGGCGGCCCGTAACCCACCATAACCCACTATTTAGCGGGGCGGGGCGGGCCAACCCACCATTTGAACGGGCCTGAAAATCCCAGCCCAGCCCAACCCGCCGGCGGTCCGCGGGCCAGGCGGGCCAGCCCGCTTCAAAGTTGCAGCTGCCAAATGCACAGTTGCAGCTGCCAATTTCAATCTCCAATTTCACACGATGAGTGATGACAGTACTGAATTTCAAATGCAAAGTTGCAGCTGCAAAGTTGCGGCTTAAATATATTCTCTTTGCCAATCAAAATATGAAAACTGAATCTACTGATTTCGAATGGCAATCAGTGATTGCCAATCACATGATTCACATTGCAATTTGCAATGCAACATCCATTACTAAAACAAACTTTCCAGTTTCCAGCAAATGCTTAAAGAAGAGTACAAAATATTAAAGAAGACTTAGAAGAGTACAAAATATTGCAATCACATTGCAAAATTTCTACAGAGATCATCTTTGCAGCCCAGATTTCCAAAATTCCCAAAATTCCATCCCAGATTTCCATATTAATTAACATATTCAGAAAGAGAGAGAGAGAGAGAGAGAGAGAGAGAGAGAGAGAGAAAGAGGACCTTTAGGTTTCGGCCTTCGGGGTCGGGAGTCGGGATGCTCGCTCGGAGTCGGACGGGGAGTCGGGATGCTCGCTCGGGGTCGGGACGGGGAGTCGCTCCGTGCTCGGCGGCGTCGCCGCTCGGGAGGACTCAGGAAGGAGGAACCTTAGGTTAGGGGCCTTATGGCTAGGAAGTAGGAATAGGGCCAGCTGGAGCCTGGAAGAATGAAAGTTAATACTAAATAGAAACTAGAAAGCCAGCAACTCTTCATATTATATATAAGGGAAGATTTATGAAATGTCCAAAAACTAAAAAAGTTTTATGTAAAACCCATCGCTAAAAAAACTTTCATCGCGTGCCCAGAATTAGAGAAACTTATCCAAAGCGGGTTCCAAATGACCCTTTTGCCCTTCCTTTTAATTTATTGGAAACACCCACAAAACTGCTCTTAAAAAAACGTTTCAATACTCCATCTTCTTCCATACGCTGCTCACTTTCGAATCTTGGTTTTCTCCTCAAAAATCTTCAAAAACTCGTCGAAAAATTTCGGAAAGACCGGGACGAACGACAAAAGTGCTAAAACGGAGGTCCAAACATCATTTTTTTACGAATCTAAAATTTCGGAAGGCCGTCTAACTGTGAAACTGTTACTTTCAGTCTCCTCGACGATACGCTCATTTTGCGACAAACCGGACCTCGTTTCGACCTCCCAGTCAAAAGTTATGGCCCTCCAAAGTTTCAGCTAACCATAAAATGCAGGAGAATGGCATTCTCCGTCTTAATTTACACGGAGAATGACCATTCTCCGTCTTAATTAGGACGGAGAATGATATTCTCCGTCTTAATTTACACGGAGAATGGTCATTCCAGTGTTAAAACGCAGGAGAATGACCATTCTCCGTGTTAGAAACACGGAGAATGCCATTCTCCGTGTTAAATGAAACGGAGAATGTCATTCTGCGTGTTAAATAAAACGGAGAATGGCATTCTCCGTCCTAATTAAGACGGAGAATGGCCATTCTCCGTGCTAAATTAAATGGAGAATGACCATTCTCCGTCTTAATTAGGACGGAGAATGTCATTCTCCGTGTAATTTATCACGGAGAATGGTCATTCTAGTGTTAAAACGCAGGAGAATGACCATTCTCCGTGTTAGAAATACGGAGAATGCCATTCTCCGTGTTAATTAGGACGGAGAATGCCATTCTCCGTTTTAAATAAAACGGAGAATGCCATTCTCCGTCCTAATTAAGACGGAGAATGACATTCTCGGTCCTAATTAAGACGGAAACGGAGAATGTCATTCTCCGTGTTAATTAGGACGGAGAATGGCATTCTCCGTCTTAAATAAAACGTTCTCCGTCCTAATTAAGACGGAGAATGGTCATTTCCAGTGTTAAAACGTGTAATTTAGTTTTTTCAGGAATAAAGAGTTTCGTTCTTCTTTCAAAGCGATGATAATTCTTATGGAAAAGAAGAAGAAAGATCTTCTCTCCACAATTGAAGATCTGAGTTCAAATGTCTCCACGATGAAGATGATGATGATGGTGATGATGATGACGAGCGATGATCTGAGTTCGACTGAAGAAAAACACACCGAACTACGAACGATCTTTGCGATCTCTGCTGAATATGAGAGCAATGGAATTCAGATTTCCCGTGAAGAAGAAGAAGACGAAAATCGCAATCCAGATCTGAGTTTTTTGAATTCAAATACATATAGATGACCAATTCACGCGGAGGGGTAGTTTCGGTATTATAAAAATAGCAGTTTCTAGCGTGTGGCATCTAAAAGGGAATCTTGGAATATTTAACGTGAAAATACTTAATTCTGGGTATTTCATAAAACTTATCCAGCGGGTGGGCATTTCATAAAAGCCCACTCCGAAATTGGGTTTCTCAGTAATTTCCAGTATATATAAATTATTTATATCATATAACTATATAAGTAATTAAGTATTACTTAAATACAGTAGCAAACCCGCGGACTAGCCCGCCCCGTCCAAGCCCGCGGCCCGCACGGGCCAACCCACCGAGGCCCGCTGCGAAACGGGCCTCTAAATGTATAGCCCAACCCACCTTTTTTATTGGCGGGGCGGGCCGGCCCAACGGGCCTGGCCCGTTTTGACAGTTCTAGATATGCATGTTGGAGCCCAGTTGAGCGGAAGATGTTTGTAAGCATGGACGTTACATTTAGAGAACTGGAACCATATTATGGTTCGAATGACGGTTCAGCGTTTGGTGACACACCTAACACAGAGGGTGTTAGATGTGAGGGGGAGAAAATAAGCCCATCTGTGGTGGTCGGATCGGTCCCATGCCCGGTCGTGGAAAACTGGACGAAAGGGGGAGAAAGCAGTGACTCTGATACAGAAGATGAAGAAGATACATACGTTAAACAGGGGGAGCAGCAGATAATGGAAAATGAGCTCCAAGTCTACAGAAGGAGACAGCAGAAGTCCAGTACTGTGCCTGTACCGTGCCCTGTGCCTACTGTACCAAGTTCCTCGTCTACTCCTGCTCCAACTCTTGAAGATGTTGCCCCCGTACAGAATCAACCTGATTCTGATGCGGATCTCTCTGACTCTGATGGTATGATCTCTCCACCACCTATTGCTCCCTTAAGGAGATCTTCTCGCATCAATGCGGTTAAGGCTCCTAGTCGTTTTGATGATTATGAACATGATATTGCCAACTACCTGTCTTATTCTAACATTTCTTCGAATTATCGAGCCTTCATTGCATCATTAGACTCTACTTTGTTGCCCAAAAGTTGGCAGGAAGCAAAAAAAGATCCAAGGTGGAAAGCTGCAATGATGAAAGAATTTGGGGCACTGGAGAAAAATAAGACGTGGGAGCTGGTTCTATTACCCAAAGGGAAGAAAACTGTGGGATGCAAATGGGTGTACACAGTAAAGGAGACGTCAGAAGGAAAGGTGGAACGATACAAGGCGAGGTTGGTGGCAAAGGAATACACACAATCATATGGCATCGACTATTATGAGATTCAGAAAGGCTGTTACAAGCATGGGATATCATCAAGCAAATACAGATCATACAGTCTTTCTTCAGCATGCAAGAGGCCACATCACTATACTTGCTGTATACGTGGATGATATAGTAATCATAGGTAATGATGAAGCCGAGATCGCTAAACTGAAGTCAAAACTCGCGAAGGAGTTTGAAGTGAAGGATTTAGGAGCGATGAGGTACTTTCTAGGTATCGAGGTGTGTGAAGGCGAACAAAGAATTATTCTCTCACAGCAAAAATATACACTAGATCTGTTGAAGGAGACATGGATGCTGGGATGCAAAGCAGCAGTCACTCCAATTGACCAGAAGTGCAAGTTGGGAGCAGAAGCAGGAGAGCCAGTTGATCGTGAAAAATATCAACGACTTTAGGGAGATTAATTTATCTGGGGCACACTCGCCCTGATTTACGGTGAGTGTAGTAAGTCGCTACATGCATGATCCAAGAACGGGTCATATGGATGCAGTGTTTCAGATCTTGAGATATCTGAAAGGGACGTCGGGGAAAGGGCTATGGTTCAAGAAGAATGGATGTATAGAAGTCGAGGGATACTGCGATGCAGACTGGGCAAGCTGCATAGACGATAGAAGGTCTACCACGGGATATTGTGTCTTTGTAGGAGGAAACTTGGTCTCATGGAGAAGCAAGAAACAGTCTGTGGTAGCACGGTCTACAGCTGAAGCAGAATACAGAACAATGGCTTTAGGAGTGTCGGAGTTGTTGTGGGTGAAAGCGTTGCTGACAGAGTTGAAGCTGGACAAGGGAGCACCGTTACGTCTTCTGAGCGATAGTCAAGCTGCAATAAGTATAGCTAACAATCCAGTTCAGCACGACAGAACGAATCACATCGAGATCGATCGATTCTTCATCAAAAAAAAGCTGGAACAAGGGATACTGAAGATTGATCATGTTCGCTCAGAAGAACAAGTGGCAGAGTGTCTGACTAAGGGTCTTAGTTCAGTAAGTCTGTCGAAGCTATGTAACAAGATGAGAATGATTAATATCTATCGCCCATCTTGAGGGGGAGTGTTGAGAACTAATAAGGGATTTAGTCCCACATTGGAAAATGTAATATGAAGAGGAGCTAGACTCCCTATAAGTAGTGGAGTAGTCCATCAATAAAAAACACACAACAATTAGTCTCTACACTAACACTTGCAAGAAATTTGGATCGTAGAGAGTGCTACATTGCATTTATGATTTGTATTCATACTTTGGTGTTAGGAACAACCCATATATATATGGTGACTAGGAATCAAAACTACATCCAATTCGTTAACTAAGTAAACAAGGTAACATGCCTGATGCCAATGATGAGATTATTTTTATTTATTATCTAGAACAATTACTACTATTATTTTATATAACTTAATGAGAAAGCATGCTCTATAATAGTTGTAGTTCGATCAACAAATATGAACTAGCATTTGGATGACACTAGATGAATTCAAACACAAAAATCAGTCGTGTATTAAGGAAAATCAAACGCAATTAGTCCAATAACCTTGGAAACATGCCTAATGGTTGAGGGTAAACACAAATTTGATCAATCAAGTCAAATATGGGAAGAATATTAGAATAGCAATACAAAGTCTCATATTCGTACAAAGGTCCTTATGTCCTTCTGAAAATAAAAATCTTATTTAATGCCAAAACAGTTGATATTTTAAAGGATTTAAATCTCAAATACAAGTGCCAATTTTAATTCAAAGGTAAGATCCACTCACACTTAAAAAGATTGCAATTTATCTCACACTACTTGCCTAGCACAAAGGATAATGATAAAAGGATTCTCTCTTTTGGACAAATTGTTTCAAGCAAATAATCCCAATTCTAATATTTTAGGAGCAGTTTTTTTCTTTTTTTTTGGCATTAAGTAATTTCAATTAGAGCAAAGAATTTATAGATATCCAAGATGGGCAAAGTCTCGATTTAATCAAAATAAACATACTATAAAGTACATTATGATATAATTTTCTTTGTGTTCTAATGGAAATAAGATCATATGAAAATTAAAGATTTAAATTCTTATGAATGTGCCAACAACTAACGAGCCAATGATATTATTTAAATAGTATTCTAAGTTCTAACATGGCATACTGTCTAGATTCTGAAACATATTAGAAGTAAAATGACTTGGTAATAGTAAGGTATGCAAAACCTACCAAAGACTGAAGATTCCTGGCAGTGCCAATCAAGGGTTAGCATAGTATGAATGCCATATGACATCCATTTCACCCTCAGCATACAACAGCACTAAAAGATGAGCAACAGACACCAAGCAAACGTTAAGCTATGTTACAAGAACAAGTACCTTTACATTTGAAGCACTTTTAATTGGTTTTAATTGGTAATAACATGTTTTTCACATGGAGGCATCGCTGTCTTTATTCCATATCACATGAGCACCAACAATACTTAACATGTCATGCTTAGTGTTGATGACCATGCCATTATACATGTATAATGGATCATTCAATATTAACCAAGTTCTAATAATCATGTACCCAATAGATCTACAAAATCATCTACTATGCTTGTTCCAGAGGATGCTAACATAGTATACAAATTCAAAAGATCAAACAATTTCTATCGTAAGAAAACTAAAAGAAATGATCACAATTTGTAGTGATTACAAATAATTTAATCATCATCGTATTTGATAATTAAATATATGGATGCATATACTTTGAAAAGATATGCTGACATTTTTTTGGTTTCTAATAAATCAGAAAATAGTGGAGGGTGGCCAATATTACGGTTGGCTATGCCATTGTCGAAGCTGGTTGAAGGTTGTCAAAACTTCTGTAGAATGAAAAATAGATGATTATTAGAGATTACATATATATAGGAGAGGCTAGCCTGTAGGAAATAATAATACATTGTTCTCATTGCTAGGGTTTGTTACAATATATATATATAGTGTCGACATTTGGGCTTATGGGCCATATGTACATTACAAATATAATCTAACACGCCCCTCAAGTTGGAGCATGCAAGTCACAAATGTCCAACTTGGGAAGTAAAGAATCAAACACATGCTTTCCAAGGGACTTGGTGAAGATGTCAGCCAGTTGAGAAGAAGTAGGAACATGCGAGGCTATTACAGTGCCATCTCGAATAGCATCGCGCACAAAATGCAAATCCACCTCAATATGCGTACTGCGCTCATGAAATACCGGGTTCTGAGCCAGGTGCAGGGCAGACTGACTATCACAATACACCGACATAGCAGACTCCTGGCGAACGCCCAAACACACCAATAATTCCTTCAACCATTTCAACTCACAAACAAGCGCAGCAAGAGATCGGTATTCAGCTTCAGCGGAAGATCGGGAAACAGTTGATTGCTTCTTGGTCTTCCAAGAAATAGGAGACCCCCCAGAAACACCAACCAGCCTGTAGAGCAGCGAGTCAAGGGACAACTAGCCTAGTCGGAATCACACCAACCAGAAAGACGGAGATCACAATCAGCTTTCAAAAGAATACCCTATCCCGGTGCATGTTTGAGATATCTGACAACTCTCAAAGCAGCATGCCAATGATCTTGTCGAGGCTCCTGTAAGAATTGAGACAAGATATGCACAACATAGGCTAAGTCAGGACGAGTAAACGATAGATAAATCAACCTCCCAACCAGCCTCCGATAAGTCTCTGCATCCTCCATCTTTGGACTAGTTGATTCTGCCAGCTTGTGATTGGGCTCCATGAAAAAGCCAGCAGGTCGAGACCCATCAAGCCGCATTCTGAAATGATGTCCAAAGCATACTTCCTTTGACACAAGAAAATTCCTTCTGCACTCCGAGCCGCCTCTATGCCAAGAAAGTATTTCAACACACCAAGATCCTTTATGTGAAAGCAAGAACTAAGGTACTTTTTGAAAGCATCTAAAGCACCTGTGTCAGCACTAGACACAATCATGTCATCCACATAGATCAAAACATGCAACTCTACCTTCCCTTTAAAAAGAGAGAAAAGGAAATAATCGGAATGAGATTGAGTAAATCCATAGGATATCAGAGAAGCAGCAAACTTAGCAAACCAACAACGTGGTGCCTGTTTTAATCCATATAGTGACTTACGCAGGCGACACACTTTGTTGGGTTCACTATGCGAAAAACCTGGTGGCAACTTCATATACACTTCTTTTGTCAAATCTCCATGAAGAAAAGCATTGTGCACATCCATCTGGTGCAAAGTCCAGCCTCTCACAGCTGCAATAGCCAAGAAGCCCGAACCGTAGGCATCTTAGCTACCGGGGCAAATGTCTCTAAATAGTCGATCCCCTCAACCTGATGATTACCGAACACAACCAGTCGTGCCTTTAAGCGCTCAACACTGTCGTCGGATTTGTACTCTATTTTGTACACCCATCTACTTTCCAATGCTTTCTTCCCAGAGGCAAATCGACAAGACTCCATGTCCCATTATCTTCAAGAGCCCGTATTTCAGTTTGCATAGCCGCACGCCAGCCTGAATCTCACGAGGCCTGGCGATATGAAGTAGGCTCAACACCTGCAGTGATAGCTGCAAGAAAATCTCTATGTCCAGCAGTAAATATGTCATAACTTAGAAATTGTGTTAGAGGATACGGAGTACCTGAGGAAGTGACGGGAACAGATGAACTGTGGTGAAGGGGGGGACTTTGGTGAAGGGGGGACTTTTACTTCGAACAGTATTTGTCACAAAATCCTGTAAGCGCACTGGCTGTGATTTCTTTCTCATGCCTCTTCCCAATACTACCTCGTCGGGCACCTCTGGCAACACTGTATCCCCTGTATCATCAGTAGTATCCGTATCACCCCCAGCGGACTCTCCTGTTAATACTTCTGCATCTACCTGTGCATCCTCACTACTCGGTGCCGAGCCACCAGCAACCACTCCGGCCTCAGCAACCGTAGCTGGCACCATCCCAAAAGCCTCTATATCGTCTCCCGGTACCTCAACAGATGCATTGCGTGTTGCAGAAGACATCTCGCTAGCAGATCCACACCCAGGAAATTCTTTTGCATAAAAAGTAATATCACGGGACACAAAAAATTTACCAGTCTCCAAATCATACAGTTTCCATCCCTTTTTTATTAAGTGGATACCCAACAAAGATACATTTTCTGCTCCTGCTAGCAAATTTATCATATCAGGATTTCAAATCATACGCATAGCACAGACAACCAAAAATACGTAGATAATCATACGAGGGAGCCGAACCATATAAAACTTCATAAGGAGACTTAAAATGCAAGATACTAGAAGGGGTTCTATTTATCAAATAACATGCACCCAGAACACATTCCTCCCAAAAATTTACGGAAAGAGAACCCTGAAATCTCAATGCCCTGGCTACATTTAAAATATGTCGATGTTTTCGCTCCACCCTTCCATTCTGTTGAGTTGTCCCAACACAGGATGTTTGGAACAATATACCTTGAGATGAAAAATAATCTCGTAAACAATTAAATTCAGTGCCATTGTCACTCCGCACACGACGTATATCAGCCCCAAACCGACGCTTCATCATAGCAATAAATTTAAGAAACATAAAATAAACAGCACACTTATCCGTTAATAAAATAACCCAAACAACTCTAGAAAAATCATCCTCCAAAGTCAAAAAATATCGTGCCCCATTAGATGACGGAACATGATATGGTCCCCACAGATCACAGTATATAAGTTCAAAGCATCTCAAAGCACGACTATTACTATCAGGAAAGGCATCACGAGTCTGTTTAGTTTGATGACAAATATCACAAGCCTTATGAGAAAACACACTACTACCAGAGAGAAAAGGTAAAGTCTGCATTACTTTATCTGAAGGATGCCCCAGTCTACTATGCCAAACCTCGGAATCACTCTCTTTGCATGCTAGGATCACCAAAGCCAAAGAAGCTGGAACCTCCCCCAAGAAGTAAAGTCCACCCCTTTATTCACCTGCTCCAATCACCATCCTCGTACTTCGGTCCTGAACAAAACACAAATCAGGAGTAAATAATATATCACAATTTCTGGCACCAATCAATTGGGAGACAGAGATCAAATTACAAGTCAATGTCGGAACATAAAGAACATCCGTCAACACCAACGAAGCAGTCAAAAATACTTTGTCTCTCAGAACAGTCTCAATAGTGCTCCTATTAGGCAAAGTCACAGAACAGACAGGACCCTCAAAGCAATCAACTAAACAGTCACGAGAGCCTGTCGCATGAAGAGTAGCCCCAGTATCGAATATCCAAGGGACAGAAGAATTCTTACCCATCAGATGATCAGAGTTTGAAGAACCAGGGTTGGAAGAATTGTCGTTACCCAGCAAGCTCATCAGTTTTTGCCATTGTTCACCTGAGAGTGGTGAAGGATACCCTCCATGCATCATATCTGCCGAACTCCCAGCAAGACCAGCAGGGACACCATGACCAACAACGGCGACATGATGAACAACCCCTACACCACCAGCACCACGTCCCCCATCACGTCTCTGCGGTGGTGTCGGGCCTTTGCCACCACCAGTACCACGTCCGCCCTCATGCCGAGGACGAGTCTCCCACCACTCTGGATAGCCAATCTTGGCAAAGCAAGTTGCAACATTATGACCTGTTTTCTTGCAATGAGTACAGATCATACCTGATTTGTCCCTGGAATCTGAGGTTCTACTATTAGAAGTAGTAGAAATACGAGGTAAAGTCTTGATAGCCAGTGCCATCACCTCCTCAGTAGCGGATTGGACCTAAGATTTTCGCATATCCTCCTCCTCACGGACTGCCTAGTATGCCCGATCTAAACTTGGCTGAGGATCCTGAGCCAGAAGATTAGATCGGGTATGACCATACAACTCAGCATTCAACCCATACATAAAGTCCTGAAAGTGGTCTTCATCCCTCATAGCCTATAGCTTTGCAGCAAGTTCACCACAGGTACAAGAAGGCAATGGGAAATAAGCAGCTTGTTCATCCCACAAAGACTGTAAATTTCCAAAGTAGGTTTCCACAGACATCGAAGCCGTCTGTTTACACTCAGCCAAAGCCACCTTAATTTGTTGCTTTCAAGTGCCATTGCTAACAACAAATCTGTTCTCCAACAAGTTCCACAATGGATAAACCTCCTCAAAGTATGGCAAAGATTTCTTCAGAGACGGATCAATTGTATTAAGAACCCATTGAACCAATAGCGCTTGTACGCATCTCCAATCAAACAATTTACTAGCATCATTAACAGGTTTGACTTCAGTACCTTCCAGAAAAGTGATCTTTCACCTAGAGATCAGGGAGAGACGTATCGACCGAGACCACTCAGCATAGTTCGGTCCACGGAAGACAATAGGAGTAATGATATTTCTTGGTTGATCAGCAGAACTCAGAAAATATGGATCCTTCGGATTAGGATAATTTGGGTTATGTGTACCGCCACCGCCAATCGCGACGGAGTAGCTGGATGCAGCATCATCTGCCATCGTGGATGTCGGGTGTACAAAATTTTGTACAACTCCGACGAATCGGTCGCTGATGGACGGGGTCGACGGTGAATCGGCCGCGATCAGGGGCACCGGATCTGGCGCGTAGGGGTCAGCTTACGGGAGCGGTGCGGATGTTGGGTGTACAAAAGTTTGTACAACTCCGACGAATCAGTTGCTGATGGACGGGGTCGGCGGCGAATCGGACGCGAACAGGGGCGTCGGATCTGGCCCATAGGGGTCTGGATCGGTGGTGGGGTCAGGCGCAGTCAGGCGCGAGATCGTCGCGGGATCGGCCGCGTACGGTCAGACCGTAAGGCTGGGGCGTACGACGGCGGATTGGCGAATCGATGGATCGGTGGATCGGCGCGGGAGCATGCCGGGTGGATCCTGACGTCAGGAGGACGTCGGGCACTGGGAATCAGTCGGATGCGGTCCGCGGTCGGCGCGAGAGGGCACGCGGTCGGCGCGCGGGAGGGCACGGGAGGGCGCGCGACGAGGGAGGGCGCGCGGTCGGCGCGCGGGAGGGCGCAGGAGGGCACACGGTCGGCGCGCGGGAGGAAGGCGCACGGTCGGCGCGCAGTAGGCACACGGGAGGGCGCAGGAGGGCGCACGGTCAACGCGCGGTAGGGATCAAGCACGGGAGCGGGCGTCTGCCGCGTTCGGCGCCGGATCGGTCTCGGGAGATGGCGGCTAGGGTTTTTCGGGAGGCTCTGATACCATGTAGGAAATAATAATGTCTTGTTCTCATTGCTAAGATTTGTTACAATATATATAGTGTCTACATTTGGGCTTATGGGCCATATGTATATTACAAATATAATCTAACATAGCCTCCTCTCCTATTTGATAAGTAATGTGGGACTAAAGCCCAATAACTCTAATATAACACTTAACACCCTCCCTCAAGCTGGAGCATAGATGTCAATCATGCCCAACTTGTTACATAAAAATTGAAGCCGAGGACCCAGAAGAGGCTTTGTGAAGATATCAACTATCTGGTCGCCGGTCCTCACATGTTGAAACTTTATCACTCCCTTTGTTTATTCATCACGAACAAAATGAATGTCAATTTCAATATGCTTCGTCCGTTCATGAAATACTGGGTTGGTGGCAATGTGAATAGCAGATTGGTTATCACACCATAGATCTGCCACTTGAGATCCTGCGTCTTCTCCCAGTTCTTGTAGGAGATGCTTCATATATAATATCTCTGACGTGCCATAAGCAATAGCTCGATATTCTGCTTCTGAGCTTGAGCGTTCTATCACACTTTGTTTCTTGCTTTTCCATGATACTAGATTTCCGCCAATAAATACTGAGTAACCAGATATAGATCGTCTATCTGTCAGGCTTGCTCTCTAGTCAGCATCAGTAAAATACTCAATACGAGTGTATCCATTATTTTCCATTCGAATTTCTTTTCCTGGATTCTTTACTAGATAACACAGAATTCTGAGAACTGCCTGCCAGTGTGGAACTCTTGGAGAAGCCATAAATCTACTTGCAACGCTCACTGCAAAAGAAATGTCCGGACACGTCATGACTACTATGTAGTTGAGTTTTCCAACTACTCGACGATACTGATCTGGATTGGTCATCAAGACCCCTTCGTCTAGAAGTAACTTTGCCCCTGGATCCATAAGTGAGGTTGCTCCCTTTGCTTGCATCATGCCTGCATCATTTAGTATGTCCAGCACATACTTTCTTTGAGATATTACAATGTCCCGCTTACCGCGTGTGACCTCAATGCCAAAGAAATAGTTCAAGGATCCCATATCCTTAGTTTGAAATTGTTCTCTAAAATACTTTTTGAGACTTACAATACCCTGGCTGTCATCTCCCGTGATTATAATATCATCAACGTAGACACCAAGAAGTATTCTTCCAGCAGATGTGTGTCGATAGAAGATTGAATGGTCCTTCTTCGATTGCCACATTCCAAATTGAGTAACAACCTGTGTAAATCTACCAAACCATGTACGAGATGATTGTTTCAGACAATAGAGGGCCTTCCTCAGATGACACACTTTACCCTCCCTTGTAACGAACCCGGGAGGTTGCATCACATATACTTCTTCATCAAGATCCCCGTGGAGGAAAGCATTCTTTATATCTAGCTGGAGTAACGGCCAATCATATCGGATGGCCAAGGTCATGAGGACACGAACGGATGTTATTTTGGCCACAGAAGAGAATGTCTCGAAGTAATCCTCACCATAGGTTTGAGAGTATCCTTTGGCCACCAACCGAGCCTTCAGTCGATCAAGAGTGCCATCCGATTTTAGCTTAATCGTGAACACCCATTTGCAGTTGACTGCATGTTTACCAGTAGGTAAATAGACTAAGTCCCTGGTATGATTCTCCTGGAGAGCTTTCATCTCCTCGTTCATAGTAGCACGCCAACCAGGATATCGAAGACCCTCCTCAGCGGTCTTGGGGATCTGAATCCCATCAATAGTGGCCACCAGAGACTGAGTGTGACCGGTAAGACCTTTGTAGCTATCAACATACAAGGGATGATCACGACAGGCACGGCAAGGACGTTCTGGAGGCGGGACCGTCGGAGCTGCTAGCGGAACTGGTGGAGCTGCTGGTGGAACAGATGGAGGCAACTCATTTGAGTCGGAACTGCTGGTGGAACCACATGAGGATGAATCTGTAGGCGATGTTGGCAATGGCTGAATCGGTGTATGTGGACCATCTGACTGGGAGACTGACTCGGTATGGGAGGGCACCCGTATGGGGGCTGTTGTGTTTGAGGAGGAAATAATAAAAAATCCTCTTCTGGATAGACCAGAGGAGCCGGACCTTTTGATTGTGGGAGTGGTAAAAATTCGGTTTCTACAAAGGTAACATCCCGAGTAAAAAAATATCATTTTGACAGGGGAGAAACATCGATACCCTTTCTAATCTTTAGGATACCCAAGAAAAATATATTGTATTGCCTTAGGATCTAATTTAGAAAGGGTTGGTCGGGTATCCCGAATATAGCATAAGCAGCCAAAGATTCGGAGAGGCAGAGGAAATGGCTCTCGTCCAGGAAAAAGTATAGAAAAAGGAGTGTTACCATTGAAAACGGATGATGGCATGCGGTTAATAAGATAACAAGCAGTAAGAACCGCATCCGACCAAAATCTCTTGGGAGTACGTGCTTGAAACATAAGAGCACGTGTTGTTTCCAATAAATGGCGATTCTTGCGTTCGACTACACCATTTTGTTGTGTTGTGTAGGCATAAGAGGTTTGGTGGATGATGTCGTTGCGGTCCAGATGTTTATCGAGATCACGAGATAAATACTCACGGCCATTGTCACTCCGAAAAATTTTGATAGGAAGACCAAATTGTGTTTTTATTTCGGCATGAAAGTTGCACCAAATGTTACAATTCAGAGTGATTTTTCATCAAATAAATAAAGATGACACGTGAGTAATCATCGACAAAAGTAACAAAGTACTTAAAGCCCATTACAGATTCAGTCGGACAAGGTCCCCATATATCAGAATGCACCAACTCAAAAGAAGCGGAAGCAATTTTATTTGGACTCACCGGATAAGGAACCCGGTGATGCTTAGCTAAACTACATGGCTCACAATGAAAAGAAGAGGGAATATCTAAATATGGGTATATTTTCTGGAGAGCTTGGAACGATGGATGGCCTAACCGACAATATAACTCGACAGGATCGAGTTTCGTGCCGGCAGAGGCAACAGAAGAAGTTACGTCAAACAGGTACAAGCCTTCAGCCATATGCCCCTTACCGATTGTCTTTCCAGTTTTCAGGTCCTGAAAAACACAATCATCCGGAAAAAATGTTACCGAGCAATGTAGTTCACGAGTAATTTGACTAATAGAAAGTAAACTGAACGGGTTCCCAGGAGTAAGTAGCACAGAGTTGAGGGACAGTCCGGTAGAAAGATTGGTACTTCCACGTTCTCGGACTGTCAGGGAACCTCCATTGGCAAAAGTAATGCCAGAAGCACGACGTACAGGTACATAATCATGTATCATACCAGCGTCTCCAGTCATGTGAGAGGATGTACCAGAGTCAATTACCCACTGCTTGGGTTTCACTATGCATGCAGCTGAGTATCCAGCTGTGGAACCAGACGTGGATGCTTCACCACGACGTTGAGCCTGGAAATCAAGAAACTCTGTATATGAGTCCGAAGTCATCTGAATAGATTGTACACCATCATCAGGGGCATCAGTGGTGATATTAGCAGTAGGTGATTTAGTGCATTGCCAATAGAAATGGCCAAGCTGACCACAGTTAAAGCATGTGCATGGTCTTCCTCCATCACGACCGCCATTGTCACGTCCTCCATCATGACCAGTATTGCGACCACCACGTCGGCCGCCACGACCACCACGAAATCCCGTACATACGGTCCCAAGAGCAGAACGGTCAGCCGGAGGATCACCCGGAGTGGTTTCAACTACTTTGGCAGCCCGAAGGACACGATAGTGTGCTTCCAACAGGGACGGTACATCAGATCCAGCAATAATCCGAGATCGAGCAGAGTCTGCATCAGGACGGAGTGAGACAAGATAAGCCATGACATGAAGCTGCTCACGTTGAGCCCGTACTTCATTAATATCTGACGTAAGAGTTAAAACGCGATCGATCTCATCCGTCATATCCTTAAAGGCCCAGAAATGGTCTTTATGGGATTTGTCTCCTTGATTTGCTCGGTATACACCAACGACCGAGTCATAGATACGAGACAAATCGTGTTTACCATCAAATGCCGCCGCCAGTACCTCCCATAACTCCTTCACGGAGTCCGTATTTTGAACCATGTCTTCCACCGATGGTTCCATGGAATTCATCAACTGTGTAAACAGTCTACTGTCATTCGTCTCCCATTGCTCAAAGATGGGATCATCTTCTGCTGGAGGGTTGTCACTCAGATGTTTGGACAACCGCAGTCCTCGAAGTGTCTTCTCGACCTTCTTTCTCCATATGGAGTAGCCCTCTGGCCCTTCCAACCATCGATCGATAAGTCGAATGGAGGAAATCGTTGTGCTAGTGCCTGCTAGTGTGTTGATGACACTAGTATCTGTGGCGCTACTATTTGCCGTAAAGTCTGTCATTTATCAGAGATTTGACTGTCGATTTGTTCTTTCCTCTTGATAAACATAGCAACTCTACCAATGCACTAAAAACGGAGCCTAGAACCGGCACACGCGTATAGAAAGCAGAGAGTGTGGATCACAAGCCAGGACAGAGAGATAACCCATGGTATCCTCTGTTAAATCTTGGTGTGGAGATCAAGGAAAGAAACAAAGATTCATGCACAACAAATCATATGTGTGCTCTTTGTTAAATTTTCAGCATTAAAGGGCAGAGGTTCCAACAAGTGTTTTCCCTCTGAGATTCCCAACAACATTGAAGGGCAGAGGTTCCAACAAGTGTTTCTCCTCTGAGATTCCCAATAATTTTTTTTAACCTAAACTAGGGTTTGGAGGGAGTGGGTGGCGGCTGATGGAAGTAGAGGGTTAGGGTTATATATTGTAGGCATCGGGGGGGGGTCGGGTACTGTAGCAGGGTCGGGGGTACTGTAGCGGTGGAGGGAGGGGGAGGGTCGGGTACTGTAGCAGGGGGGGTCGGGTACTGTAGAACGGGGACAGGGGACGGATGGGGCGGTTACTGTAGCGGGGGTGGGGGGTTACTGTAGCAGGGGGGAGGTCGGGTACTGTAGCGCAGAGAAGGGGGATCGGGTTCTATAGCAGGGTGGGGGCGGTTACTGTAGCGGCGGGGGGGGGGGAGGGGTCGGGTACTGTAGCAGCAGCAGTAGGTTGGGTTGTGGGGGAGAATGGGAGATTAGGGTTTTGTGGAGGGAAGGAGAGTGGTGGGTGACGGCTAGGATTTTGGCTCTGATACCATGTAGAATGGAAAATAGATGATTATTATTGAAGAAGAGATTACATATATATAGGAGAGACTAGCCTCCTCTCCTATTATTCTAAGCAATGTGGGACTAAAGCCCAATAACTCTAATATAACACTTAACAGCTTCTCTTTTCCTCATGTCTCATGTCGGCATGGAACTCCTCGAGTGTTCGGGCCGATAACATGTTATAAAAGTAAGGAAGAGTTGGGGCTTCTCTTATTAACACATATATAGATGAGAGAGTTGGGGCTTCTCTTATTAACACATATATAGAGGAGGAAATTATTAGGATTAGTGTGTTTCTGGATAAGGACAGTCACTTAATTGTGGTTATCGAAATATATAGTTTACAACATGTTTATACTTTATAGGCTAATTATCACTTAAATATTCTAGTATTATCTTTTTCACTAAATACCGTGAACTTTGTTTTCTATCAAATACATACCTTTGAACTATTTAGGTCTTTTCAAGAAACCTTATGGTAATCGGCCGTTACACTTTGACTACGTCATGTACACAACACAACTATTTCAGACACTTTTATTCCTAAAATGACAATTGTAAAAAAGAAATAGAAATAACTAATCTTTAAAGAAAACCTAACCCTTCCCAAACCATGAACGCCAACGTTGTGCACCGCCACTGCAACTACTGCACGAAAATGGCAACATCAGTAGCTGCGACGGGGCAACTAACGGGGGAGGGAGGACAGTGACAACACTGCAATTGGAGGGGGGTAGCAGTAGCGAGGGAGGCAGGTGGTTAGGGGAGGGGAGAAGGTTAGCGTTTTTAGTTAGTTTTTAAATAATGTCTTATTTTAGGCAATCGTATACATTCGCAAGATCAAGGTCTTCTAAGGAGTTGCTACTGTTGCCAACAAAATATGAAATAAGAAAAGTAATTGCAGGCTGCCGCTAGTTGAGATATGTAAACAAAGGCTACTTTATTTATTTTTCTTAGTGAATGCTATTTAGTTATTTAATTTTAAGACATCATTATTATTCATTTAAATAAGAAGTATTTTATATATATATATATATATATTATCGGCAAATAATATCAGTAAGATAATACAGTTGATCATTCAACTCTAAAGTTACTAGGGCGACAATGACCTATATTCATCTAAGAATCCAAAGGTAGAAAACAAAAATCATTCAAAACCTTTACCTATCAACACTTAAAAATATATAGCAAGTTGAATAATCCATAGCTCCAAATGTCCATACTAAAAATAAAATCATGATTTAAAGTTTTCGTGTCCGTCCCACTTTAGGAGCTCTATTCCCTAAAAGTACATGTTGGGACATTCAAAATGGTGATCCACACCAGCCATCATGATCACCATGTTCTAAAATATGTATCAACTAAAAATTATATGGATCAAAGATTTTCGAACCATGATTTTTTTGATGTCATTTTTTGATGATATAGCCGATGAGACAACTTAGTCCATGGACTTGAAATGTCCAAATCATACGTTTTTCAACCCATACACATCTTCGAACATGAAGATCATGACTAATGGTATGGTCCTCATTTTGAATGGCACATGATAGATTTTCTATGGAGGTAAAATACCTAAGCCCTTCAATAATGTCACCTCATAACAACAAACTTTTATGCCAAGTAAATAACAAAAAGTCAAAGATCGACTCTTACTATATATATATATATATATATATATATATATATATATATATATATATATATATATATATATATATATATATATATATTTGGAAGAAGGTAATTTTATTCTGGCCCGAAGGCCTACAATCATAGCCCGAAGGCCTTACAAACTCTGCCCAAAGGCTACATCACGGCCCGAAGGCCTCCTCCACCTGCATCGCACTGCACCGCACCGCACCACATCCACATAGCACCTGGGCCGCATCGCACCTATTCAGACCGTATCCCGTCCGCTCCAGGCCGCATCGCACTCACCTCAATTTAATTTTCACATCAAAAAATTTAAAGTACTTCTCCCGTTGCTCGAACCTGCAACCTCTGGAGGAATATACCTCAATCTAACCACTTGAGCTGTACTCAACTCTTCAAAAATATTCGCATGTTCCTCTCTCTCCAAACGTGTCAAATACTTGAACCACTAGGCTCCCATGCTCTGATGATTCAACATATACTCGATCTGCTATTACATATCCCTGGATCTATACCAGCCACTACTCTCAGCTATGAGCACTGAGTGAGCCATATATACCATGTAAAATCACATTGGAAGAACAAGTGAAAAGTTGATTCCTCATTTTGTAGACAGAGCTTGCACCCTTGTCCTTGTCCTTGTCCTTGTACTCCAAGCCAGGATAGTCGATCTAGCGTTAACAATCTTCCATATAGTGTTCTAAGCGTATTTAACTGTATTTTGCTTGTGATTCCTTTAACCCAAATAAATTTCACTCGAGGAAAGGATGGATAGACCGCTCTACTCTGGTCATATGCCGACTGGAGATCAAACCATCTGTTAGATGATCCATCCCACACCCAAATCTTCCTCCCCCTGCTTTGGTCCGTACGGACTCTTGAGATAGCTACTATGAGCGTCTGCCCTATCGGGTGGAGCGCCAGGTGCCAAGTGCCTCTACGTAGCAAGCAACTAACCTTCTCGTCTCTTCCCATAGTTACAAACATATCCCAGCCCACTCGATCCACAATGCTTTGATGTTCCAGCCACGGATCAAATCAGAGATGGATACCCAGATCATTACCAATTTTTCGAGTAATAATCGGCTTAATTTTACTTCTATATTGCAAAATAGTCTTATATGTAACCGAAAAATTATTATTCGAAGTTTGCACACCCAAAAGCTTGTCCTTTTCAGATACATGTTCTGCATTTACGTGGCCCATAACAATCTCTCTTTAACGGATTTTCAAGTCTCAGCCCCGTCGTGTCTTGAAGAGTTAATAAGGAGCGCGGCCTAATCCTCCCTTATTCTTTGGTCGACATAACTCATCCCAAGCAATCGTGTGAATCCTCCATGCCAAATAAAATCTGCGCATAGCTTGCGAACCTTATGAATTGTGGCCAACGGTAACATAATAGTTTGCAACCAGTATAAATAAATGGATGTGACGAACTATCGCACCAGTTCGATTCTTCCCCCGAACGACAGTGCCACCCCTCTATTCATTTCTGAACATATAGAATGACACTCTTATGCTCGTGCACAATTCACAGTCAACAGTAAGCCCAAATACTTCACTGGCAAGCACCCTACATCAATTTGGAGTATCTCTTTGAGCTCATCCTGGTTATGACAATGTGCATTAAAATATACGTTGCTCTAGTCTCTATTGAGTTGGAGACACGTCAATGCTCCAAATTCATTCACAATCTGCACCATAGTATTTAGACCCATATTTAACGGAACCAGGAAGACTAATAAGTCACCTGCATATATGAGATGAGACACTATAGGAGGAACCTCCTTGTACAATGGAATAATTATGATCGTGTGCACCGCAATATCCATCAGCATATAAAGTACTCCATAACCAAGGTAAACAGGTACAGTGATAGTGGATCTCCTTATCGCAGACCTCGGTTACTCCCGAAGAACCCGTAAGGGTGCCCTTTTATGAGGATCAAGAATGTTAGAGTAGAGATACATTCGTAAATCTTGTCAACCCATGTAGGGTAGAAACCCATAGCCAGCATAATATGACACAAAACCCTAATTCACAGTGTCATACACTTTTCGGAGATCCAACTTCATGCATGCCTTATTCCCTCCTACTTTCTTGAAGTTTCTGACCATCTCATGAGCTAGTAGACTGTTTTCAGTGATCGATCTTCCTTTGACAAAGGTTGCCTGGTTCGAAGCCCCTGCATAATCTTCTCCATACGACGACACATGACGGATGTAATATGATCTTCTCCATACGATGACACATGATGGATGTAATGATCTTGTACAGGGAGTTGCAAATGCAATAAGCCTGTAGTCTGACAAGAATGTCGCTCCTTATTTGGAATGAGTGTGAGGAATGTGTGATTAAGCTCTCGGAGAAGTCTCCCGTTAGAGAAAAAGTCCTGAAAATAGTTAGAACTGCATATCTTAAATCATCCCAATAAGTAATGTAAAACTTGTTGTTGAAACCATCCGGACCCAGGGCCTTGTTAGGATTCGCCGACTTTACCATCTCTTCTCCTTCTTTTATAGTGACCAGGGATAAGAGTTTTATGTTCCCTTATCCAGAGACCAACCTTTCGCTAATAAGATCCGAGAATTCCCGAATATAGTCCTTCTGATGATAGAGTTTGGAGTAAAATTCTATAGCCGACTCCTGAATATGAGAATATTTCTAGCCGCTGAGACCTCCCTACCATTACTATCTATAAGCTTGTTAATAGAATTACGGTGATGATGGTCCGAATACTGTGATAGAAGAATTTGAAACAACGATCACCATCTTTTAGCTATCCACACTTGGTCCGTTGAGCCAACTGGATCTCCTTTTGTAACGATAGAGCCCGGGCCTCTTTTAGCAAGATTTTCTCCTAACCGGCGAGCTCAGGATTTTGCAGATCGGACTGCAGCCGATCCTGGATCTTGTGGAGTTCACACTCCAGCATTAAACATCCCTAAAAGTCTGTAATAATAGAGCCTGGAACTCGACGACCTCTAACAATTTTATGGCCGAATAGCATCACAATAAAGTCACCTACAAGTGGAAGAGGAAGATGTAGATGAGTATAAGCGGTGATACTAAGTTGAATGATATCCTGCCAAAGCTGCTCTCGTCTACGTCTGTCATTATGGCCACACACCGTCCCAAATATGAACTTGAGGCTACCCACATTAGTAAACTCACCCGCTATCAGTTGATCTGATTTGTGTATAATATGTCCTGACAAAGTTTTGTTGTCACATAAAATCCAAATTCAAGCCATCTCGTATAGATCCAAATTATGCGTTTGAGTCCATAAACTTGGGGTTCTTCTAGACACCTTCTTCTCCGATTTAATTTTTGTCTCCAACAAAGTAGAAATTGTGCTTTTAATTTTCTAGCAACTTCTTTGATCTCCTGCCAACGACCTAGCGAGTTTGCTCCTCATGTTTCCATGTTAGAATAAACATTAATGGTCGTTTATAGACCTAGTGAATCTCCTAAACTCACCAGCAGGTCATTAGTGAATTTTGCCCTCAATCCGTACGCCCCTCCAAGAGACTTCATGAACATCGGATTTCTCTTGCATCAACCTTTCCCAGTTGGGATTATCCTTACTTAGCTCATCGACCCCTGGTTCCGAGTTTTGCAATACTGAGAATCTCGAGCCAGCCTCCGATGGTTGCGCCTTGCTTTTCTTACGAATGAAACTTATTATACACTTATCAGAAGATCCTACTCATTTCCTTCGGTTAGCTACTTCTTAGTGTCTTCGAGTTTGCATAGCATGCTTTACAACAACTGTCACCATTTGTCTTGTTGTTTACACTTTCGGATCAACCTTCCTCTTAGCTGCTTGTCGATTGCCAAAAAACTTTGGGTAATATCTACCTCATCCACTGACGACCCAACCCCATATTCTCTCGCTGTCGCCCTCCTCTCCGTTGTCCCCAAATTTGATCTCTGCATAGCCCCTTCAATAGGTACCATGGTTGTCTTCTCCTGGTTCTAGTGGTCAATAGGTGGAGACATAATGCTCCTGGTTGGGTGGTTCAGAATTCGAATACACAGGAAAGCGAATTATTCCTTCCATTAAAAAATGACAGAAAGAAGGGAAGGGGGGCGGGCGGCTCACCCAAGCGGGCGGCGGCGGCAAGGGGACCCCCCAGGCGGGGGGGTCGGGCGACAGCAGCGCGGGGGATCGGGCGACAGCAGGGCAGGGTCCCCCCCAGGCGGGGGGGGGGGGGGGGGGTTCGGGCGCCAGGCGCAAGGGGTCCCCCAGGGGGGTCGGGTGGTGGCGGCAAGGGGAGCCACCTAGACGGGGGGGAGGGGGTGGGGGTGGGGGTGTCGGCCGAATCCAGTGGGACCCTCCCAGGCGGGGGTTCAGGTGCGGGTGGAGGCCCCCTTCGAGGCGGGTCGGGGCTGGGCGATTGGCCCGTTAAAGGCGGGGGAGAGCCGGGGGCTACGACACCGGTTTTTGAATTCGGGTCCGGTTCTACGCCGGAGGTGGATGGGACTGGAGAGACCGGCTGGCAGACGGTGGTGAGACGACGATAACAGGAGGAGTGCTGAGAAGAGAGGCTTGTGACATTGCTATTTTGCTGGAGACGAAGATCAGAGGGGCCGCGATGCTCTCGTATAGGACTCCGGCAAATTGGGACCACATTCACAACTTAGATCTATGCGATATGGCAAAGATCTGGGTTAGGTGGAACCAAGATAGCTGGGAGGGGGTGTAGATCCAGAAATTGGAACAACTTATTGGCATTTCCTTTGAGAACAAAGGTGGGTTCCGTTTCATCCTGGGTGCGGTATATGGGCACAATGATCGTAGACTCCGGGAGTCCTTGTGGGAGGACATTGTGCTCTTGGGTCATATGGCAGACAACATGCATCTTCCTCTGCTTATCATGGGAGATTTCAATGCTATGCTGCTTCGCCAAGAGAAGGTGGAAGGTCGACCTGTCCCGGATTCGGTTTTATATGACTTCCAGAGATGCTGCTCCTGTCAGGGTTGACGGGACTGGAGAGAGCTGGCCATATCTGGACCTGGCACAACAAGGCCACAAATAATTGAATTGCTTGTTAGTTGGATCGAGCCTTGGGCAATAGTGATTGGTTCCGGTGCTTCCCTAATTCGGTGGCGGAAGGTCTTGCGGCTGGTACTAGCGACCACTCTCCTATCCGAGTTGGCCTTTGTGAGAGACCTACTTTGCGGTCGAGGCCGTTTCGGTATAACAATAGCTGGTACCTGTCGGCTTGATATGAGGAGGTGGTTACGGGGGAGATGCAGCACTTTCGGGATGGCACGGCTCAGTTTTGCATGGTTCATAAACTCAAGCAGATCAAGCGAGCGCTCAGGGGTTGGGTGAAGATGAGACCGCGGACCTCCCTGGCGGAAAAGGAAGTCGAGCTTCGGGACACTCAGGTGGCTCTACAGGCTGACATTCTGGACGGGGAGTTGGCGGCTAGGGAGAAGACTCTGATTGAGGAGGTCAGCATCATGAGGTTACATGAGGAGATCAGTACGGCACAGAGGGCTAAATGCACCTGGCTCAAGGATGGTGACCGATACACCAAGTTCTTCTATGATATGATCCGCACTCGTCAGCACCAGAACAGCATCCCCAGACTTCTGAATGGCGAGGGGCTCCTGGTATGGGACCCGGTAGAGATCCAGGAGGAGGTCGTCAGATTTTATTCGGACTTATACCAGCAGACGGATTACACTAGTACGTTCTTCGACCTTGTCACGAAAAGGCTGGTGACGCACCATGGTAATAGCCTGCTACTGGCCCCTGTGAGATTGGAGGAGGTGGAAGACATTGTGATGAAGGCTAAGCCTAACAAAGCTTCCGGGCCTGATGGCTTCTCTTCAGGGTTCTTTAAGCGACACTGGTGTGTGCTTAAGTACCCTGTTTTGGAGGCAGTCCAGGAGTTCTTTGCGGAGGGCAGGCTTCTGAAGGAGATGAACCACACGTTCTTGACGCTGGTTCCTAAGAAGGAGGGCGCTACCTCGCTTGCAGACTTTAGACCCAATGCTTGTTGTAACTTTCTTTATAAGATTATCACACATCTTATGTGCAGGCATATGGAGGGGATTATACAGGGATTGGTGTCCCATAATCAGGCAGCTTTCATCAAGGGACGATCGATAGCGGAGCACAGCTTACTTGCACATGAGATGGTGAGGGAGTTCAGCAAACCTGGGAGGATGAAGGCGTGTGTGAAGCTGGATCTACGAAAAGCCTATGATACGGTCAACCGGGACTTCCTATGCCACTTGATGCTCGCCATGGGGTTCGACGAGAGGTGGGTTGCGAGGGTGAGGGAGTGCATCTGCTCCCCTACCTTCTCTGTCCTCATCCAGGGCACGCCTCATGGCTACTTCAGGAGCAACCGGGGGCTGAGGCAGGGTGATCCCCTCTCTCTGTACTTGTTTACCTTGGTGATGGAGTATTTTACCTGCATGATTGACACGACGGTGCATAGCAAGAAGATCGTCCCCCTTTCTCGGTTGGTGAGACCGGTGGTCTCACATCTGATTTATGCTGATGACCTATTGGTGCTCCTCCAGTCTTCCATGCGGGGCATGAGAGCGCTATCAGACATCATGGAGGAGTTCGGGAGGCTATCTGGGCTTTAGTTAAATAGGGAGAAAACCAGAGTCTACTTTAGTTCCCGATGCACGCTTCAGGAGGAGAGAGCCTTCGCTCTGGGAGTAGAAAAAAGTGAGCTCCCAATGAAATACCTGGGGGTCCCGTTGACGGTCAACTATGCCAGAGAGCAGGATTGTCACAGCTTGGTGGATTTTGCTCAGAGGAGAGTGGAGGGCTGCCAGGCTGCGGGTCTATCTTTTGGCGGTCGGATTGAGTTGGTGAGATCAATTGTTGCTGGTATCACGATGTTCTGGCTCCAGTCTATCCAGATCCTGTCGGCCACTATTCGGAAAGTGGAGTCCATCTGTACGGACTTCATCTGGAGGAGAGGGTTGCATGCGATCTCCTGGGACCAGTTTTGTCGTCCTAGGGAGGAGGGGGGAGTGGGGCTGTGGCCTCTACATGCGGTCAGTAAGGCAGCTTGTGTGAAGATGGCATGGAGATTCATCAAGGGGGTTCGCTCTGGACGGAATGGATGGCGAACAGATACCTCAGACGGACAAACTTCTGGGCCTGCAGGATAGACAATAATTTCTCGGTCACATTTAAGGCCATTCTGAGGTGTCGACCGGTGCTCAAGACCGCTATATGCAGGAACATGAAAGATGGGACGACCACTGATCTCTGGTTTGATCCTTGGTTGGGTTCCAGATCCTTACTGGAGATACTGGGAGGAAAGCTGGACAGAGAGGCGGACAGGAGGCTCACATGCAGTCGGATCATCAGAGATGGGATATGGAGGCCAGAAGGATATCCTTACACAGCTCAGCTAGCCGAGGAGATTCGTCTTATTACTATAGATGATAGCCAGCATGAGGACTCCTGAGCTGGGCCGGCCTTGGGTCGGGGGGGCGGGTCAAGTCTATTATGCTTCCGTAGCTGCTATGACTTGGTTTGGACTCACCATGACCGGGCTGAGGAGGTGGACTTTATTTGGGGCAAGGGAATTGCCCGAAAAATACAACTATGTGCATACCGACTTCTGCGAGTCAGACTGATGAAGAGTGACAGACTCCTCAGGTTTGGGATGCAGATCCCAGATGCCAAGTGTGTGCTTTGTCATGGGAAGGACGAATCTATGGGACATCTCTTCTTTGTTTGCCCGACAACTTGGCACATTTGGACTGAGCAGTGCGTGCAGCTTTGAGGGGGTGTTGGTGTGGATAGAGACATCAGGAGCATACTTAGCTGGATTCAAGACCACAGAGGCCGGGATCCGGGGTGGGCCAGAAGAGCCAGAGTCCGTCTGGCCGCTTCCATTTGGCACGTCTGGAAGGAGCAGAACAGGCATATTTTCGAAGGCTTGACTACCCCTACTATTGGAATTCTACATAACATAGAATTCGATGTATCAGTATTGGCTCCATAATATTATAATATGGGGCATGAGATGATGTGATATTATGTATTGTAATACCTTTACCGCTATGTGCGAGGAATAAATTCACCCTTATTCCAAATATATATATATATATATATATATATATATATATATATATATATATATATATATATATATATATATATATTTTATATATATATATATATATATATATATATATATATAGAGAGAGGGAGAGAGAGAGAGAGTTAGCATAAATATAGTGTAGCATTGATGCAAAAAAAGTATTTTGTGGCATTGAATTTGAAAAACAACAAGAAAGCTTTTATCCCAAAATTTTGGAGTTGGTTGCTTGAAGTTGAATCCTCTACTTCCATTTGACTCTACTAAGGATCATTTCCACTGTAACAAAAAAAATCCTTATTTAAAACTTAAAACCATGTTCTAGGCCTACCTCTAGTAATAGTGACTCCATAAGCTACTATATTATCTCTCCTTATGAGAGCATCTATTGATATGCATTACACATGTCCAGACTACCTTTGACGATTTTCTTTCTTGTCCTCAATTAGCATATTTCTAACTTTCTACAAATACACTCGTTTCTTATCATATCTTTTAATGTATTATCACTTATCCATCTTAGTATTCTCATTTCGGCTATACTTTCTGATAAAGCATAGTTGGTCATGTAGAAGTGTCATAAAAAATTTCTTTCAAGTTTCAACTTTAATGGTATCTTTCTATCACAAAGTATTCCAGAAGAACCTTTTCATCTAAACCATCATGTTTAATTATATGCATGACATCATTCTCGATCTCACCATCATGATCAATTATTGAACCTAAATACTGAAAGCTATCACTCTTATGTATCTCTTGTCCATTTATATGGACTCTCCTCTTTAACTTCTGGTTGAAGTTACATTTCATATACTATATTTTTGTCATACTAATTTTCTATCTCTTAGTTTTAAAAATTATTTCCATACTTTTATTTTAGCATCCAACTCTTCTTACTTCCTATGTTGTCAAAGGCGATGCCTAGGCGGTCTAGGCGTGCAAGTAAAAAAACTTACTGACTCGACCTGGATTATTTTTCCCTGGTTGTGGCGATGATCGCGTAGGCGTGCCTAGACGGCTGCCTAGGACGCTTAGGCAGTTTCCTAAGGTGGTCAAATATATATGCACAATAAGAAAGTACCCAAGTTCCTTGGCGCGCCTAGGCGGCCCCTAGGCACGACCGGAGGCATGTCGCCTTGCCTCGACTAGCGTCCAGAACAACATAGCTTACTCCATCGACCAACACATTATCTTCAACAGACATCATACACCATGGAACCTCATTTATATGCCTAGTAATATTGAATATGGAAAAAATGATATCTTATTTGAGTGCCAATATTGTAAGTGAAACCCTAAATTTTGTATTAGTATGTAATGGAACTAAAACATTGATTTTATTTTTATTTATAAGGAACTCGATCATTTTGGCAGTCTTTTTAACACAACATGTATCAGGGTTCTCTCTTTGGGTGGGGACGGGTGTGGATTTATATGTTAGGTAATGTCCTTCTTCTAGTTCTCCATGTTGTCATTATTTTTATCCTACACTCGTATATAATATATATGCAATAAATTGGCAACCAGAAATGAACTCATATTTCGCACCATCGTTACTTGGAACGTAGTATGTCATGTGTTACGGTACGTGTTCGGGAACGGGATACACTACTTGTCTTTATTTTCAGTATAGAGGGGTATGGTGAGTTAGTTCGCCAATTCAATTCGCAATACACTTTAAAATCCTAATTGAAATGATACTAATTACTTTTTCAAAATTGACTATATAAATGTGTCATAGCCAGAAAAAAAACTTTCTAGTTTCTATACAACATAGAAGAATTCAAACTTGTACTTCATTCAATAAGATATAAAACTTGACTCTTTCGTTAAGTTATACATCAATTAGGAACACAATATTCCAAATAAATAATACAATGGAGTTAAAAATCAAAACAAGTAAATAACCAAAAAATAAAATGACAAATGACTTAGAACTTTCATACAAAATAACAAAAGCTTCACAAAATCTCATAAATTCATTCTCTTCTTTGCACAAGCAACTTGCAAAACAGAGTGGTGGCTCATAAGTAATAAAGAAACAACAATGTTATGAATTACGAAGTCAAATTTTAGTGCATAGCTATGACACCCCAATTGACAAGAAGTTCTTTCTTTTTTTCCAACTTTCTCTACATTGAAAAAATCTCTTGCAAAAGCAAATTTTACAATGAGATTTTTGCGATTGATTCATATCGTACAATTTAGCGATCGTAATCGAGTACCATAACGATCCATATCAAAAATGTACCTCAAATTGGAATACTCGTACACGAAATAGGTTCGATGGAGGATTTAGGTGTACTTGCTAACTATCCATAACGATCGTAATCGAGTACCATAGCGATCGTAATCGAGTACCATAACGATCCGTAACTATAACTCTTTTAACATATGTTATGAAAGACTTCTCAGCCAAAGACAATAATGCTGATATGAGGCTGCAAATGTTTGACAGAATTTGACATCAAGTAGGTATGATGCTGGCATTATTTCCAAAACAATGTCTTCCATCAGCAACCAGTGGGTCATCCACTATTTGCAACTAAAATGTAAAAATGGGATAAGAAAAGTTACACGATTTGTAACTCAAATCAAGGCGAATGTCAGGGCTGATTAGCGATAGGAATCTAGAGGCTAAAGGCTAAATATAATTGTGCTGAGTATACATAAAGCAGTACAAGAACAGACATGATAAAGGGAGGCTCACATGAGTAATTGGCAAATAGATTGCAGATCATGAAAGAGGTTCAGTCACTGAATGATGAAGAAGGAAGCAACTAAAGTTGGAAATAGATTAGGCATATATGTAGCTTGACCAAGCAAATGTGCCAATGGTGCAATCACAGCAAATAGAAGAGCCTGCTTGATCATCTAAGCCTGATATCAGAAGAAAATTGGAAAGATATAAACCTAAGACTCATTGGCAAGGTGATGTTGTCGTAAATGATGGCAGTGACTCCGAAGTGAGAGAAGGCATATTATATAATGTTGTAATTTCTTCAACAAGAACCAGACACCATAAAATGTTGTAATTTCTTCAATATTCTTCATTGAAAATCTGCAAACAAAATAAAATATGTAAATGTTACCGGCCTCCGGGGAAGTCGCACACGTAGCACTGCCCTAAGAGTTAGTCCGGGTCTATGTGCAGACTATTTCCGAACGCTCCTAGTGGTAAAGTCTCCATTCCACCGGAATCTCCTTGCCGCACACGACTTAGAGAGAGTGACCCACGACTTAGCTCCGCCCAGAGCAACAAGAAAGAAGAAGAGCAACGTTTCGGAGGAGATGAGAATTTTAGAGATGTTTT
This sequence comes from Iris pallida, assembly GCA_029216955.1. NCBI lineage: Eukaryota > Viridiplantae > Streptophyta > Magnoliopsida > Asparagales > Iridaceae > Iris > Iris pallida. Next base: position 12,598,214 of record JANAVB010034619.1, read on the forward strand.
GTACGGAATTTTTTAGTGTATGGAAGAAGAGATATGATCTGATTTATATAGGCTGAATTCCTACGTATAGGAATAATGGTGAATTAAATTACCCAATTAAATGCTTAACGTTACAGAATAAAACACATGAAAAATATGTGATACAATGTATCTAGACAGTCCAAACGTTACGAAAATTAAATGAATAGTAACGGTAAAAAATTGAATTGAGCTTGACTAAATAGTGGCTGGAATTGAGCTTTTGCTCTTGTTTGTGTGAGGAACACACAAGCACAGCTAACAATCCCCCCCCAAAAGGTCAAGTTCCAAGATAATAGAAGGAAAGAAAAATAGGAGAAGGATAAGAAAATTTTGGGGCGGTTGAATACTATGCATAAATGAGATGGACTACAACCTTGAATCTCACGTAGTGACTATTATCTTTGTCTGAAGAAGAGCTTGATGGACTACGCCTTGAATCAGTCTTCTTGAATCAGACTCAGAAAATAGCACACATAGTACGCTAGAGGTACTTGGGTCTATCTGGTGGCGCGTTTGATTGGCCATGCGCATTTTTACACATTCATGAGAGTTGTCTAGGATCGCCCTGTCCTATAGTCGTGGCCTTCACGACATCTCATATAGGTAAGTCCTCAAGGGTTGGTGATAGGAATCAACCCTGCATATCATGCTTGGACTTTATTAAGAGCTTAAGCTCACCCTATCCATATCACATAAGGAACACTGTCACCATAGGGATGGGATATTAATGTACACATGTACAGCCTCTTGGGCTTTTATTTTAAAGAGAATTTAATCTCAGGTCAGTGGTCCATAATAGTCACCTAGTCCAGCTTGTTTCTACCCATTAAACCGGCTTCTTGGGATCTCCAGTCAGACTCGGTTGGGTTGCCACTGCTGGTGACTATACTATGGGCTTAACCCCATTCCCCTCGATGATTCTAGGATAAATGTTCTAGACAAACTCTTCGTCAAGAGTAAACAGACTCTTCGTCAAGAGATCTGTAAAGTTCTTTAATGACTTTTATAGTCAAGAACCACAAATTTGTCCAATAGGCTCTTGAAGTGCAGCTGCAGGTGCCTGTTCATCTTAACATTCACAGAATCATGCTTTAATAGTTCTATAATAGATTTATTATCGCAGTTTATAGAAATTACAGGAATAGATATATGCATAATAAGATTTCTAAGCCATTCGGTTTCTGTACAGGTAGTGTCTAAAGCTATCATCTCAGAGTCCATAGTACTTCTGGCAATGATAGTCTGTTTACATGATCCCCAGGAGATCGCAGCTCCTGCTAGGGTAAAAACATATCCAGTAGTGGATTTCACATCATGTGAATCAGTTACCCAATTTGTATCGGAGTAACCTTCTATGATATCATGGTGTCTAGTATAATAAAGTTTATAATCTAGAGTTCCCTTAAGATATCTAAATACTCTGTCCAAAGCAGTCCAGTATGATTGGTTTGGGTTACTAGTATATCTGCTTAGTCTCCCAATAGCAAATGCAATATTAGGTCTGGTCTTATTTGTTATGTACATAAGGGATCCAATCATTTGTGAATATCTATGTTGTTCTATAGGAGATCCTTCATTCTTCTTGAGAACAACATTATTATCATAAGGAGTAAGGGCATGTTTTTTGTCAAAATACTCAAACTTTCTTAGCATTTTCTCAATTGAATGTGCTAAGGATAGAGTATATCCCTCATTGCATTTGGACACTTACATTCCTAGGATCAGATTTGCCTCACCTATGTCTTTCATATCAAACTGATTAGATAAATAATTCTTAGTGTTATTTATCAATTCCAGTGAAGATCCTAAAATAAGGATATCATCAACATACAAGCATAAGATAACACAACTTTCATTTGGATTTTTGGAATACAAACATTTGTCATATTCATTTGGCACAAAACCAAATGTTATAATGACTTTATCAAATTTGTTGTGTTATTGCTTGGGAGCTTGCTTTAGGCCATAAAGAGATTTTACTAATCTACAAACCTTGTTTTCTTGACATTTAGCAATAAAACCTTCAGGTTGTTCCATATATATTTTTTCTTCTAATTCTCCATTTAGAAATGTTGTCTTTACATCCATTTGATGGATCAGCAAGTCATGAATGGAAGCTAGGGCTAGGAGGATTCTAATAGAAGAAATCCTAGCTACAGGAGAGTAGGTATCAAAATAATCTAATCCATTTTTCTGGGTAAAACCTTTGGCTACTAGCCTAGCCTTGAATTTCTCTATGGTACCATTGGCTCTAAGTTTCTTTCTAAAGATCCACTTACAACCTATGGGTTTGCTACCTAAAGGAAGGTGTGCTAAAAATCAAGTATTGTTCTCCATAATGGAGTTATACTCATTGTTAATAGCTTCATTCCAGAAAGGGGCATAAGGAGAAGATATGGCTTCTTCATAAGTTGAGGGGTCACCCTCTATCAAAAATGTAAAGAATCCTTCTCCTAAGATCTTTTCAATCCTTTCTCTTTTACTCCTTCTAGGTTCTATGACTTGTTCAGATTGAGAACTAGGTATTTGATCATGAGAACTAGTAGATGGAGTAAGAGAAGTGTTAGAGGAAGATGAAGGATTTCTATCCTTGAAGGGAAAGATATTCTTAAAGTAAACTGATTCTCAGCTTCAGACTTTTAGACCTTGAATCTGTGTAGAACTTCATCTTTGGTCTTAAGAAGGTAGGTGTAACTGTAACCCCACTTTCCTTAATCCTGATATATTGAATATTCATCAATTAAGTTTCTTTTAATCAAATACTTAAATTTTATTTTCTTAGTAAGGATGATTTTATATTATTTCTTTTCTTCTCAAATAAGAATGAAGGGGGGGGGGCAGCCCAACTGGCCCAGCCCATTCAATAGTCTTTTTAACCAAAATGAATTCAGATGTGCAGAGGAGCTACAGTTCACAAATTCGAATTTTCCAATTCTAACCGACTCTACTGTAGCTCACCCCTGTACTTTTCCCGCTGCAAATTTCAACCGCCTATATAAGCGGGTGTAGCTCCCCACTTTTAGTCGATCATTGCCAATCCATTTTCGTTGAGATCCAAGTCTTGAGAAGAAGAGTGGCCATGGCGATTGAGCTCGGGAGATCGAACAAGAGCTGCAACAATTGAGGCGCTGGCTTAGCACTTCCCTATATCAATCTTTCCTCTTCGAAGATCGGGTGTAGAACAGTAAGCATTCCAACTTCTTTCCAATTCGTAATCCTTCTTTGATTCCTGGATCGATCTGGTCGATTGATGATCGGTTGATCTGCCTCGATTTCGAGCGATCGTTTTGAACTCAACTACTGATTTAGTTTTCTCCATAAATTAATTTAGATTGATTTTGGCTGAGTGGGTGCTGATCATCGTTGAGAAATTCTCCATAATCGTGTTGGTAAGATCGACAATTCCCTGATTATTCTCTGTTCATAATTTGTTTGGTTTTTAGTCGCTCGATCTCAAATTTTCCTTTGAGATGAGATCAGTACCAGGATCTGGTAACCCAGAGTCATGATCTGCATTCCTCGAGCTCCAGGGAGCAAGAGAGATGCAGAATAAGGGCTTTGGATTCCTGAATGTTTTGTGTTTGATGGAATGGTTGAACCAGGGATCTCAATTCCAGGAGGATTTGGTGTTTAAGCGTAGGATCAATTGTTCTATTTGATCAGGTACCTTATCCATTCCTCCTTATGATCACTACTTAGACTATTCTTTTCATACAAATTATAGACTTAAGAAATTATGAATATTAGATGTTGATGAGAATTGCATGGTGTTTTTAATGACATTGAACAAGTTCGAGAATGGGAATTTTCTTATAGTTGTTCATAGTGTGGTCCTGTTGGGAGTTGTTGCACTGGACTCTGGGCATAGACTGAGATCAGTGTCAGTCCTAACAGGATTGATTTGTTTCACTGAGAAGATGTCAATCCTGCTAGGACTAATTCATCTCAGAATACCTGTGATTGAGTGTCTATGTAACAGAAGGATCACTGGGTTTTATGGTTAGAAATAATTGTAGAGCCATGACTGAATGTATAGGTCAGTCCTGTGTGTTAATTGAACAATTGTTCAATAAACCAGACAGTGCTGATCAATTGGGGATGCATTGATTTAGTCCTGTACAGGAACTACTGATCTATGGAGTTTAGTCTCTTTTTGAGGATTTATTTCATATCAGTCCTAAACTTGGGAACTTAGTAAGAGATTCATTTGTTAGAGTTGGAACTCAATTTCAGTTAGTCCAGTTTAGGAGATGGATGAGGTAACATGGTTGAGTTTAAATATTTTCTGAAGGTTTAATTATCAATGGTCTGCAGATAGGAAATTCCTGTATCAGAGTGAGTATCAAATGTGGAATTGGTCATCTGGTAATCGAATTCAATTAACTCCTTGATTTGGAAATTCAATTCATGAGTTCAATTCTAAATTCGATTTCCACCACACTGTTTCCATGTTACTGCTCGAATTGATATGCAGAATCTGTCATGAGACTGAGCTATTCCTGTTTAGTTGGGGACTGTCATGCCAAGATTTCATTGCTAGTTTAGGACAGGGTAGGAAGCATCAGTATTACACTAGTTGAGTGTACTAGTTTTCCATTAAGGACTGTTATGTTTACATGTCCTGTTTGGTTTGTTAACTCTGTTTTCCCTTACTCCTAAACTGAACCCAGTGTCACCTTTTGAAATAACTTTAAGTGTTGATTTTTTTACAAATCAGCTTATAGACATCAGGTCCTCTTGCATGATTTCCATCTGTGTATACCTTAACTCAGTAAGGTTAGTTAAGCTATATTGCCATACCAGTGATGCAGGAAATAATTTGCAATGTTGTGTCTATCACGATGATGAGAGGCTGCTGATTTAGAACCTATAGGACTGTTACATATTTACCCTGCCTGTGTGAATGTGTATCTTGGAGTAATACAGGTTATAAACTGTAGATTCGAGTGGTCAGAAATGGGAAATCTGAGATGATACTCTCATGATTTTACTTCAATGAACTTCAGGAATTGGGATATCATCATTTCAGAGTTCTTCTCAACTGTGGACAGGAAATTGTGATCACTTGTAGGTCCTTTATGGTTATAGGAAACCTGGACAATTGAAACCTGGAACCAGTGCATCTTTTTATGCACTGTTATTTGGGAAACTCAGGAAACTTGGAGTAATCCTATGGAACCAGGAATTACTTTGTGGTTCCAAGAATTACTGTGGTTCCAGGAATTACCTTGTGATTCCAGGAATTACTTTGTGGTTCCAGGAATTATTTTGAGTGTTCCAGGAATGAATTCCTGTGTGTTCCAGGATGTAATCCTGTGGAGAATTCAGGAATGTAATCTTGTGTAGACTCATGAATTCCAGGAATGAAGTCCAAGTTGAACCTAGAATAAGTTCAGATTTTAACCTAAGGTACAACTATAATTGTTTTCACTATTGGATGTTTAGGCTAATCTAATTTAGGTAGAATAGCAATTGAGTTTCTCAACTTCTTGAGTTGCATAAGCATGGCTTTAACAATTAAGAAATCTCCACCATTGTTGGAAGTTTACCTTGTTGAACATTGTCTCCTAGAAATCATGTATTTAGCTGTATCTAAAAGTTCTTGTTAGTCTAGAATATGGTGAGTAATATTGATATTTTATAGGAAACCATAGAATTAAGGTTTATAATTAGGAATAATTTATGAATAGAATCTCTTGATAAAACCAATTAGAATTAGCTGTTTATTAACCAACTTGTACACATCATTATTAAATTACAGGAGGATATCTGGCCCTATTGCCTACTTGTACTTTCTTGGAGCAAGGCAAGTACTTTTCTATGGTTTTGTACATTTATATTCCTGTACCCTTTCTTGTGACACGTCATGGCACGATATCATGTACTCCTGTACTCCTGTACTCTTGTTCTTGTACTTATTAGCGTCGGGTGGGGAAATACACTAGCCATGTGACCAATCCCGGTTACTATATATTCCTGTACCTAGCTTAGGCCTCGCACTGTGCACGCGGGTCCTAAGTCGTACCATATTCATGTACTCCTGTGCATGCTCCTGTACTCACCCCAGCCGGTCACATGGACTAGATGTATTTCGATATTGTGCACTTGTCATGTCTGGTACTTCAGGATTATAGTTTCATTCCTGTACTTTACATGTTCCTGTACTTTACATTCATGTACTATAGTTCCTGTACTTATTTTCCTGTACTATCCTGTACTTTCATGTTCATTCTTGTATTTCATTTTCCTGTACTCCTGCACCCTGTTCATATCATGTTCATGTTTCATTACCTAGAACTGTACTTTGCTCCGCTCCTGAATAGGATATGTTGCAGGTATGCTTGCAGGACATTGATCTACTCTATGGGCCAGAGCCCAGGATTTAGCTGAGCAGGATGAGGCTTAGCTTGAGGCTTCAGGTTTAGATTACTTAGCTTTACTCTTAGATATTGACTCTAGAGTTCATAGCACTTTTCATTTCTTTTGATTCTGGTACATTATGATATCTGGATTTGTGGATTATGGTGATCATTCTGGGATACGTTTTTAGATGCTGTGATTCTATACTTTCATGTTTATCTGGTTAGTTTTCCCTAGCTTTGTACAGCTTACTTCGTCGTGTCTAACGACGAAGGCTGGGCGTGTCCGACTCGTGTCCGATTATTCGGGAGCGGGTTGTGACATGTTTTTAGTGGTGGCCCATGCAGGTCCATCCTAATGGTACCTAGGACTTAGCGTACTATTGGGGGACTTGATTACACTAGGGAAACTTGATCACAGCATAGGAAAAATCGGAAAATAAGGGTATATCAGGTATATCAGGTATATTGATATTCTATAAACACTTGTTGTATTTAGGTCTAGGTTATTCTAACAGTTTTCTGTTTTTCAGATAGTTCAAAAGCATGCGACACCAGAACTGTCAATTCACTTGTACTTGAGGATTTCGAGCTCCCACTATCTTCTATCATTCTACTATTCCCATGGGTAGTACGCAGATGACGAAGACGTTTCAAGAGTTCCTTGACACTAGCAGGCCGTTCTTTTCCAATCCAGACTTGCAAATGCATTTCCGAGTTAGAGAGGACTTCTGACTTCCAGACTCTCAGACCGTGGACTTCTCCGACACCGAGCGCATATCTTGCACTGAGGAGCAGATCGAGAACCTGGAGTTGCCACTAAAGATCATACAAATCCTAGAGGAACCGACTTCTCTGAAAGATTGGAGCCACTAGCCAGGAGATCCAGGATGTAGCACAAATAGTAGAACCCAATGGAAAGCTGAAGCTCAGGAGGAACATGAAGACTTATGATGAAGATAGCAACTACTATGGATCCGTAAAGCGTCAACACACTCAGACAATGCTTCTTCAGCCCAGCGGGAGATTCAGATTCAGATTCAGCCGACGATCATTTGTATTTCTGTCGCAGCTCAGGACACCACTACGAAGAGTGCCGCAAAAGATGAAGGCTATGCTTGTACTGCTGATCGCCTGCCCACCAAGCAAGGACTGCTGGAGACCGCTGATCACACTGCCCAAGGACAAGCACGAGGAGCATCAGTATCACAGAAGAAGGACCCACCTCTCCAGATTCAGCAATCACGTGGAGCACTACCGCATGGACCAGTCTACGTCAGGACAATTGAAGAAGATTGAAGAGATTTCAGTCCCGGAGGAATATTGAAGATAGACTGAAGACAGAAGATTTCTTTTGCATGGTTGGGAAAACCATGTATCTTGATTAGCAATCCAGTTTTCTTTAAAATTCTTTTAGCATCTAGACCATTCTTGAAACTTCTTGTTTTCTATTTTGAACCCTTGGTTGATGTTCGAAACTTATTTCAAGATATTGTGTCATATTCGACAAACTTGTTTCAGACCCACAATTCGATATTTGTTTGAAATCCATTATTCGATACCGTTTGTACATTCATTCATGACCTTGTTTCCTAATGATGGCTCTTATTTACAAATTTTGTTCCTTTATCAAACTCCGTGTTATTTGATATTTAATCGCTTCTCGAGATTTCATTTTGAAATTCTATTCCTTATTCGAAACTTGTTTAAAGCTCCGTCCTATTCCAGATATTGTTGCAAATTCCTTTAGGGTTGTGAAGATTTTGTTTCTTATTTGAGATTCGTATCCACAATTCGATGCTTGTTTCCTACTCACCCGTTGATTTCTTTTTCTACTCGTGACTTTGATTTCATTCAAGATTTTTAAGACCCTGTTTTCTATTTTGAGAATTTGCTTTCGTTTGTGATTTTGTCTCATATCCAAGATTTTCAGGCTTTGAACTTCAGTTCCTACTCACGACTCGATGAGACCTTGTTCCCTATTCGATATCTTGTTTCCTCGTCAAGATTCCCTATTCGAGATTTTATTTCCTAATCATGACTTTGTTGATATTAGTTCCCTAATTGAGACCTTGTATCCAATTGGAGGTTTGTTTTCCTTCGAGATTTTGTCTGAGATTTCGTGGTTATTTGAGATATTGTTGAACCATGTTTCCAATATGAGATTTTATTCTTATTTTAAAACTTGTCTTCTATCTGATACCTTGCTTCAGTTCCTCCTTCGAGACTCTTTTATCCCTTCGGGATAATGTCTCATATATGGAATCTTGTTACCATTCCAGATATCAGTTGAAATTCCGTCATAATTTGAAACTTCGCCCTGTCTGAAATTTTAAATCTCCCTGGTTGCCCTTTTGTATTCACTGATTGGATCCCTTGTAGACTCTTAGTACCTAATAAAATCCTTGTATTCTAACAGTCAGGTAACTTCACATTTCCGTGACTTGGACTACTGAAACTCATTTTGAACTCCTTGGAACTCTTTTGAAATTCCTAGGGATAAAGTCGAGAGGCTATTCGATGACCTACCATGGCATGACAGTTGCGCGCTGCAGCCATTAGCTGGATTATGGAGACCGAAAGTTCACTGCAGCCAGTAACGCACTGGCGAGGCAGGAACTTTAAGTTGAAGTGATTTCAGACATTCATAGGTTTCGGGTATTATTGAGACTTTGTCCTAAACTCTTCATATTTAGATCTCTTGAGTTGCTTCGTCGATAATTGTTTGAAAATGAATAAGTTGATATGTTATTCGGTAACATATTGATATTTAAGTCATGGAACCGAAAGTTTACTGCAGCCAGACATACACTGGCGGGGCAGGGATTCTAAGTAAAGTGATTTCAAATATCTATATGTTTTCGGATACCATAGAAACTATATTCCATTTTCATATAATTATTGGTTTTCGAGAATCACAAACGCTTGCACGTTCATCCTGATTTGATACTGCATCTCCTGAGTATTTCGTACGTTCCTCAAATCAACCCTTGCTAAAAAAAAAAATTTCTTCTAGCATTTTATCATTAGATCATTGAATTCCTCAAAATTGTATATTACCAGATTGTGATTCCGTACTCCATTGTGAGTTGTCTAAACTTCGATCTTAAGTCATGTCTATCTGACCATGATTTTCTATCTTGTTCTAGTATACCTGTGTTAAACTATCGATTCTTGATCACACCTAATAATTGTGTCTTCATGATTTCGCTTCTCTAAGATGTAATTGAACTTCGTTCCATCTCGTGCCTATTTGAATTTGATCATTGGTAGATCGTGTTATTTCAACTTCTTGTGTGTAATTATTGTATTTTATCTCAAAGGCTCAGGGCGTCTTAGAATTGCACATGATCGACAGAAGCACTGGACGGACAGTAGCAGACGGCCACTAGAGCTCGCGGCTGGAGATAGAGTGTTCCTGAAGATCTAGTCGACTAGGGGCGTCATTCACTTTGGCAGAGGCGGGAAGCTCAGTCCGAGATTCATCAGGCTTTCGATGTGACGGCATAGATTGGTGAGGTGGCATATCGACTGGCGCTTCCAGCTAGATTGGAGGGAGTGTACGATGTCTTCCACGTATCTCAGCTTCGACGATACATTCCAGACCCGAGCCATGTGGTGGACTATTCTGAGCTGGAGGTGGGCCCGAGATTGACCTACGAGGAGCAGCCAGTAGAGATCTTGGACCGGAGGGAGAAGCGTCTATGGAACCAGACCATTTCCCTTGTTCGCGTCATGTGGAGACATCACTCTCCGGGAGAGTCCACATGGGAACGCGAGGACGAGATGCGTGAGCTATATCCTAGTTTGTTCATTTGAGTGCTTTGTACATTTTTTTTTGAATTCAATAAACAACTCTTTGGATTCACTATTCTTGATCATCTGTGTCTACTTTCCAATTTCGAGGGCGAAATTTTTCAAGGGGTTGAGATTTGTAACCCCACTTTCCTTAATCCTGATATATTGAATATTCATCAATTAAGTTTCTTTTAATCAAATACTTAAATTTTATTTTCTTAGTAAGGATGATTTTATATTATTTCTTTTCTTCTCAAATAAGAATGAAGGGGGGGCAGCCCAACTGGCCCAGCCCATTCAATAGTCTTTTTAACCAAAATGAATTCAGATGTGCAGAGGAGCTACAGTTCACAAATTCGAATTTTCCAATTCTAACCGACTCTACTGTAGCTCACCCCTGTACTTTTCCCGCTGCAAATTTCAACCGCCTATATAAGCGGGTGTAGCTCCCCACTTTTAGTCGATCATTGCCAATCCATTTCCGTTGAGATCCAAGTCCTGAGAAGAAGAGTGGCCATGGCGATTGAGCTCGGGAGATCGAACAAGAGCTGCAACAATTGAGGCGCTGGCTTAGCACTTCCCTACATCAATCTTTCCTCTTCGAAGATCGGGTGTAGAACAGTAAGCATTCCAACTTCTTTCCAATTCGTAATCCTTCTTTGATTCCTGGATCGATCTGGTCGATTGATGATCGGTTGATCTGCCTCGATTTCGAGCGATCGTTTTGAACTCAACTACTGATTTAGTTTTCTCCATAAATTAATTTAGATTGATTTTGGCTGAGTGGGTGCTGATCATCGTCGAGAAATTCTCCATAATCGTGTTGGTAAGATCGACAATTCCCTGATTATTCTCTGTTCATAATTTGTTTGGTTTTTAGTCGCTCGATCTCAAATTTTCCTTTGAGATGAGATCAGTACCAGGATCTGGTAACCCAGAGTCATGATCTGCATTTCTCGAGCTCCAGGGAGCAAGAGAGATACAGAACAAGGGCTTTGGATTCCTGAACGTTTTGTGTTTGATGGAATGGTTGAACCAGGGATCTCAATTCCAGGAGGATTTGGTATTTAAGCGTAGGATCAATTGTTCTATTTGATCAGGTACCTTATCCATTCCTCCTTATGATCACTACTTAGACTATTCTTTTCATACAAATTATAGACTTAAGAAATTATGAATATTAGATGTTGATGAGAATTGCATGGTGTTTTTAATGACATTGAACAAGTTCGAGAATGGGAATTTTCTTATAGTTGTTCATAGTGTGGTCCTGTTGGGAGTTGTTGCACTGGACTCTGGGCATAGACTGAGATCAGTGTCAGTCCTAACAGGATTGATTTGTTTCACTGAGAAGATGTCAATCCTGCTAGGACTAATTCATCTCAGAATACCTGTGATTGAGTGTCTATGTAACAGAGGGATCACTGGGTTTTATGGTTAGAAATAATTGTAGAGCCATAACTGAATGTATAGGTCAGTCCTGTGTGTTAATTGAACAATTGTTCAATAAACCAGACAGTGCTGATCAATTGGGGATGCATTGATTTAGTCCTGTACAGGAACTACTGATCTATGGAGTTTAGTCTCTTTTTGAGGATTGATTTCATATCAGTCCTAAACTTGGGAACTTAGTAAGAGATTCATTTGTTAGAGTTGGAACTCAATTTCAGTTAGTCCAGTTTAGGAGATGGATGAGGTAACATGGTTGAGTTTAAATATTTTCTGAAGGTTTAATTATCAATGGTCTGCAGATAGGAAATTCCTGTATCAGAGTGAGTATCAAATGTGGAATTGGTCATCTGGTAATCGAATTCAATTAACTCCTTGATTTGGAAATTCAATTCATGAGTTCAATTCTAAATTCGATTTCCACCACACTGTTTCCATGTTACTGCTCGAATTGATATGCAGAATCTGTCATGAGACTGAGCTATTCCTATTTAGTTGGGGACTGTCATGCCAAGATTTCATTGCTAGTTTAGGACAGGGTAGGAAGCATCAGTATTACACTAGTTGAGTGTACTAGTTTTCCATTAAGGACTGTTATGTTTACATGTCCTGTTTGGTTTGTTAACTCTGTTTTCCCTTACTCCTAAACTGAACCCAGTGTCACCTTTTGAAATAACTTTAAGTGTTGATTTTTTTACAAATCAGCTTATAGACATCAGGTCCTCTTGCATGATTTCCATCTGTGTATACCTTAACTCAGTAAGGTTAGTTAAGCTATATTGTAATACCAGTGATGCAGGAAATAATTTGTAATGTTGTGTCTATCACTGATGATGAGAGGCTGCTGATTTAGAACCTATAGGACTGTTACATATTTACCCTGCCTGTGTGAATGTGTATCTTGGAGTAATACAGGTTATAAACTGTAGATTCGAGTGGTCAGAAATGGGAAATCTGAGATGATACTCTCATGATTTTACTTCAATGAACTTCAGGAATTGGGATGTCATCATTTCAGAGTTCTTCTCAACTGTGGACAGGAAATTGTGATCACTTGTAGGTCCTTTATGGTTATAGGAAACCTGGACAATTGAAACCTGGAACCAGTGCATCTTTTTATGCACTGTTATTTGGGAAACTCAGGAAACTTGGAGTAATCCTATGGAACCAGGAATTACTTTGTGGTTCCAAGAATTACTGTGGTTCCAGGAATTACCTTGTGATTCCAGGAATTACTTTGTGGTTCCAGGAATTATTTTGAGTGTTCCAGAAATGAATTTCTGTGTGTTCCAGGATGTAATCCTGTGGAGAATTCAGGAATGTAATCCTGTGTAGACTCATGAATTCCAGGAATGAAGTCCAAGTTGAACCTAGAATAAGTTCAGATTTTAACCTAAGGTACAACTATAATTGTTTTCACTATTGGATGTTTAGGCTAATCTAATTTAGGTAGATTAGCAATTGAGTTTCTCAACTTCTTGAGTTGCATAAGCATGGCTTTAACAATTAAGAAATCTCCACCATTGTTGGAAGTTTACCTTGTTGAACATTGTCTCCTAGAAATCATGTATTTAGCTGTATCTAAAAGTTCTTGTTAGTCTAGAATATGGTGAGTAATATTGATATTTTATAGGAAACCATAGAATTAAGGTTTATAATTAGGAATAATTTATGAATAGAATCTCTTGATAAAACCAATTAGAATTAGCTGTTTATTAACCAACTTGTACACATCATTATTAAATTACAGGAGGATATCTGGCCCTATTGCCTACTTGTACTTTCTTGGAGCAAGGGAAGTACTTTTCTATGGTTTTGTACATTTACATTCCTGTACCCTTTCTTGTGACACGTCATGGCACGATATCATGTACTCCTGTACTCCTGTACTCTTGTTCTTGTACTTATTAGCGTCGGGTGGGGAAATACACTAGCCATGTGACCAATCCCGGTTACTATATATTCCTGTACCTAGCTTAGGCCTCGCACTGTACACGCGGGTCCTAAGTCGTACCATATTCATGTACTCCTGTGCATGCTCCTGTACTCACCCCAGCCGGTCACATGGACTAGATGTATTTCGATATTGTGCACTTGTCATGTCTGGTACTTCAGGATTATAGTTTCATTCCTGTACTTTACATGTTCCTGTACTTTACATTCATGTACTATAGTTCCTGTACTTATTTTCCTGTACTATCCTGTACTTTCATGTTCATTCTTGTATTTCATTTTCCTGTACTCCTGTACCCTGTTCATATCATGTTCATGTTTCATTACCTAGAACTGTACTTTGCTCTGCTCCTGAATAGGATATGTTGCAGGTATGCTTGCAGGACATTGATCTACCATCTCGGGTTAAGACCCCATTGGAGTCACAAACGTCACTATGGATAAGTTCTAGGAGTTCAGAATCCCTATGGACAGATTTGAAATGCAATCTATGTGTTTGGCTTGAACACAGATCTCATATTTGTGTTCATCATCCATAGGAGTCTTAGGTATAAGATCTAAGTTCATCATCCTTTTAATAGATCCTAAATTTACATGACCTAGCTAGTCTACCATGCCAAACATTTGAAGATTCAATATTAGAAACAACCAAAGAATGATTTGAACTTTTATTCATAGTACTTAAAATAAAAAATCCATCTTTCATAAATTCTTTCCCCACAAATAAATCATTCTTAGAGAAAACTACTTTATTTGCCTCCATTACAATTTTGTATTCCGAGGCTACAAGAAGGATCCACTGACTAGGTTTCTTCTAACCGACGGCACATGAGGTATATCATGGAGAGGTAGAATTTTTTCTGATGTCATCTTTAATATATTCTTCCACTTCCTACAATCTGTGATGTTGAGCCATCTCCTAGCGTCACACCTCCCCCACCCGATTCTTGATAGTTTGAAAAACTAGAGCGATCAAAAAAAAAAAAATTGAACATTTGCTCCAGAATCCAACCACCAATCATCAGAGTGATAAAAAATATTTATTATAGGTTGATAGCTTACAGACCTGAAGGAGCTATAAAACTCATTCAGAGTCATGTTAGCCTCTGGCTTGTTAGAGCCTTTCCCTTTAAAGGAGGTCTCCTTGGTGATTAGGCTTGGATTTGCCATGGGTTTCTATAGGGTTTACTCAATAAAGATGGTTTAAGCTAAAAATTAACAGTTTAAATGATTTTAGTAATTTACCTTTAAAATTTTGGTTTTCCAAGTTTTGATAAGGTTGGGTTAGCTGTAGGGGCCGGATCCCAGCAAGCGGAGGTTCACTAGGAACACTTAAGTACCGGTCGCTTAGACGATTTTTCACCTTGTTGACAGAAGGGCCCTTTCGGCTTGTACCCAAACAAATCTCTACTTTAGAACTTTAAAAAATAAAGAAATTTACTAAATCAATAACTTGTTTACTTTAGCCTAAATTAAAATATTGAGTAGGAAAAAAACTAGTATCGACAAAATGTAGTAACACAATAATGTTTGTTTAAGGTGTCAATTTATAAAAAGACAATTGATAATAGTAGTCTTATTCCACTGAGATAACAAATGTCTATTTAACCAATAATAACAATTTGTTACTAATGTCAAATATTTCAAAGGTAACAAATAGTTTGTTGGTAGTGAGCCACAAATTTTAAATAAGAAATTAGCAATGATCGAAAAACTAGTGATATCACAAAAGTATTGATTCACTAATGTTTATGAGAAAGACCAATTTCTAAAATCAAAATAATTATAATAATTTTGGTCCTATGAAGTAACAAAAGGTTTAACCAACTATAATAAGTACGACAAATACTCGACAAATATTAACCAATTTCTATACAAAATCTAGCTAATATTTGTTTAACAAAATGGTACATATATAAGGACAATTATATAAGAGAATTGTGTAGCAATAAATGTTATATAACTGACAACAATATATATGCTACCGATTTGACAACTATTAATTTGACCAATAGACAAATGCTATTAATAAGAGCAATTTGTAACAAATGTTTGTTTCACAATTTGTAGTAGTTGTTTCCTATTGTACTACACTTGAACACATTAAGGGATTTATTCACCGTCATGACCGGAATGGTCGTCCCACATCAAATGGGAATCACATCTCTTTATGAAATTGTATCTGGATCCATAACTAGTGATATCTTGCTCATTAGTAGCTGTTAAGGGTAGGTTCTACACAAAAATGAACAATATACTATATGCGATTCCTTATATTACTATTTGTACATTTTCATTGTCTTTCTTAGACACTAAAGTTGTATGTTATTCTTCATTGTCAAACAAATATCTTGCTCATATGTAAAACTAACACCTACGAAGGAGGAGAAATCTAAGAGAAAATATACTAAAGATTATGTTTTTGAATTGGAAATATACCCAAAAAAGTCATTTTTGAAGAAAAGAAAGAGCTTTTTTTTTTCTTCATATAACAGAAAATAATGAGCAAGTCCACGAGAAAACCCACTATTTTTTTTTTTTACTAGTGACAATTTAGCAGAAGAACTTCAAAGGAAGCTCGTTCAAAAGACCCACTACTCTTCTGACCAAAATTAAGTTCTTTTCAAGTGAAAATCTATCAAGAAAAAGAAAGTTAAACTAAGTAGAAGAGCTTCAAAGAAAGCACATTTCAAAGACCCACTTCTCTGAAGCTAACAGCTTTAATTCTTTCTCACAAAAAGGAGCTTTCCTTATATAAAAATATTTTCTTTTTCCCAAGAGCTCTGCAAAAGAAGGAAACAAAGGGGGAAGCTTTCGAAGCACAGAGACTTTGTGTTCAAATACAATGGAACAAACAGCACATACGATTTAAAGTATGCAATGCATACATTCATGTTGCTGAAATTACAAATGGTAAGACAGACTGAACAAATTACAATAATGAATATCCTGATTTCTGTAAAATATAGACAGTAGGATATTGAATTATAAAATGACGGATTAACTCTTAGATTGTTGTAATTTCTTCAATATTCTTCATTGAAAAATCTGCAAACAAAATAAAATATGTAAATGTTACCGGCCTCCGGGGAAGTCGCGCACGTAGCACTGCCCTAAGAGTTAGTCCGGGTCTATGTACAGACTGTTTCCGAACGCTCCTAGTGGTAAAGTCCCCGCTCCACCGGAATTTCCTTGCCGCACACGACTTAGAGAGAGTGACCCACGACTTAGTTCCGCCCAGAGCAACAAGAAAGAAGAAGAGCAACGTTTCGGAGGAGATGAGAATTTTAGAGAGGCTTTGTACAGAATTTTTCAGTGTATGGAAGAAGAGATATGATCTGATTTATATAGGATGAATTCCTACGTATAGGAATAATGGTGAATTAAATCACCCAATTAAATGCTTAACGTTACAGAATAAAACACATGAAAAATATGTGATACAATGTATCTAGACAGTCCAAACGTTACGAAAATTAAATGAATAGTAACGGTAAAAAATTGAATTGAGCTTGACTAAATAGTGGCTGGAATTGAGCTTTTGCTCTTGTTTGTGTGAGGAACACACAAGCACAGCTAACATAAAAAACAATGCTTTGCTACTGCAATTAAATGGTATGCCAGGAGCCGATTCTCTGGCCTCGCAAATGACTAGAGAGACAACCCTTTGCCCATTTGAAGCAAAAAACAAGGACAATAGGAAGCCACTAGTGCACATGAATATGTTAGGTAAAATGATAGATGAGACCTAGAAATTATGATCGCCCTTATATTCTATAATTACAAATTTAGTCTCGTAAATTCATGTGGAGGTATTAGAAGGAAAGGAATTATATCATTTTCTTTTTCAATTACATAAACAGTAGCTTTGGCAAAACTACTCTAGCACTTTTATGAAGTATTCTACCTTGTGGACTAATATCAGTAGTTGCCACTAGCATTAAAACTTTTAGAAGGTCCATCCAGCTATAAAAGAAGATAATTAAGGAACTGGCAAACATTATATATAATGTTGAAAAAGTAAAGTTAATAATCCTAACATGTATGTAAAATAGGAACATGTGTGCACCTCAAATGCATCCTCATCTTTAGTGCTCCAACAACATCCGAGCGGATAATTTGGCTGTTACTTTTGACGAGAATATTAACACTTTCAACTACATCCAAGAAAACCTGGTTAGACAATAATATCACTACTTAGAAGATCCATAAGGCAAGCACTAATCGGAAGATACGCTCAAATGTAGGCAGGAAACAACCTACTTCTTTTTCTTGTACCGTATCCCTTCACTCCTCCATGAAACAACATTTGTGACGGCCATCGGAGGCCTCTGCGTAACTTCCATCCTGTATGCATCTGTCTTTATAAACTCGCTAAGAATTTTGGCTTCTGTGAATTGGGGATAACCAAAGTCCATCATCTCATCCAGTAACTCATACTGTTCCAAATTACCAACACTTTGTATCAAGACATATTCAAAGAACACTTCCATAAGCAAGAGGGGTTTGGCACAGCTTATCAAACTGTTGCTTTCTTTTGTTGTTTTTTGGAAAGCAACACGAGTCTCCTTGGTAAAAGTTGGAGGCAGTCGCTTATGTTGGAGCTTTTCCTTGACATGTAGAGAGCTTGCTCTCAACATGCTGATGTGGGCCCACTTTTTAGGCCTTTCAGTTATTTAGGCATAAAGGGGTATTGTGGTCTTTCACCACAATAACCCTCCTAGGGTTTGCTTCTCTTTTCTATTTATAGTTAAGGCTAGCCGTCATTACTTTCATGCTTGTGTTGAGAAGAAACTCTCAAGCGTCATTCAGAAGGGTTTAGACTTTGTCCGTCCATCAAAGTTGGGAGTTTGTTCTTTTCTCTAATAAAGATCGTTATTTTCCTTCTATTTCTATTTTTCTATAAATTATTTGTGAATCGATCTGGTCGATTCACATCAATTGGTATCAAAGCCCTCTACGAGCCATGGCAGACGGGACGAAAACCTCAATCGACGAGAAGATCCGAGGTCTTCGGGAGGACTTCACCGCCGAGATCCGAGGTCTTCGGGAGGACTTCACGGCTATAATGACGCTCTTACAAAACATCTCGAAGAAGATCAACGGCGAGGAAGCGGAGGCGGTAACAACCCAAACCCTAGGCGATCAACTAGGGTTTGCTCCTGCGGAGGGGGAGGCGACCGAGGAGGAGGAAGGACCGGCCGGCGGCCGCTGCCCCACAACCGCCGTCGCCGCCGCACCTCCGGGCTGGGCCCTGGCGGCCGACGATCACCGCCGGACAGCAGCCGAGGGCCGCGGGAGCGCCACAGCAGGCCGCGCGAGCCCAGGCGGGGCTGCGGCTGCTGTGGGCGGCCGCTGGCCGGCCCCCGACCGCCACCCAGGGCCGGTCGGCGCCAGGGGAGCCGCCGGCGAGCGGCTGTGGACGGATGCCGACCATGTCGGTCCCGGCGGACCGGCGCCACACCCGGGAGAGGCCCTAGGGCTTGGGGCCCCCTATGGGGGTCGGACGATGACCTCGACCTACGATGATAGGTTCACGGGTTCGGGAAGGGGCTTAGCTGGAGTTCCGGCTCGGACGGGAGGGACGGAGCCGCCAGGAGGGGCGAGGAACACCGGAGGCAGCAATTTCTTTGGAGAAACGGCGGATTCCGCCAACTTTCGGAGAGGGGATCTACCCCCACGACGACCACCACGGGCGAGGATTCGACGGAGAAAGAGGCCGCTATAGCAACAGACGCAGTTTCCAGATTTCCACCTTGAGGACAAGGTGGCTCTTTTAGGGGGCGGTATTGATGTGGGCCCACTTTTTAGGCCTTTCAGTTATTTAGGCATAAAGGGGTATTGTGGTCTTTCACCACAATAACCCTCCTAGGGTTTGCTTCTCTTTTCTATTTATAGTTAAGGCTAGCCGTCATTACTTTCATGCTTGTGTTGAGAAGAAACTCTCAAGCATCATTCAGAAGGGTTTAGACTTTGTCCGTCCATCAAAGTTGTTTGTTCTTTTCTCTAATAAAGATCGTTATTTTCCTTCTATTTCTATTTTTCTATAAATTATTTGTGAATCGATCTGGTCGATTCACATCAGAACACCTCCCCTTTGTAGTGCTGGCTACCCCTCTTTAATTTTATCATACAACATTAGGCTACCTACCTATTTGCGGTGCTACTCCGCTGTGACTTGGCTCACAAATCTGAGGCACTACCCCTAACCGGGAACCTCATAGTGGAGTCACCCCACTATAGCATGGAGTTACACTTCTTGTAGTGCTGCGCTACCGTGCTTCCTGTAAAGAACTCCAGGCATTCAATCTGCTTGAGAACTCATTAAGGCATTTAAGCCAACCTTCCCACATGATCCATTTTCTGCAGAAAACAACAGTAGACAACTGTGGTTGTAGGTCAGTAACCTCTTCATGCCACAGAGGACAAGTACCCACCGTTCCTGATATTCTTCCGGTTAATATTCCTTCCTTGAACCGAACGCTAGATGCCTAGTAGATTTCTCTTTGAACTAATAGCATAAAACTTTATGGTAGAAATGTAATAACACAATATCAGAATGCCTTCAAGCCCATTTTAGAAGCTGTGTCATCGACCAGCAGGCGCTTGAGGCCCTTGGTGAACAGATCCGCCAGGTTCTCATGACTCTGAACATCAATCACTGTAATAACACCCCTCTTGATGAGATCGTGTACTGCCCTATGCTTCAACCACACAGTCCTCTTCTTCCCGTTGCCACCGCCGCAGTCGTCTGGTTGTCGTAGTATATCGGTATTACCGAAATTTGTGCCCCAACCACTGGAAGATCATACATGAGCTCTCGAAGCCATTCTGCTTCCTCCGCTACGGTATCAAGTACAAAGAACCTAGATTCCATAGATGACCGCGAGAGCATAGTCTGCTTCTTCGATTTCTACGATATAGCAGCTCTACCTATTGTGAAAATGTATCCACCTGTCGTCCTCTCGCTCTTCACTTCTGAGCACCAGCTGGCATCACTGAAGCCTTCCACTACCGACGGATCTCCGCTGTAGTGCAGTGCATATGTCTGAGTCTTCTTGAGATATCTCATAACCCGTTTCACAACTTTCCAGTGCTCAATGCCTGGGTTACTCGTGAAACGACTCAGCATTCCCACGACGAAAGCTATGTCAGGCCTTGTGGCAGTAGTAGCATACATCAAACTTTCGATTACGCTTGCATACTCCAGCTGCCTGACGCTTTCCCCTGAATTAGGTTTCAGCTTCATATCACACTTGTACGGCGTATCGATCCCTGGAAGATACTGTAGTGTCCCGCTCCTCGCGGTCCACTATGTAATACCTACGACTTGTTGAGTCAGTCATGAACTGAGTATTTGGTGAAACCTTTGCCGGTATCGATTGATCACGGATGAAATGCAATGAACCTTTCCAATTGATGGATTGGCTTCTATTGAAATGAATCCAAGAGTTTTGCTGAATGTTTTCTCGCTGCTTGGTTTTGATGAATGCATTTTCGTATTGGTTTTCGATGATTGGTTTTCATTGTTCGCTTTCATCGCATTTCGCATTCATTCCGAATCTTGAGAGAAAGAGACGAAGTATGCTAATCAACTGTTGGTGCCATTGTAGGCCGCGTGAATTGTTCGTGAACGACGCGTGAAGTCCCTCCTTCTCTCTACTAAGATTCATCTCGGTGAGTTGCTTCAACCGAATAAACATTGATCTGTACGCCTAAGAAAAATGATCTCTAGTCCACTCTGTTGCCTTGTCCCAATGATCAACGATACCCCAACAAAAGATAAAAGAAGATAATTGAATTGAATCAAATGCAAGAATATGTGTTGCTACTCTATCTGCTCGATAAGAATGATCATCTGCTTGTCACTAGTATGCTTGAAAATATAGACATGTACAGACGAACTTGTACGTATTGAGAATAACCTGAAGGCACGAATCAAACGTGTCGTATATCTGTGCATAAGTCCAAATGTGTCTCATCTGATAGAACGGCTAGAGCATGCATTTGGTCTCGGACAACTTGTATACAAGGAAACATTTGTCTCTCGGGTGGTATCTGGGGGCACCTGGAACCGCTCGGCCTAGGAGAGATTAGGGCCTCCATGTGAAAATGGAAGTCGATCTGAGTCCTTAGCGACGAGCTGAACCAAAGAGTCACAGCGGCTAATTATGGGGATAACCCATGGACCAACATATAGAATAGTCCACCTACATAACCCGAATGACAACTTCAATATCTGCAAGAATGAATCATGAATTACTCGATATGCAAATTGTGCTAACGTGGTTTTGTGCAGGGATGACTGCCGGCAATGGTAAGTTGCTATGATATATTCTAGTGTCATATTCTTATGAATTGTTAAAAAGAACCTAGACAAGTAGAAAGATCACTAGTAAATGTTAGCTCAACATATTGAATTAGTGCAGAAATTTGCGAGTTCGGCCAAAAGTCGCTCGCCAGTACATGATGTGTGCTGACCCACGTTGTGGGCATCCTTTTCAGAAAGCAAAAGGAGACAGGGAGATTTCAAGTGAGGCACCGAAGCTCGTCTAGCCCAGTAGAGCTCGTTGATCACCTCGAAGTTTACTTTTCATTCCAGTCAAGTTTTAAGTTTTTATTTCCTTTGAAGGTGTCTTTCAATTCCAGCTTGTAATAAAGGATATGATGTATGGGCATTGCGACTGTTTTTAAAAGAGAGTTTCCAAAGAAAATCATGTAGCCAAATTATAAGGCAAATCTGATTTCGCAAAGCTTTGTACTTGTATTCCTATCAAGTTATCAATAAAAGAAAGTATTCCCATTTCAAATCTCTGTGTCCAAATATTTGGTTTTCTGCAATGGGTGCGTGCGTATGTTTTGCTTGACTAATGGGTGCGTGCGTGTGTGTTTTGCTTGACTAGTTGTTTTTGTGCAGGTACATGGCCTTGTGCAAGCGCAACTTAGGCTTGTACGGCATCACGCCTTAGCGAGGATGATCGATCCCGCAGGGATCCAAGCAAGACGGACGATCCTAGCGGGATCGGGGCGTGACAGATACTGATACCCGTAACGAGTTATCATCTTCTCAACATAATGAGACTGTGACAGCGCTAGTCCAGTGTCTGTCCGGATGATCTTGAACCCTAAGATCACATCAGCTTCCCCCAAGTCCCTCATACTGAACTTGCTCGAGATGAACTTCTGTCTCCGTGACAGTCTATATCCGTACCTAGGATCAGCATGTCATCCACGTACAGACAAACGATCAAACCTCTTCCATCCACGAACTTCGTGTAAACATACTTGTCCGTCTCGCTAACCATGTAGCCATTTAACCTTATAACCATGTCAAATTTCTCATGCCACATCTTTGGAGCCTATTTAAGACCGTACAAGGATTTCACCAACTTGCAAACTTTGTCTTCAAGACCCTTTACGACAAATCCATATGACTGTTGCATGTAAATCTCTTCGGTCAGCTCGCCATTTAGGAAAGCCGTTTTCACATCCATCTGATGTATCACCATCTTATGTATTGCTGCGAGAGCAATCAACATTCTGATGGTGGTCATTCGGGCTACTAGAGCATACGTGTCAATGTAGTCAATCCCCTGCTTCTGAGAAAACCCCTTGGCTACCAACCTAGTCTTGAACTTGTCAATAGTTTCGTCTGCTTTCATCTTCTTCTTGAAGATCCATTTGCATCCGATGGATTTCGCTCCTTCAGGAAGATCAACCAACACCCAAGTGTTATTTGAGGTGATGGAATCAATTTCATTGTCAATCGTCTCCTTTCAGAAAATTGCATCTCTGGTCTTCATCGCCTCATCATAGGTAAGCGGATCTGCTTCCATATGATAGGTGATAAAGTCATTTTCGAAGTCATTCGTCCTCCTCACACACTTTGCTGACGGCTTAGCGAGTTCTGGTTCAACCGTTGTTTCAACAACAACATCTTCTTGGACAACTTCTTTATTGAAAACTTCAGTTTCTTGTGCACCCTCATTGTTCTTCGGTATATCCGCAAGAACAATATTTTTGTGCCTTGCAAATTTGTCTTCAAAATATTCTGCGTCGCGAGATTCAATGATATGATTTGACTCAATATCAAGAAATCTTCGAGCATCACTCTTCTCGGCATACCCCAAGAAGATCTTCTTCGTAGTCCTTGTTCCTAGCTTCTGAATCTTCAAATTCGGAAGCTTTACATACGCCAGACTCTCCCACACTCGAATAACATTCAAGTTGGGTCTAACCTTGAACCAGAGTTCATGAGGAGTGACATCAGAAGTTGCATATGGTACTCTATTGTCACGCCCCGATTCCGTAGAATCGATAGTCGTCCCTCGGGCGTGATGCCGTACGAGCCTAACTTGCGCTCGCACAAGGCATAGTCATAAGGTTATCCGAAACACAACAACAAGAGAATGCACAGAGTAAATTGAACACACATTATAGAGAAGGAAACATAAGCTTTATTGATAATGAACATCATTTTACAGACTCGATACAAAGGTGCCGCACGGGCTTTTTACAAACTGACTCCATTACAAAATGAACGTCGACGAGATAGCCATTCCATACATTTCATCCCTTGATTACAACCAGCATTACAAAACCACCTGGGATGACGGGGAGCCGCTCCATCTGTCTTCTTGGCCTTCGACAGCAGGGTCTTCAAAAGTTTGATCCAAGCTTCGATGCACGGACGAAGCTTCAAAACACACGAGCGTTGCCTACCTTCACGTAGCACGCTCCTCCCGATCTATCGCACCTGTAGAGAGAGCGAGGATCAGTACAATCAACATGTACTGGCGAGTGGCTAATTAATTTTCAGGCTCTCATTTGGTTCAAGAATTTAGATAAAATCATACAACTTGCTTTTAGTGGTCTTTCTAGCAATCCTAGATATTTTCATAAGAAGCATTAAGTTACATCAAGATTTCCTCCGGCAGAGCGCACCGTGCGACATAAAAACTTACCATCACTTTCCTTGTTAGTTGATAACAATTTATATCAAGTGTTTGATATGGAGGTCACTGGCATTAACTAGCCATCTTGGACATAGCCTGGCAATACGGGACCCTTGCAACGCAAGTAGCGAGCCCCGATGCAAGTCCCTGTCTTACCGATTGCCTATTACCCAGCTCGGCTATAACCTGTTTCTTTCTAGGCCGAGTCGGTCCCGTGGCCCCGGGTTGCCGCTCGAAGAAACCATCGCCCTTGTCGACAAGTTGTCCATGACCATGATAGGTTAACATGGTGTATTTAAGATACCGTTGGGGCTTGTTATGTAATCAATTCATTTACTTGTTCGTTTTGCAGGCCTAAAATAATTCTATCTCTTTTCAACACAACACATTCTTTTTCACTTCTAACATATATGACTTGTATTCTGTAAGCAATTCATTCAATTTTAGTAACATTACCCGAGTTCTCATTTGAAATAGAGGGTCGAGACGAAGGGGGTCAGCCACTCACCTTGAGTTTTTTGCTTGAGGCGAGGGACTTGTTGGCTGCGCTAGACGTCGCCTACGCGATCACCTGAAATCGCACAAGCAGTCGATTAGAACACTGTATTATGCAAGAGTTCGATAGGAAATGCGAGCTCGAAATGTAAACCATAAAAACCATCGAAAACATTTACGAAAACGTATTCGGAAAACCAAAGCCAAAACCAACGCAAGCGGCGTGAAAAGCAGAGCAACGGGAGGTCTCTCCCGACTCAGCCGCAGAGTCAATCTTCGAGGCGCTACCCGCTGAATGTGGGACTTGGTTCCGAAGAAGCCATTCCATAACGTGGAATGGATCTTAATTCAACAGTTCCCGTTCGATCGATTCGATCGATCCCGACCTATCGGTCCCGACCGAGTCGATAGCGACAGTGTTCCTTTCTCGCGCACCACGTGGACGGACAACGTGGCACGATGTAGGGACGGGGCACTACACCATAACCAACTAAAAATAAGTTTCGTCCTCGAAACTTAAGAACATAACCTACCTCTATGAAAATAATGAAGGAAACTTTTCTTTCATCTCTGACTCGAGTTCCCATGTCGACTCTTCCGCCGCATGGTTCCTCCAGAGTACGCGAACAAGAGGGATCACTCGACTTCGCAGAAGCTTATCCTTGCGTTCTAAGATTTGAACTGGTTCTTCAATGTAGGATAAGTCAGACTTTAGCTCCAGCTGGCCAAAATCTACCACGTGGCTAGGATCGTGCACGTACTTCCGCAGCTGGAAGACGTGGAAGACATTGTGCACACCTTCAAGCGCCGGCGGTAGGGCAATTCTATAGGCTACTAGGGCGACCCGCTCGAGTACTTCGAACGGCCCAACGAATCTCGGACTCAGCTTCCCCTTCGCGCCGAACCGAGTAACTCCTCGCATAGGCGACACCTTCAGGAACACATGATCGCCCACCAGGAACTCAAGCGGTCTTCGATGGGTGTCGGCGTAGCTCTTTTGCCGACTCTGTGCAATCTTCAGTCTTTCCCGAATTAGCTTGACCTTTTCCACAGTCTGTTCCACCAGCTCCGGGCCGAGTATCTGCCGCTCCCCGACTTCATCCCAGCAAATGGGCGATCTGCACTTCCGGCCGTACAAAGCTTCATACGGCGCCATTTGGATGCTGGACTGATAGCTATTGTTGTATGCAAATTCCGCCAGCGGTAGGTGGACATCCCAGCTTGATTTGAAGTCAATTGCGCAGAGCCGTAGCATGTCTTCGAGAATCTGATTAACGCGCTCCGTTTGGCCATCGGTCTGAGGATGGTAAGCTGAGCTGTACTGCAACTTGGTACCCAGTGCCGACTGAAGGCTACTCCAGAACCGCGACATGAACCGTGAATCCCGATCAGAGACGATGGATACTGGAACTCCGTGCAGCCGTACTATCTCGTCAAGATAAATCTGCGCCAGGCGATCAACGCTCCAAGTAACTTTGATGGCGATAAAGTGCGCTGACTTGGTTAATCGATCGACGATGACCCAGATGGCGTCGCTCCCTCGTGGTGTCTTCGGCAGGCCAACAATAAAGTCCATCGTGACATGATCCCATTTCCACTCTGGAATGGCAAGGTTCTGCATCTCCCCGCCCGGTCGCTGATGCTCAGCTTTCACCTGCTGACAGGCCATGCATTGTGACACGAAGAGCGCCACATCTCTCTTCATTCCGTGCCACCAGAAGGTCGTGCGGAGGTCCTTATACATCTTGGTACTGCCTGGATGCAAGGTATATTTCGCATGATGTGCCTCCGACATTATTTCCTTTCGCAGTTCTGAATCATCCGAAACACATAGTCGGCCATTCAATCTCAGCACGCCGGTCTTGTCTTCCGCAAAGTCGGTCGTACTACCTGTCGAAATCCGCTCGCGCATTTTCTTCAGGTACGGATCATCCTTCTGAGCGGCCATGATCTTTTCCAGCAAACTCGGCTCTAACTGCAGCTGTGCTAACCGTACATCCCTGAATCGAACCCGGAGATCGATGTCCATTTCTTCTAGATCTTGTAGCAGTCTGCGGTTGATGGACAGCGAGGCAAGATATTTTCGACTCAGAGCGTCCGCCACAACATTTCCCTTGTCTGGAGTGTAGTCGATCGTCAAGTCATAGTCTTTGATCAGTTCGAGCCAACGCCTCTGTCGTAAGTTCAATTCCTTCTGAGTAAAGAGATACTTGAGGCTCTTGTGGTCGGTATAGATCGTGCACGCCACACCATATAGATAGTGACGCCACAATTTCAACGCGAACACAATCGCCGCTAACTCCAAGTCGTGCGTAGGATAGTTCTTCTCGTGCGACTTTAACTGTCTGGAGGCGAAGGATATCACCTTGTTTCGCTGCATGAGCATACATCCCAAGCCCTGGCCTGAAGCATCGCTGAATATCTGAAAACCCTCTGGCCCATCTGGAAGTGCGAGTATAGGTGCCGAAATCAGTCGCTGTTTTAGCTCCTGGAATGAAGCTTCACAGTCATCCGACCACTCATACGCGACTCCCTTTTGAGTGAGGCAAGTCAGTGGCGATGCAATCTTCGCAAAGTCTTTCACGAAGCGTCGATAGTATCCCACCAAACCAAGAAAGCTTCGAATCTCACTAGCAGACGCAGGCCGCTTCCAATCAGCAACAGCTTCCACTTTCTTCGGATCGACTGCAATGCCTTCGGACGAAATGATGTGACCAAGAAAGGATACGCTGCTTAGCCAAAATTCACACTTACTCTGCTTTACGTACAACTCATGTTCTCAAAGTGTCTGGAGCACGGCCCGTAGATGTTCTGTATGCTGCGCCCTGTCCTTCGAGTAGACGAGAATATCATCAATAAAGACTACCACAAATTTATCAAGGAAGGGTCGAAATACCTGATTCATCAGATCCATAAAGGCGGCAGGAGCGTTCGTCAGGCCAAATGGCATCACCAGGAACTCGTAGTGGCCGTATCGAGTGCGAAAGGCAGACTTTTGCACGTCGTCTGACTTGATCTTGAGTTGATGATAGCCTGAGCGGAGATCAATCTTCGAAAATACCGAGGCGCCTTGCAGTTGATCGAATAAGTCGTCTATGCGGGGCAATTGGTACTTGTTTCGGATGGTGGCCTTGTTCAACTCTCGGTAATCGACGCACAGACGCATGGACCCATCCTTCTTCTTCACGAACAACACGGGCGCTCCCTACGGTGACACACTAGGCCGAATAAATCCTCTATCGAGTAACTCTTGTAACTGGACCTTGAGTTCCTTCAGCTCGGCGGGGGCCATTCTGTACGGGGCCTTGGAAATCGGTCGGGTATCGGGGAATGTATCGATGCTGAACTCGATTTCTCTGTCGAGGGGCATGCCGGGTAGCTCGTCCGGAAACACATCGGGGAATTCTGCCACAACGTCGGTCTGACCCGCATTTGTACCATCCTATCGCATGTCTCGGACGGACGCCAAATAGCCTTCGCACCCAGAATACAGCATCCTCCGAGCAGAAATCGTCGAGATCAGCATGCAGGTCGACGACGCCTCACCACACGAAAAGCAGAATTCAGGCACTCCTGGTATACGGAAGGTGACCGTCTTTCCGGCGCAGTCTATGGTTGCGTTGCACGGCCCGAGCCAATCCATTCCCAGAATGATATCGAAGTCCTTCATGTCTAGGACTATCACGTCAAGACCGATTTTTTGACCGCCGATACAGATAATCCCGTCGGTGTAAGCTAAATTAGTGAGTATCGGTGTGCCCGAAGATGTGCTTACGCTAAGGTCGAGATCTAGTGATATTGTCAGAAATTTGTGCTCGGCGGCAAAGTCCGCCGATATAAAACTATGCGAAGCACCTGAATCAAATAGTACACGAGCAGGCACATTATTGAAACTAAGTATACCTGTCACGACAGTATCTGACGCAATCACTTCATCTCAGGTCATGGCATAGACGCGGCCCTGGGCATTGGGGTGACAGTCTTGGCCATTTTGCGGTGTAGGTTGATGGGCTCGAGGCGCTGGGACTTGATTTCCTGGACGGTGCTGTTGGGGCGCCGCTAGACGGTGC
Organism: Iris pallida; assembly: GCA_029216955.1. Lineage (NCBI taxonomy): Eukaryota > Viridiplantae > Streptophyta > Magnoliopsida > Asparagales > Iridaceae > Iris > Iris pallida. The sequence continues at coordinate 12,627,314 of JANAVB010034619.1, forward strand.
TGTTGGGGCGCCGTTGGGTTCGGCCTTCTGGTTGGACACTCAGCACGCATGTGGCCCCTCTTGCCACAGTGCCAACATCCACCCTCTGGTACCTGGCAATCGTCGATCGTGTGACCGATATTATGACATCGGTTGCAGTAAGGCTTTGGATTATGCCCTCGATATCCGCTTTGGGGCCTATTGTTCGGACGCTTGGTCACGTTGTTCCCTCCTACGTGGCTAGGACGTTTGTGATTGTAGGTATGCACAGCGCCGGCAGCACCTGGAGGATATTGGCATTCAAGGCGGAGGGCGTGGTTAAGAGACTCCCCCATCGTTTTGTATTGCGGGACGGACACGTGGGCGGAAATAGATGGCCGTAGGCCCACTTCGAATCGTCGTGTACGACCCGCCATAGAAGGCAGGTACTATCCAGCAAACTTGGCTAACTTGTTGAACTCTGCTGCATACTGCCGCACCGTCATATTCCCTTACCTTAGTTACATGAATTCATTTTCCTTCTCTTGTCGAACGGCTTCGGGGAGGTACTCGATCTCGAACGTCTCGCGGAAGGTGGCCCAAGAAATTGCTGCTGTCTCGTCGTCGCGTCTGATCGCTCGCTTTTGCACGGCCCACCAGTCGTGCGCGTTCGACCGGAGTAGAAGTTGAGCGCATGCGACTTTCTTAGACTCTTCGACGTCTAGCAGCTCGAATTTGTCTTCCAGTTCCTCTAACCAGTCGATCGCCAAGGAGGGATCTTCCGTGCCGTAGAAGGAAGTACGGCAACTTTTTGTGAATTTCGACACGTCGAAGTTAGAACTTCTCGGTGTTGCATATGTAGGCTCGGGTGCCTCCGGATCGACATCACTTTGTCTGGCCGCAGGCTCGGTCACGGCAGGAGTTGTCGTAGAGTTGTTGTTGTTGGCCACCACCGTCTGTACTATCTGCTGAAGAGTATCAAGCTGCTTCTGCTGCAACTTGAATTGTGCATCGAATCGGGTCTCGAACTGGGTCTGGCGTGCCTCAACCTCCCGTCGATGTGCCTCCGTCTCCCGTCGATGTTGCTCATTCAGGCGTTGATTCTCCTGAGCTTGTTGTTGTTGCGCTTCCAGCATGCGCAACATCCGTTCCATGGCATCGTTAGAGGGTCCGGGCCTCGAGCTACTCGAGCCGCTCGAAGCACTTTCTTCGTTCAACGCCACGTTCACCGTCGCACCTTCTGGGATTTTGAAGGTAAAAAATTACATTAGTCACAAAACTTATTACAGACTCCCTCGTATGGAACGACATATCTCATCGACACGAGACCAACGATTTGAGACTGAAAACTCGACACTAGAGGCCAAGGACGTAAAGCCGTGCTCTGATACCATTATGTTACGCCCCGATTCCGTAGAATCGATAGTCGTCCCCCGGGCGTGATGCCGTACGAGCCTAACTTGCGCTCGCACAAGGCATAGTCATAAGGTTATCCGAAACACAACAACAAGAGAATGCGCAGAGTAAATTGAACACACATTATAGAGAAGGAAACATAAGCTTTATTGATAATGAACATCATTTTACAGACTCGATACAAAGGCGCCACGCGGGCTTTTTACAAACTGACTCCATTACAAAATGAACGTCGACGAGATAGCCATTCCATACATTTCATCCCTTGATTACAACCAGCATTACAAAACCACCTGGGATGACGGGGAGCCGCTCTATCTGTCTTCTTGGCCTTCGACAGCAGTGTCTTCAAAAGTTTGATCCAAGCTTCGATGCACGGACGAAGCTTCAAAACACACGAGCGTTGCCTACCTTCACGTAGCACGCTCCTCCCGATCTATCGCACCTGTAGAGAGAGCGAGGATCAGTACAATCAACATGTACTGGCGAGTGGCTAATTAATTTCCAGGCTCTCATTTGGTTCAAGAATTTAGATAAAATCATACAACTTGCTTTTAGTGGTCTTTCTAGCAATCCTAGATATTTTCATAAGAAGCATTAAGTTACATCAAGATTTCCTCCGGCAGAGCGCACCGTGCGACATAAAAACTTACCATCACTTTCCTTGTTAGTTGATAACAATTTATATCAAGTATTTGATATGGAGGTCACTGGCATTAACTAGCCATCTTGGACATAGCCTGGCAATACGGGACCCTTGCAACGCAAGTAGCGAGCCCCGATGCAAGTCCCCGTCTTACCGATTGCCTATTACCCAGCTCGGCTATAACCTGTTTCTTCCTAGGCCGAGTCGGTCCCGTGGCCCCGGGTAGCCGCTCGAAGAAACCATCGCCCTTGTCGACAAGTTGTCCATGACCATGATAGGTTAACATGGTGTATTTAAGATACCGTTGGGGCTTGTTATGTAATCAATTCATTTACTTGTTCGTTTTGCAGGCCTAAAATAATTCTATCTCTTTTCAACACAACACATTCTTTTTCACTTCTAACATACAGGACTTGTATTCTGTAAGCAATTCATTCAATTTTAGTAACATTACCCGAGTTCTCATTTGAAATAGAGGGTCGAGATGAAGGGGGTCAGCCACTCACCTTGAGTTTTTTGCTTGAGGCGAGGGACTTGTTGGCTGCGCTAGACGTCGCCTACGCGATCACCTGAAATCGCACAAGCAACCGATTAGAACACTGTATTATGCAAGAGTTCGATAGGAAATGCGAGCTCGAAATGTAAACCATGAAAACCATCGAAAACATTCACGAAAACGCATTCGGAAAACCAAAGCCAAAACCAACGCAAGCGGCGTGAAAAGCAGAGCAACGGGAGGTCTCTCCCGACTCAGCCGCAGAGTCAATCCTCGAGGCGCTACCCGCTGAATGTGGGACTTGGTTCAGAAGAAGCCATTCCATAACGTGGAATGGATCTTAATTCAACCGTTCCCGTTCGATCGATCCCGACCTATCGGTCCCGACCGAGTCGATAGCGACAGTGTTCCTTTCTCGCGCACCCCGTGGACGGACAACGGGGCACGATGTAGGGACGGGGCACTACATCTATACAGAATGAGAGTAGCAGTAAGCACTGCTTCGCCCCAAAAGTAATTTAGAAGACCCGCAGTCAACATCATTGAGTTCATCATCTCTGTTAATGTTCTGTTCTTCTTTTCTGTAACACCATTTGATTGAGGGGAGTACGAAGCAGTCGTCTCATTAACAATTCTATGTTTTCTGCAGAACGATGCGAATTCATGAGACCTATACTCTACATCTCAATCACTTCTGAGTAGTTGTAGTCGATTTAACGTTTAGCTTCAGCCCTGAAGTCTCTGAACTACTCGAATGCTGCATCCTTCTACTTGAGAAGTCATGAGAGTGTGCACTTCGAGAAATACTTCGAACCGGCCTTTGTAGAGAATTGATAAAAGTCACAGATATCTGAGTGTACTAACTCCAGATGATCAGTACTTTAGTTCAATCATCTGAGCATCTTCCCAACAGTCTTATATCTGTACAGACCTTAAATTCCTCCACCTTCTTACCCCCACATTTTGAAGATAAGGTTCCGGTAGGACAACTTTAGTCTGCTTCTATCATAGAACAACTCTCACTCCATTCAATGAAGTAACTTCATCGCCATCAGCAGAAGTTCGAATATCCCTTCAGTACCGAACATCTTTTCGAAGCATGTTTCTTGCAAAAAAATTACCATCTGGCTAGTGTGAATGTCCATCTTTCAAGTCTGTATCAGATAATAGACTTCCTGAGATCGAATCTTCGGAAATCTCTGGTACGTGTAATACGCATTCCAGTGTCCTTGTCGGTGGTTCATAATCACTGTCTCGATCTTCAGATATTCTGCTAGGTACATGTTCGCCATCAAGACCTTCGTCATAACATGGCTCATCCTTGGTGAACAGCTCCTTCGAGAGCACACTGATTAGATGCACTAGTGTCAGACCACTAGTCAGCTACCATGCTAGATAACTCAACCTATGCAACAATAGCAACCAAGTTAAGTAATCAAAATAACTAAGTTTAGCCGTACCTACTATTTTGGTTTGGACTTGGATTTGCATTCACTCTTGTAGTGGCCCTTCTTGCTACAGTTGAAGCAAGTCACAGGGGACTTGGACTTATGTTGCTTGAACAAAGGACCCTTCACTTTCAGATTAGTGGAGTCCTTCTTCTTGTGATGAGAAGCCACCTGCTTCCCCTTGAACTCTCTTTTCTACACCAAGTTGGCCTTAGCCAGTTGTTTGGACAGAGAGTCCATCTTCTGTTGAGATCGCATTTCGTCCTTAACGTGGATCTCTTGTAGAAGATCTTCTAAGCTAATGTCCAGCTTCTTCCGATGTATTCTAGCATAGAAGTTGTTCCAACCAGTAGGAAATTTCGAGACTATCCCTCCAACGACAAACTTGTCGACATGGGGCATCTTCTCGTCATCCAACTTCTGGCGCAACTTCAGGAATTCCTTCACTTAAGGTAGTATAGCCATCTCGCCTTCGAAGAGCCACTTGTGGTACTTCTCGACGATAAAGATTTTGGACCTGTTCTCATCATCTTCATATAGCTTACTCAAAGAATTCCAGATTTCTTTGGCCTTCACCTTCTTGGAATATGACTCTGCCAGAGAGTCTTCCATAGAGTTTAAGATAAGCAACTTGCAAAGGTTGTTAGCTCTCCACCACTTGGATTGCAGAGCAGTAGCCTCAACGACCCTTCGAGCATTTTCACCTTCTGCACTTAAAGGCTCAGGATCTGTCAACACGAAGTCAACGCTCACAAGTTGAGGATTAAGGCTGACCTTTCTCTTCCAGACATTGTAATGCTCCCCGTTAAACTTCTCAAGTTTGTTAAAACTTGTGTCGAGAAGGTTTGCATGGTTGTTTTCCATCGAATATAAATCTTGCTTTGAGATTGTTATTCCGAAGGCATAATTTTCGATGGAAAACAGAGAATCGAAACAGTTGTCAAAATAGTAACAACGTTTCGTAGCAACACTTCAAAGAAGGTGCACTACAGAGATCCTTGGAGGATTCTGGGTAACGAAAATCTAAAATGATTTCGTTACAACAACAAACAAATGTAGAGCTTCTTTTAAGAAGGTACAAATCGAGTTGCTGGCAACAGCAACGACGAAAGCCTACAAAAGGTTTCTGATTAGATCAGAGAAGGAAAGAAGAAAGAGAAAGACAGCTTTGCTGGGGGTGATCAGATCACCGTTGCTCAAAGCAAGATTCGCCTATATACGATCCGCTTCCAGGAACCAGCAAGTTCTGAGGAACTTCTGGAACGCTCGTCAGTCAATATTTGCGACTTGAACGGGCTTCCTGAATTTTATGGACTCCTTTAACTCTCTTCTTGGTGCATCATTCAAAGGAGGCCAAGGGTCTCTATTTATAGAGTGGCGTGAGACTTTACCTCTTTTCCTATCCGATGTGGGACCAAAATACCAATACTCAAAAATTGAGTTTGATATTTTAGATCATTCCACAATCAGCATAGAAGTGTGCCAGTCTACGCTACCCCCCGAACACTCCCGTGCATACACGAGACATCCTGGAGTCCGTGTCCGAGTCCGAGTCCGAGTCTGCACAACAAAAATCAACTTACATCTTTGTTGGAATTAATCCTTCTAGAAAAATACTCCCACATGACACACTGGTGCCCCACCACACCTCATGTGCACACCTCAGCACAAGTAATGCATTATATTGAGATACTCACCATTTGGTGTAGCCGATGTGGGACTATCTTTCCTAGTCCAAAGGCAAAAACACCAACACTTTTTATTATTAATATTGAAGAAATAGGGAAACACTTCTTCCATTCTTCCACTTCTAGTCTAGTCATCCTCTTTGTTGGAAGTATCACGTAATTCCTCATTTCTATGTTCTCAATTATTTTGATTTGTATGTTTTTAAGAGATAACTTCAATCAATTTTCCAGCTGGGCTACCATTTTCTTTATTTCTTTGAGATATGAGCTGTAACTGGTTTTCCTCTATAATTCTTTTAGCCTATTGTCCTAGGAGGGTGTCGGGTAGCGTGATGATAAGGCTTTTAGCCTGCTTCCTGGAGAATGCAAGTTTTGAGCACTATAGACAGGGTATAGAACCTATACGCTCTTGTTCTGAAATTAATTATTGTGTCCTTCTCTAGTCAACTTATCACTTTATCTAGCTCAAACATGAGATGCTAAACACATTGCAACCTTTTCTATGCTAATAAGAAATTTGTTGTTAAATTGTCAAAGTCGATCAAATTTGACACCACAAGACTATTTGATATCTTGGGGTGCATGCTGAAAAGTTTTGAGTTACTGTATAAAGAGATACTTGAGCAACTGCATAAAATGATTTGTGGAAATAATTCTTGGTATCAAATGGTTGGTTTATGTCAATTTTTGGGACTCTGTTAGACTGAATAGGTTTTGGTAATAATACCAATGGATAAGCTGTCATCTGAACTTGCTTGCAATTAATAAGGGTGATAAGGATTAGGTTGGTTGACTACTGAGCTGCTGTAGTTGGTTGTTCTTCCTACATCTGAAGATGCAACAATGGTGGATGTTGAAGATTTGAGACCATCAAAGAGAAAAATTATCTACAGTGAGGTATGTTACCCTTTATCTTTGTTGTCCTGCTTTAGAAGGCCAATGATTATTTGAAGAAGCATGTTTTGTATTTATAGTCTTAGAAACCATGTGCAGAATTCAACCATAGGTTAGTTTGTAACTCACCAGAATTCCAATTTTAAAAATCATCTTTAAGATGGATTATGATACTTTCTATGTAACAATAGTGGCTGGATTTCTATACATACATGCTTTATAATTTATATGTGTCATTGTAAATTTTGTAACAATTTTTTTCTTCTAAAGCTGTGTCAGGTAGTTAGAGTGTCAATGACATTTTGGAGGTTGTTTCATATAGCATACTACTACTCCAGCCTCTCTTTTTACTGGTGAGGTCCAGTAAAATTAGTCATCCTATATATTGTGCAGTAACATTTATGTGCTTTGTATTTTGCTTATTTTGTCCCATAATATTTTAATGGCCCCATTCTGCAGGGCAAGGCTCAGGAGGTTTTGTAGGATCCATCAATTAGAAACTTTTTATCCCAAATATTTTATTATCTACTATTTTTAGTTTGAACATATTTTTTGAATGATCTTCATATCAATAGGTGGCTCTGTACTATAATAGGTATGTACGACCTAGTTCTCCCCCTCCCCAACCTACCCATTTTAGCGATATAGTATTTATGAAAGAAAACTGAACTTGTTATTCTATATATCAAAAAATAAAGTTACAAACCTCTCTCTCAGACTTCATCATGGTTGTTTCAATTCTTTGTGCCATTTCATGTTTTTTTCCTTCTTAAAATTGGCTTGCATTCAGTTACAAACCTCTCTTTATTCTTTCATTCATTCCTTTTTTATCAGTATCTATAAATAGGATAATGACAACAATGAGAACTCTCATTGAGTGAATCTCTACCTCCTGTGATGGTGAGGAATCTTCCTAGAGCCATTTGTCGATCATCATGCTAGATCAAAAACTGAATCTGAGCCACTTATCAGTCTTCTTTTATTTGGCTTGTGCTTTGGTGTATTGGGTAAGTGCCTTGCATTTGTAGGCAGTATCTTAATACGATAACTATTTTTGATATGTGTATCTGCAGAGGGTACTCACAAGGGTTCATTTGGTGGGATTACTGGAGATTTTGTACGTGCTTCAGCCAATGTACATTGTCAGGTATAAGATTCACTTCTTAAAAATAGTTGAAGAAACTGAAGTTTGTTAGTTTTTATAACATTACAGTTTGTCTTCTTATTTGTTTAAAAAATGAATAATTTTTTTGTACTACCTTTATTTGTAGGGTACAATGTTAACTTTTGAAGGTACAATGTTGATTTTTGAAGGGATGTCACAATTTTGTGTTGGTGAATGCACAAAAGGAATGTTTCAGTGTTGATTTTTGAAGGTACAATGTTGATTTTTCAGTGTTTTGAGGCCTGATGCCCTAAAAGGGAAAGATGTATATATTTTGGATATTTTGAAATGTAATGGTGATGTGTTGGTGAAACAAAAGTTGAAAAAAGAGTGATATATTTTGAAATATAATTAACATAGTGAGATATTTGGATATTTTTAATGAAATATTTCAAATGTTAGTTAAATATCATATTTCTGTTGTCTCATGTGTTCTGGAAATTAATATGCTTTTTATAATGCATTGAGTTATTAGCATCGACAAGTGATATATATATGCGTGTGAATAATCAGAATAGAAGGTTAAAAAAGCGTTATGTATGTTCGTTTTATGTCGCTTAAAAGTTTAGTGTTATATATAATTGAATTAATTATCTCGTTTTTAATACAAAAAATGTCATATAAGTTTATATTATTTATAACGGTTTTCATAAGCATTTATAACACCCGTTTTTATCACGGTTGCTGGTGTAAAAAAACCGTCATAAAATGTCATATATGACGATTTTTACCTGTCATAAAAGGGTATTTTTATTGTAGTGATACAGGAATAAAGACATGGACACAATATTGATTCGACGTATACTTTGGACTTTGGAGTGTGTGCCATAGCAAACACAGATATAGCACTGATTTTCAAATCCTGGCCTTAATATATTCTTTACTACGTAACACATGATTTCTAAATCTGTATATTAAAATCGTATACTACCTATGATCAAATAAAGTCCAACAAGAAAGGGTGTGACCTTGGCTCAGTTAGTGTCTGACCAAAGATTCAGTTTGTTTATGATTGTGCTGCATGCATTCATAGTAGAGAATCAAGATATTTATGAGTTACTAAGACATCCAAAAATGTTTAGGAATGGAATTGGTAACAGTTTGATCTATGAGTTACAGCTAGACACTACAGTTAAGTTTTTGGAGGGGATTGTATTATTTTCTCTAATTTTTTTTTTTAGCGTTATTGGCTACACATCCTCTCTTCAATGTCTTTTATTTTGCTCTTCAATTCTGACCATTTTCACCAACTCATTTAGTGATTCCTAAATGACCAAATTATTAGCTATTACTTGATCCTATTAAATGGTCATTAGCTGTTGGTGATCTTATTAGATTTTAATTCTCATTAAACCCATTTAATTGTTGGTCTGGGGGTGTCTATATATTCATTTCCCTGTTGGAAAAGAAAAAGATAAATATAAGAAAACTCATTACTCCTTCTCATTGCCCCTTGCTCTCTCAGTACTCCTCTTAGGAATGAACTTGGCTAAGATATTTGTTCTCCTAGTTATTGCCATGTTTTACCATTGTGATGGCCGATTCCTCAAAGACTTTCGCTAAAGAGGTACTATGTGGAGGGATATGGACCAGGAAGCCTCAAGAGCTACCAAAAAATATTGTCTTATTGTTTTTTAAATTATTAATTATATTCCTTTCAAGTTTTGGTGCCGTCTTTATCCATGCTAAACTGTATCGGTATCGGCCGACAATACTATGATTTTATTAGACGGCTTGTATGTACGTTGTATTAAGCCTCATTTTTTTAAATATATATTGATTATTTATCTAAGAAAACTGCAACTTTTTACGTACTTATTTTCTTTCATTAGAAGTTCCTAATAAGAAATCACTTGTATGTACAAGTTATGTTGTTCTGGGTCTTGCCATATCCATTAATTTTTTTGGTTCCTTTGTTGAAGGGGCCAAATTTTTGTGCGACATCAAAGAAGATCATGTCCATGTAGAATGAGATTTTACTCCTTACATTTACTTGGAGGAAGTTTTATTTATATTTCTATATTTTTGTTGTTAACTATTTTATGTAATTTGGTCAAAGTCTTTGATGAACTGATCTACTTTCCATCCATACAAACACTAGTGACTTGGGTGTTTTGTAATAGTAATGTTGTTTCACTTGGCATCCTAGATGTATATTGTATGATGCCATTTTATTTCTTATTTAACTTAGAATTAATAATGAAAGAAGTATAACTTGTGTTCCAGTTTCACTGGTTACCTTGTATTGAACCCAAGATCTCCCCTTCCTATATCAAAAGGTCTCAAAGTTTCAACCTTTTATTTCTTTATGTTAACATTATCGTTCTTGTTCTTTCTATATACACTTTATTTATTTTCTCATTCCTTTGAAGGAGACAGACTTTTGATCAAACATAAACACAATCTCATAAATGCAAAATGAGTTTGAATGTTTGTTTATTTACCAATATATTTGAGGAAAGATTAATTATAGTTTTCCTACCATTCTTTTGTGTAACTTTTATTCTATTTTGAGTATTCGGCTTCTGATCTGATATGTCTGATTTGCATGTCTTATGGCTTACCTTGGATTTTCGATGATGTTTCACTAGGATGATATTGTTTTAATGTTGGATCAAAAGAAATCATTTTAAATCATACTCAGAATTATGTGTTCAACTAGTGATGGAACACATTCACATCATATTGTTAGTAATATAATTTGAGGTTTTCTACCATCAATTTTCTTTTATATGTAGTTTCTGATATTTGCCATCGGTGACAACATATTTTGCAAACATTTGGTCTAATTGTGTCACTTTCCATTCCCAGAATACGTATTTTTAAAATGCATGTACTGTTTAAATGTAAATATTTTATATTTATCATGTATTGCTCTGTATTTAAATCCCTTTAATTTCATGTTAATTAATTTTCTGCAATTTCATTTTTGCACTTTACTGTCTGCTTTCATACTCTGCTTTAGCTTTGCTATGGGTTCGGCTCAGATTGGTTTAATTATGTTGGTTCATCATGAACCGAAATAAACGCCCACCTACTACCACTCCTTCATTTAAAACCCATCCCCTTTCTCTCTCTTCATTACTTCACTATTACTCTTCTTCTTCCTCATAACTCTCCCACCAACCTAGGAGAGCAAGGCAAGTGCCAACTTGCTTCTTGATGGATCCCCATTATTATTGTTCCATCATCTTCCTTATTTGATTCTAAGTCTCTTTAGTGCTTGGCATTTTCAATTTCTATGGCTAAATTCTTCTAGATCTAAGTTATAGTATTTTTAGATTTCTGGGGTTTTGATCTATTTAACATTGTTATTTCCAAGTTTTGATGGTTCCATGTTGTAGAGAATTTCGTTCTATCCCATTTTGACCTATGGAAGTCCAAATTTGGACTTACAGTGAAGGTTTTATGGAGCTTGGAAGGGGTCCATGACCATCCTTCTCAGGTTTTCCTGAGAAGATGGGTCTCTCATTTCTCAGCCGCATGAGAATCTCATTTCTCAGCCGCATGGATTAATTATTTCCCAATCTCATTTCTCAGCCGCATGGATTATTTATTTTCCAATCTCATTTCTCAGCCGCATGAGAATCTCATTTCTCAGCCGCATGGATTATTTATTTTCCAATCTCATTTCACAGCCGCATGAGAATCTCATTTCTCAGCCGCATGGATTATTTATTTCCCAATCTCATTTCTCAGCCGTATGAGAATCTCATTTCTCAGTCGCATGGATTAATTATTTCCCAATTATTTCCCACAGCCGTATGGATTAATTATTTCCCAATTATTTCCCACAGCCGTATGGATTATTTATTTTCCAATCATTTTCCACAGCCGCATGAATCTTTATTCCTCAGTCGCATGAGATTATTTATTTCCCGATCATTATTTATCTCCCAATTTTATTTCCCGAATTTGGCATTAATTAAAATTGATTGTTATCTTGATTTATTATTGATCATGCGTTCCTAGATGGAACTAAGAGACTGGCTAGTCGTCTTATTGAATTAAATGGAATGAGACACGTTCATATTTACAATCGATTGGCCAATCCCGAATATTGACATATAGATACATGCAGACTACAATTATTTATTTTCTTACAAAAACCAGCATGTATACTTTATGGTCAAGGCATGATTACTCCGTGGTTAGATTTGATTGTTGCATCACGCTATGTAAGACCTACAACATAGCCGCACAGGTATCGTTGTAGAGTTGCGCATATCGTACCCCGTACAAAAGTACTCATTTGAATGACCATGATCCACGGCATGGGATTTCGCTTAACGTAGAGACTATTAAGTTAAATAAAATAATGATGGCATAGAGAGAATGGATTCCCGAGTTCTTACATGGCAGCCCCCTTGGGACGAGTAGTACCCGACGGGCCGGCTGGTTCCCACAGATACTGTAAATCTGCCACACGGGCAGGGAACAGTATCTGTTTTTATTATTATTGTATATTGTATATCGACGGGCGTCCTGCTAGGACTCGTCTAATTCAAGCATGACGCACATGATTGACTGGATAGACTAGCCTTGCTCGCACATAGTAAGAACTGAGGAATCCCTAATTGCATAATTCCAGGATAACTTGGGACTCACATTAGCAAGCCGTAGTAGTTGATTGGTCGTTCAAGATAATTTGTTTGTGTACTGCACTACTCTGTTACCTAACGGGATGATCAGAATGTCAGGACATGACGGGCCAACTTCTGTCCTTGTTTGGTTGGGAGGTTAGTTCGAAGTGTCGTGATGTGATGTGAATCCTAGTGGAAAGCAGAGATCTATTATCATTATATTCTTTTACTTACTGGTTTAGTCCTTCATATCGTCCTTCCTTGTGGTACTTGCTATTAGAGGTCTAACCTCTCTGGTTTTGCATGGCCAGATTTAGAGCCGGTCCCCGAGGATCCAGCTTACTTCCACCTCCAAGATGGTCAATACTAGAGGAATGATCGCAGGAGGACTCGAGTGGGTCCCTTACTTCACCGCTCGTTTTGTTATTTACCTTATACTTAGCCGTTTGGCACCGACATGTTAGTCGGATTATCTTGTACTTACTTTTGCATACTTGTAATTAAGTCAGACTGCAGCTGATAACAATTGTGCACACTTTACTATACCATCTGGCTATGTTTTGTAAAGCCAGATCTCAAGAACATTTTGACTGAGCGTTTGGGACGCCTTACTGCTTTATCTTACATGTTCTTTATTACTGTTTCTTATTTGAATGATTGAGACAATAGATGTGAAGTGACCATAGAAAAACTTTTATGTAGTATGCACCCCCTCGTCTGGTTAGACAGCATTGATCGTATTATACGGTATTCATCTACCCGTAATACGTAGCTGGCTGAGTCATTCCCCCGCTCTTCAGTATTCTGGTTCTGGGGCGTGACAAGGTTTTAGAGGATGTACCATTCGTCTGGTCGGCAGAATGTCAGGCATCATTCGAGACTTTGAAGCAGAAGTTGATATCAGCACCTATTCTTACATTGTCGGTTGGACCCGGAGGTTTTACAGTATATTGCGATGCGTCCGGTAAAGGACTAGGATGTGTCCTTATGCAACATAGAAAGGTGATAGCGTATGCATCTAGGCAGCTTCGGGACCACGAGAAGAATTATCTAACTCATGACTTGGAGTTGGCAGCAGTAGTATTTGCTTTGAAGCTATGGAGGCATTACTTATATGGTGATCGAGTGGACATGTACACAGACCACAAACATCTGAAGTACATCTTTACCCAGAAGGAACTGAACATGAGACAGAGAAGATGGTTAGAGTTGATAAAGGATTACGACGTGGAGCTTCAGTATCATCCAGGCAAAGCTAATGTGGTAGCAGATGCTCTCAGCAGGAGAGGCGGCACATTTATGTTAACAACACAGAGGCATATCTTAGAAGACCTTCAGGAGATGGGCATCGAGGTTATACTTCCTAGTGATATAGGAGTTCTGGCGAGTCTACAAGTTCAATCCGACTTGGTAGACAGGATCAAGGCAGCTCAGGCACAAGACCCAAGGATTCAGAAGCTTAGGGCAGAATGTGAGTCAGGACTCAGGAAGGAGATACAGATTCATGAGGATGGTACACTTAGGTTTGGGTCACGTCTATGTGTGCCTAGTGGAGATATCAGATAGGAGGTTATGACAGAAGCTCACAGTTCTCAGTATTCTGTACACCCTGGAGGGACCAAGATGTACCAAGATATCAAGCAGCACTTCTGGTGGAACGGAATGAAGAGGGAGATAGCTAGATTTGTTTCCCGTTGCTTGGTATGTCAGCAAGTGAAGGCAGAACAGCAGAGGCCAGCTGGGTTATTGCAACCGCTTCCTATCCCGGAATGGAAGTGGGAACACATCACAATGGACTTTGTGACCGGTTTACCGAGATCACCAAGTGGTAAAGATGCTATTTGGGTGATAGTGGACCGACTTACAAAGGTAGCACACTTTCTTCCTTTCAGAGTAGGGCAATCTACAGAAAAGTTGGCAAAGTTGTATATGCAGCAGATAGTCAGGCAGCATGGAGTCCCCGTCAGCATTGTGTCAGACAGAGATACCCGTTTTACGTCACATTTTTAGAAGAGTTTACATCATAGCTTGGGTACCAAGTTAAGATTTAGCACGGCTTACCATCCACAGACGGACGGACAATCAGAAAGAACAATTCAGACTTTGGAAGACATGTTGCGAGCTTGCACCCTAGATTTTGGAGGATCTTGGGAGAGCCACCTACACTTGGTCGAGTTCTCATATAATAACAGTTATCAAGCCAGTATCCAGATGGCGCCATTTGAAGCTCTATATGGTAAGAAGTATAGGTCGCCACTAGCATGGGATGATATCGGGGAGAGGAAGATGTTAGGCCCATAAATGATTGTTCAGACGGTTGAAGTGATTAAGGGAATTAGAGAGCGACTTCGAGTTGCGCAGGATCGGCATCGTCATTGGGCGGACCAGCATCGTAGGCCGCTAGAGTTTTCTGTTGGGGACCACGTATTCTTGCGGATCTCACCTACTCGTGGGGTCATTAGGTTTGGTGTTCGCGGGAAATTGAGTCCGCGGTACGTGGGCCCATTTGTTATCCTTGAGAGGATAGGCGATGTTGCTTATCGTTTATCCCTTCCACCTTCGTTACGAGAGGTACATGACGTATTTCATGTATCTCAATTGCGAATGTATGTATCGGACCCAAGCCATGTCCTTGATCATTCTGAGCTGGTTGTTGGTACCAACCTGTCTTACGAGAAGCAACCTGTGTCTATTTTGGACCGAAGAGAGAAGATACTCAGGAACCGAATAATTAGTCTTGTCCGGGTTGCTTGGGGTCATCACTCTTTAGGGGAGTCAACGTGGGAACGTGAGGATGATATCCGATCACGGTATCCGCACCTGTTTGACTCATAAGGTATATTTCTTCCTGTATACCTTGATTGTCTTAACTCCTCATGCTTGTCACCTTATGAGTAGAATTGCGTGGTGTCGTCGATAGTTAAAACATAGATATGTTACTTGCTATTGGCATTGTAGAATGATTGCTTACTTAAATTGCTTGTACCTGGATTAGTTCAGCTCTGATGTTTCTATCCTGCTTGGATTTGAAATTCTGAGGACGGAATTTTTTCTAAGGAGGGTAGAGATGTCACTTCCCATTCCCAGAATACGTATTTTTAAAATGCATGTACTGTTTAAATATAAATATTTTATATTTATCATGTATTGCTCTGTATTTAAATCCCTTTAATTTTATGTTAATTAATTTTCTGCAATTTTATTTCTGCACTTTACTGTCTGCTTTCATACTCTGCTTTAGCTTTGCTATGGGGTCGGCTCAGATTGGTTTAATTATGTTGGTTCCATGAACCGAAATAAACCCCCACCTACTACCACTCCTTCATTTAAAACCCATCTCCTTTCTCTCTCTTCATTACTTCACTATTACTCTTCTTCTTCCTCATAACTCTCCCACCAACCTAGGAGAGCAAGGCAAGTGCCAACTTGCTTATTGATGGATCCCCATTATTATTGTTCCATCATCTTCCTTATTTGATTCTAAGTCTCTTTAGTGCTTGGCATTTTCAATTTCTATGGCTAAATTCTTCTAGATCTAAGTTATAGTATTTTTGGATTTCTGGGGTTTTGATCTATTTAACATTATTATTTCCAAGTTTTGATGGTTCCATGTTGTAGAGAATTTCGTTCTATCCCATTTTGACCTATGGAAGTCCAAATTTGGACTTACAGTGAAGGTTTTATGGAGCTTGGAAGGGGTCCATGACCATCCTTCTCAGGTTTTCCTGAGAAGATGGGTCTCTCATTTCTCAGCCGCATGAGAATCTCATTTCTCAGCCGCATGGATTAATTATTTCCCAATCTCATTTTTCAGCCGCATGGATTATTTATTTTCCAATCTCATTTCTCAGCCGCATGAGAATCTCATTTCTCAGCCGCATGGATTATTTATTTCCCAATCTCATTTCACAGCCGCATGAGAATCTCATTTCTCAGCCGCATGGATTATTTATTTCCCAATCTCATTTCTCAGCCGCATGAGAATCTCATTTCTCAGTCGCATGGATTAATTATTTCCCAATTATTTCCCACAGCCGTATGGATTAATTATTTCCCAATTATTTCCCACAGCCGTATGGATTATTTATTTCCCAATCATTTCCCACAGCCGCATGAATCTTTATTCCTCAGTCGCATAAGATTATTTATTTCCCGATCATTATTTATCTCCCAATTTTATTTCCCGAATTTGGCATTAATTAAAATTGATTGTTATCTTGATTTATTATTGATCATGCGTTCCTAGATGGAACTAAGAGACTGGCTAGTCGTCTTATTGAATTAAATGGAATGAGACACGTTCATATTTGCAATCGATTGGCCAATCCCGAATATTGACATATAGATACATGCATGCTACAATTATTTATTTTCTTACAAAAACCAGCATGTATACTTTATGGTCAAGGCATGATTACTCCGTGGTTAGATTTGATTGTTGCATCACGCTATGTAAGACCTACAACATAGCCGCACAGGTATCGTTGTAGAGTTGCGCATATCGTACCCCGTACAAAAGTACTCATTTGAATGACCATGATCCACGGCATGGGATTTCGCTTAACGTAGAGACTATTAAGTTAAATAAAATAATGATGGCATAGAGAGAATGGATTCCCGAGTTCTTACATGGCAGCCCCCTTGGGACGAGTAGTACCCGACGGGCCGGCTGGTTCCCACAGATACTGTAAATCTGCCACACGGGCAGGGAACAGTATCTGCTTTTATTATTATTGTATATTGTATATTGACGGGCGTCCTGCTAGGACTCGTCTAATTCAAGCATGGCGCACATGATTGACTGGATAGACTAGCCTTGCTCGCACATAGTAAGAACTGAGGAATCCCTAATTGCATAATTCCAGGATAATTTGGGACTCACATTAGCAAGCCGTAGTAGTTGATTGGTCGTTCAAGATGATTTGTTTGTGTACTGCACTACTCTGTTACCTAACGGGATGATCAGAATGTCAGGACATGACGGGCCAACTTCTGTCCTTGTTTGGTTGGGAGGTTGGTTCGAAGTGTCGTGATGTGATGTGAATCCTAGTGGAAAGCAGAGATCTATTATCATTATATTCTTTTACTTACTGGTTTAGTCCTTCATATCGTCCTTCCTTGTGGTACTTGCTATTAGAGGTCTAACCTCTCTGGTTTTGCATGGCCAGATTTAGAGCCGGTCCCCGAGGATCCAGCTTACTTCCACCTCCAAGATGGTCAATACTAGAGGAATGATCGCAGGAGGACTCGAGTGGGTCCCTTACTTCACCGCTCGTTTTGTTATTTACCTTATACTTAGCCGTTTGGCACCGACATGTTAGTCGGATTGTCTTGTACTTACTTTTGCATACTTGTAATTAAGTCAGACTGCAGCTGATAACAATTGTGCACACTTTACTATACCATCTGGCTATGTTTTGTAAAGCCAGATCTCAAGAACATTTTGACTGAGCGTTTGGGACGCCTTACTGCTTCATCTTACATGTTCTTTATTACTGTTTCTTATTTGAATGATTGAGACAATAGATGTGAAGTGACCATAGAAAAACTTTTATGTAGTATGCACCCCCTCGTCTGATTAGACAGCATTGATCGTATTATACGGTATTCATCTACCCGTAATACGTAGCTGGCTGAGTAATTCCCCCGCTCTCCAGTATTTTGGTTCTGGGGCGTGACAAATTGATTTTATTGTGATCTAAATTTTTTTGGCCAAAAATATTGTGGTTTGTTAGAATTACAAGAATCAGAAATATTTCTGTATGTTGAAATTTATTGTCTAAAATAATTTTACAAAGTAACTACAACTTCTACTTACCTGAAGATTAGTAACATTTATTTTCTTGAAGACCGAGTTGTTAGAAATTTTTATCCTTTTCGGACATGATTCTTGTAAAGTTATTTCTTCAAGTTAGAATATATAATAGAGATTGTGACATGTTAGGAAAGGCTCAAACATGCTAAGGGTGAAGGTATGTAAAAAAAAGGTTCTTTGCTCGAATGTTATATTTTATAAATCACATTTTCCAAATTCTTGGATTTAATGGTTGTTTAGCAAGAAAAATGGAACTATCTCAATACAATATGATATATTCTTTTGAATTGCTATTACTAAGTCGAAATTAAGACTAGAAGTACAAAAGTGCTCCGATCAATTGAAAAGGTAATTTTTGTATGTACAACATACATTTTCTAGTCATTTTTATTTCTAATTTTAATTAGAGAAATATATTGTTGAAATCTATGA
This sequence comes from Iris pallida, assembly GCA_029216955.1. Taxonomy (NCBI): domain Eukaryota; kingdom Viridiplantae; phylum Streptophyta; class Magnoliopsida; order Asparagales; family Iridaceae; genus Iris; species Iris pallida. Next base: position 12,645,855 of record JANAVB010034619.1, read on the forward strand.
GCCAATTATCTTGGTTTATACCCATGGTTTTGTATATTATTGCATAAAAGTGATATTTTTCGCATGTTAGTGTGAACCTTAAATGACTATATTATCAAAATATTAGAATTTCTAGTCGAAAAGAAATCACAATATTGTTCAGTCACAATATTTAGACAAACTTTGTTTTTGCTTATATTTCGTGTCGGTATAATTCTTTGATTCATTCAAACAATTTAGTCACAATAAATAGTTAGTGAAATTGCAAATTCCTGTAAATCTAAAGTTTTAAAAGTTGAAATTATTTTGGATGCAAGCCGGAAGGGTCCTTCTGTCAACCGTGAATAAATATTCCTAAGAGACACGGTACTTAATCGTCCCCCTGTGGAGCTCCGCTAGCTGGTCGAGGGTGTTTACATCAGAGAGCTAATCCATATTAATCAACACTTGATAAACTAAAGATTTCTTAAGGTTGATTAGCAAAATCACTTAAACTATTATTCTAGTACTTTAGACTGTCATTTTTGCAAACATGGCTAGCAACGGTAAATCTTTAGAACCAAGACTGAAAGTAACTGTGTCTTACTTTAAGAGGTGCTAAACTCAGATGCATTTTGGCTCACTATCTTAGGACTTATATTAGCAATTAGTGGAATCACACACTTTGATTCTGATGACACAGAATATGATTTAGGGGTAACCCAAACATCTGGCTTAGTCAAACCAAAAATCCCTAAAGAAATGGTCTATTATTGGTTTCATAGAACTCTTAAGTATTTTTCTGAGTCATTATATGATATTTTCTTCAGATATAAAGACACTAAAGATCACTAAGATCCAATATAAGGTTTCATCTATGGAACAACTTAGATACTCATAAGTTGATAGGTCCATGACAAACTATCATAGCTAGGAGTATCAAAGAATTTGAAATTGTATATTTAAACATAGCTTATACTAAAGCTGAATGGATCAGATATCGTACTATGTATATATCAAATAGATCCAGGCCTAAATTTTACTTTTCTATGACTTCATGAAGTATTAAATAAATTAAGCATTTTATTATGCATATACATGATATACATATTTCTGTACCTATCATTTTTATAAATTATGCCAACGAACAGCTAAAGCATGATCTTGTGAATTCTAAGATGAACAGGTACTTGCAGCTGCATTTTAAGATATTAAAAGAGCCTAAAAGAAAAAATGTGGTTCCTGACTATAAAAGTCATAAAGAACTTTACAGATCTCTTGACGAAGAGTCTGTTTACTCTGGACGAATAGTTTATCTAGGAAATTAATCCTAGAATCATCGAGGGGATGTGATTAAGCACATAAGTTACTCACCAACAGTGGCAACCCAACCGAGTCTAATTGGAGATCCCAAGAAGCCGGTTGGGTAGGAACAAGCTAGACTTAGGTAACTATTATGGAACACTGACCCTGAGATTAAATTCTCTTAAACTAATACCCAAGAGGCTGTACGATGTTGTACATGGATAACCCATCCCTATGGTGATAGTGTTTTGGTGTGATTTGGTTAGGATGAGTTCTAAAACTCTTAGTTATGCAGGATTGACTTCAATCACCAACCCTTTGAGGACTTACCTATATGAGAGTTCGTGAAGGCCGCTATTATAAGACAACACGATCCTAGACAACTCTCATGAATATGAAAAAGTGCACAGGGCCAATCAAACGTGCCACCCGATTGACCCAAGAACCTCTAGCGTACTATGTGTGCTATTTTTTGAATTTGGTTCAAGAAGTCTGATTCAAGGCATAGTCCATCAACCCTTTTTTTAGATAAAGGCAATAGTCACTAAGTGAGATTCAAGGCTGTAGTCCATCTCATCTATACATGGTATATCATTGCCCAAAAATTCTTCATCTTTACTCCTTTTGAATATTGTTATCTTTAGTTTCGAAACTTGTTTTTTTTTTGGGGGGGTGGGTGTTACTGTAATAGTTGGTGAAAAAACCAATATTTATTCATATTATTATCCCCTTTATTTGTAATGACCCGCTCCGCCCTAACGAAACGCCGATTCAAACGGCAAGTGCAACTACTCAAACGAGCCGTCGACCAGATGAATTGGCATTGACCTGATGAAGAATCGATGCAAGGCTTACATTGGCCCGTCAAGAGGAATCAAGACTTAGACTTTCAAAGGAGCGCTCGGAGTATCGCTCGGCCGACACGAACCATCGCTAAGGTGGGTGGCTCCGATGAACCCGTCTTTGCTTAGCCTAGACACATAACAATACGAACACTATGGCTAGAATCGCTAGGCGATAACACCGCGCATGCTAATAAATGACTCAACGCACCTAGCTAAGGGAATAATCCCATCTTGTATGCTTGTTTAGAACATGGAAAAGAACTCAGAAAATATAGGGACTCTCGCACCGCACTCTACGCTCGTACTAAGGCACAAGCTTACATTCAAGTTCCATATGCGTTCAACAATGAAGAAATGAATGGTTTACAACAATAAAATGGGAAGACTATCGACATAGTCGTTCCGAGTAGCGTATAGCAACATGGGAAGACTTCGGGACCGATGGGTCACCAAGGCGACTCCCGTACAGGGAATTATATAATGTATGAATGAATGAATGAACGAATAAGTGAATGAATGAATCAACGAATGAATGAATGAATATGTGAATGAATCAATGAACGAATGAACAAGTAAAAGAAAGAATGAATAAAATATAAGAAAGAAAAGAATGGTTAGCGACGGGTATGACGGAGACGTGCATCGGGGCTCGCTACCCGTGCTGCACGGAGGCCACCGCCAACCTGGTCGATAACGCATCATGGCTCACAGACAGCCTACGGCTCCGGGATAAGTCGTTAAGTTAAAATGACAAGACAATACGAAATGGTCGTGGACAATCCCCTCGTATACAGGAGGTAGAAAGAATAAGGGATTCTAAGGGCAACGATCGACGATATCGTGGCCGGCCTAGGCGGAATCATGGCTTACGGGCTGCTTGGGTGTGGGCTCGGACATTCCAAGTAGACGTAAGTGCGGGGTATTTCAAAAGACTATCTGTAACGCCCCAGTCCCAAAATACGTAGGACTAGGAACGAAGACATGCCAGCTGTATACATACGAATACATGGGCCTCGTATGTATACATAAGCTGTAAAATACAGTAGAAACCACAATGACTAATCTCATCCACAAATATATAATGAAATAAAGATAGGATCAACTTGAATAGTTATGGTACAACCGTTGGACGGAGACAAAGTCCACTACCAACTATCTCAATGATATAAATGTACAAGAAAGCGATCGACAAAATGATAAAACGAACCAAGTGCAATTGTCTTCGAAGGAATGGAGAAGACCACGGCCTTGGCTAGAACACCTGCAGAAAAATATGAACACACACCTGGGGAAAAACCAGGTCCTCAGAGGGACGTAACAAGACACATAATATCATGCCATAACTGAATAGTAAGAGCTCAATAGAAAATAGACATGCATAAAGGTTCCTAACCATTCTATGTGATATACACTTTGAGAAGACAACGTTCTACGCAGGAGCTTAGGTATTCAGCATAGATGGAGAGAGAGTGGTAATAGGTAGCGCTCATAAGAGACACTATCGACCATGGGCAGAAAGTAGCTCTCATACGAGAACTATCGGCCCCAGGGCAGTAAGTAGCGCTCGTCCGAGACACTATCAGCCCAAATCTATGTGTGTACTAAACATGTAGCCCCTACGCTAATAACTGTCTCCCCCCTCCCCATGATACTATACATGTGTCGACTCCACGACACTGTTTAATCCTTAATAACTGCCAAGTCTTCTACATAATCTATTAACAATTATATCCTAACGCACGGCCTGTACGCACCGATGTACGGTCGGTACGCAAGTCCGTATCTATATGCGACTCACAACTCACACACAAACCCGTGGCACATCGTGATAGTTTATGAGATGCACTAAACATACGGTGGTCTCTTAACTCTAAGCCAATTGCACAAAATATAATAATTTGCATATATATAATTTTGAAAGAACAACATAAAGAAAAAGCATGCATGATATTGAGCAAGAAATTAAACAGTAAAGGCAAGGTATCTTGCCTGATGTGTCGCCTGATGTGTTACGAGGATCATGATGCCATGTTTTCGTCCATTAGCCGAGGTCCATGCGAACATGGCCTAAATTTGTGGGAAAATAGGACCGCGTGAGTAGTCATGGTCAATGGTGGAAATTGAGGAGAAATCGTGAAGAACATCCTCGTACTAATTTGAAAATATTTATGATAATTAAAACTATGTATACTTTTGACAAAATATCTTCATTACATATATAATTAAAAAATCATAATGTGAAACTACCTCTTTATTAGTCAAAATATTCTAAAATCGTTTTAGGAAGAAAATCTAAATTTTATCAAAATAGGATTTAGGTCGAAGACTATATTTTAAAATGTCAATAATTTAGTAAAATATTTACGTTCGGAAATCAGTTTTGAAATTCATACATAGTCAAGCTGCAATATACTTTTGTTACCAAAATTTAGAATTTATCATATATTTATTTGTTTAATACAACACGATATTAAGGATAATAATAATACTAGTAAATCTTTTAACAAAGTATATATATATATATATATATATATGCAAATTAATAATAATAATAATATTAATAATAATAATAATAATAATAATAATAATAATAATAATAATGATAATAATTGTAATAATAATAATACTAATAAATATAATAATAACACTAATAATGATAATAATAATAAGAATAGTAATTTAATTAATGAAAATAATATTAATAATAATAATAACATGATACTAAACTTACTGCTGTTCTCCTTTAAACTCAAGAAAAGAAAAATAAAAATGAGAAGATGTGTGAGAGAGAGACAGTAGAGAAAGTCGAAAAGGGGAGGGTTTCACCTGGCTTGGCCGGGCTCCGGCGGAAGGCGGTGGCGCAGCTGCGACGAGGGGCGCTGCGGTCGACGCCGGGGTGGCGCGACGAAGCGTCGGGAGAGGCGGCGACTACGGGGTTCGGCGGACGTGCGACGGCGGATAGGCGGAGGTGGCGCAGATCTGGAGATCAGGCGTCGACGGTGCGCGACTCCGGGCTCGGCTGGGTTGGGGTTTGGCGGTAAAGCGGCCACCCGGGGAAAGGGGCGGCGGAAGGATACTCACCGGAAGGGCGTGCGTCGGCAGCCGATCGCGGCGGAGCTCGGGCGCCTGGCGCAGAGGCGCGGAGGAGAGCGCTGGGTGGTGCTCCTCGTGCGCGACGATAGTGGCCTAGGCGCGGGTTGTAGCCGGCCGCGGGTCTCGGCAGCGGAGCTCGCGGCTGATGGCGAGGTGGCCGACTACGACGGCGAGGAAATCTCCGGTCGTAGCATGAGGAAGAATTCGGGGCGTGGCGGCGACGGTCTTCCATCGGTGGGCGGCGGTGCAGCCTAGCACGGTGGCGGACGGCGACCGGGATGGAGGTTAGGGTTTTAAATTTTTATTTGTTTGCTGTGGGGATTTTGGGTTTTTCTTTTGGGTACGGCTCCGGCGACGAGGCCGTGGCGGTGATGATTGTGGTTTTGGTGGTTGTGGTCTGTTATCGACAGGGGATCCGGGGTTATGGAGGTGGACCGCGGAGGTGGGGAGCCGGTCGCGGTGGTGGGTTTGATGATTACGGTGATGGTGGTGACGATGTGGATGTTGACGGCGAAGATGGTGGTGGTGATAATGGCGGGGTGGTTGCGCTACGGTGGTGGCGAGAGTTGGGGATTTTCGGTTGAAGGTGGCGAAGGTGGTTGATGAAACGTTGGCAGTTGGCGAGCAGGGTCGGGGTGCTGATGACGGCGAGGGTTAGGTTTAGGATTGGGTAGCTATGTCGGGAGTGTCCGACACGGCTGGGTGGACGTCCGGGATTGTCGGACGGGACAAAATTTTATGTATGTGTAAATGGAATTTATAGTGAATGTAGAGGCACAGACACGATGCACAATATGATGGTAGAAAATTATGGAAGAGTACCTGCCTATTTATAGGATGTGGGAATTCCCAATTGGATAGGGATATAATTGGTTTAAAACCCCAATAGATAGTATTATATTATATTTAGATAGTTTAAAAAATAATTGGAACGAATCCAAATCAAATATGGATATCTCCTATATTTAAAAGTATATTTAAAACAAAATCTTTTCCAATTTTAAATTGTCCAAATTAATAAACTATTAAATTAAACAAAAAATATCTTTTTCACATCTATTAAAATGTGCTATTAATTAATTTCGAAAATTACATATATATACTGATAAATAATTTTAAAATATAAAACTTGCTTTTCTAATATACCATTTTATAATAATAATATTTATTATTTTACTGCAAACATGTAAGGCTTTTTATAAATAAATAATAAACTCGAAATTCTATATATATACTTTGAAACTATTTTCGATAAATAAATCCAAACTATTTTTTTTAAAAAATATGTACCTCGCACATATTCGCACTCGACGAGTAAGTACGAAAAACAAAATTTTGCGCGCGACGTACAGTACGACATCGAGACGTACAAATACAAAGTAAAATTTAAATATCAATAAATAACTATAATTTTTTTTTAAATTGTAGTAGAAATTTAGGGGGTTTACATCCTACCCAACTTAAAAGAATTTCGTCCTCGAAATTTAGGAGTAGGTAAGGTAGAGGATAGAAAAAAAGTTTGCGATTAAATAGTGAACAAGGTGACGAACGATGATCATGCAATTAGAATGTCTTGGGTTTTGAATCTATGGAATTAACTCAAGGATAGGGTTTTGAAAGAGGGTTGCTAGTTAACACTAAGAAATAAGGAAGATTTAAGGGTTAAGTTAAATGGTGATAAGACACAAATAATGAGATATCGAATCGGGTAGAGCAAGCAAATTTTTAGAGGATATAGTCACCTAGGTTTAGAGTTAAATCAATCTCAAGTTCCAAGGAGGTCGCGAAAGTTGAATCTTGGGTCGAGAGAAGGATGAGGAACTTAAGATAGGTGAAATATGAAGCCAACAAGAGTTCAAGAATATGTTTCAATGACGATGAGGAACTTAAGATAGGTGAAATATGAACCCAATTGAATACTAATTTATGGTCCAATGACGATGGAATAATTTTAAGTAGAGTTGTCAAGGCTGTCGCAGATGAGACTCTAGGGGCAAGTTTAACTATGTCTCCATCTACGTAGAATGATATACGAAAAAGCGAACCAAAGTGCAATAGGTTGATCAGACCATAATGCACCGGTTCTGATTAGACAATATGTTAGTGGGTGCGACCCAATATGTCATGATCAAGCCCAAAAATAAAGCTTGCAAAACTAAGGCTAAATTGATAAGATGGTCGAAATAAGTAAGTGTGATAATGATGAAGAAATTTAAGTAATCCAAGTTCTTTTAAAATCTAAGTCTTGCTCGAAGTGTGTGCTTATACAGTTGACTTGGTTGATTATAAATGAACCTATTGGTTTGGTTCACAAAGACAAGGGTTTTGTTTGGTCATGAGTATTCTATCTAACTTACAAGGGTTAAACTAGTTGTGTGACGGGACAGTGGTCAAGATAGTTCTCAAATAATCTCATACAATATCTATCCTTCTAAACTGCCAAATATAATCTATAGATTTGAGATTTGAATTTATTTAATCAATCCCCAAGATAACCTTTATCATTTCCCATATTATATTATAACAAAAACTTTCCATCTTATCTAGTCGCAACAAAATCATAATAAAATCTAAATAACTCTTTATGGTGTCACAATTTAAATCGATATTAATCCAAGTCTAAATTATAATTGGTTCCACAATTGTAATCCATACAAGAATTTAATAATTCATAATTCCTCAATTTGATTCGGTATCCTTCAAAATATTTTAACCAAAAATTATTACTATCATTACCTCAACCATTTCACTCAAATTTTTTTGCAAACTCATTAATCGTAATCGCACATCTAAATTTTAAAACTTAAAATTCTCAAATTGTTATCCATCCTACTCGGCAAAATTTAAATCCTTTTTAAACTAAATCTATATCCTTTCCAAGATGTATAACTATAACCCAATGAATCTTAAATATTTTTCAAGACCTTCAAAAATCCAATTCGTGATCCCTTTCTTCTTTTTTTCAATTGTATAATGATTCTAGAATTCCTTTTGTAGTATCAAAACAATCCTTGTTGCTTCTACCCAACTTAAAATTTACTAATCATCAAGGTCATACTTTTAGGGCACAACATTGCCTTTATAACTCCATTAAAACCTCAATGCCTACTAATTGTCAATGTAACCCTTCTAGCCATGAGTTTGACCTATGAGCATATACAAGTGTAGTCATCTTCCTAGCTGTCACTAAGCACGAGACTAAGAATTTACGGTAGAAGGAGTCAAGCAAGATGCAAATCAAGGAAGTCGAACAGAGTTCAAAATTTGAAGTCAAGAATGGATGTCAAGTGGGTGGATGAGATCCTAGACTCTAATCCTATGTTGCAGGCTCACATCGGTACGGTAAAGTAACCGAAGTGATAAACTTGACCTGCATGGGCCACCACAAAAACATGTAACGCCCCAGTCCCAAAATACTTAGGACTAGGAACGAAGACATGCCAGTTGTATACATACGAATACATGGGCCTCGTATGTATACATAAGCTGTAAAATGCAGTAGAAACCACAATGACTAATCTCATCCACAAATATATAATGAAATAAAGATAGGATCAACTTGAATAGTTATGGTACAACCGTTGGGCGGAGACAAAGTCCACTACCAACTATCTCAATGATATAAATGTACAAGAAAGCGATCGACAAAATGATAAAACAAACCAAGCGCAATTGTCTTCGAAGGAATGGAGAAGACCACGGCCTTGGCTAGAACACCTACAGAAAAATATGAAAACACACCTGGGGAAAAACCAGGTCCTCAGAGGGACGTAACAAGATACATAATATCATGCCATAACTGAATAGTAAGAGCTCAATAGAAAATAGACATGCATAAAGGTTCCTAACCATTCTATGTGATATACACTTTGAGAAGACAACGTTCTACGCAGGAGCTTAGGTGTTCAGCATAGATGGAGAGAGAGTGGTAGTAGGTAGCGCTCATAAGAGACACTATCGACCATGGGCAGAAATTAGCTCTCATACGAGAACTATCGGCCCCGGAGCAGTAAGTAGCGCTCGTCCGAGACACTATCGGCCCAAATCTATGTGTGTACTAAACATGTAGCCCCTACGCTAATAACTGTCTCCCCCTCCCCATGATACTATACATGTGTCGACTCCACGACACTGTTTAATCCTTAATAACTGTCAAGTCTTCTACATAATCTATTAACAGTTATATCCTAACGCACGGCCTGTACGCACCGATGTACGGTCGGTACGTAAGTCCGTATCTATATGCGACTCACAACTCACACACAAACCCGTGGCACATCGTGACAGTTTATGAGATGCACTAAACATACGGTGGTCTCTTAACTCTAAGCCAATTGTACAAAATATAATAATTTGCATATATATATAATTTTGAAAGAACAATATAAAGAAAAAGCATGCATGATATTGAGCAAGAAATTAAACAGTAAAGGCAAGGTGTCTTGCCTGATGTGTCGCCTGATGTGGTACGAGGATCATGATGCCATGTTTTCGTCCATTAGCCGAGGTCCATGTGAACATGGCCTGAATTTGCGAGAAAATAGGAACGCGTGAGTAGTCGTGGTCAATGGTGGAAATTGAGGAGAAATCGTGAAGAACATCCTCGTACTAATTTGAAAATATTTATGATACTTAAAACTATGTATACTTTTGACAAAATATCTTCATTACATATATAATTAAAAAATCATAATGTGAAACTACCTCTTTATTAGTCAAAATATTCTAAAATCGTTTTAGGAAGAAAATCTAAATTTTATCAAAATAGGATTTAGGTCGAAGACTATATTTTAAAATATCAATAATTTAGTAAAATATTTACGTTCGAAAATCAGTTTTGAAATTCATACATAGTCAAGCTGAAATATACTTTTGTTACCAAAATTTAGAATTTATCATATATTTATTTGTTTAATACAACACGATATTAAGGATAATAATAATACTAGTAAATCTTTCAACAAAGTATATATATATGCAAATTAATAATAATAATAATAATAATAATAATAATAATAATAATAATAATAATAATAATAATAATAATAATAATAATAATAATAATGATAATAACTGTAATAATAATACTAATAAATATAATAATAACACTAATATTGATAATAATAATAATAATAATAAGAATAGTAATTTAATTAATGAAAATAATATTAATAATAGTAATAACAAGATACTAAACTTACTGCTGTTCCCCTTTAAACTCAAGAAAAGAAAAATAAAAATGAGAAGAAGTGTGAGAGAGAGACAATAGAGAAAGTCGAAAAGGGGAGGGTTTCACCTGGCTTGGCCGGGCTCTGGCGGAAGGCGGTGGTGCAGCTGCGACGAGGGGCGCTGCGGTCGACGCCGGGGTGGCGCGACGAAGCGTCGGGAGAGGCGGCGACTACGGGGTTCGGCGGATGCGCGGTGGCGGATAGGCGGAGGTGGCGATGGGAGGTGGCACAGATCTGGAGATCCGGCATCGGCGGCGCACGACTCCGGGCTCGACTGGGGTGGGGTTTGGCGGTAAAGCGGCCACCCGGGGAAAGGGGCGGCGGAAGGATACTCACCGGAAGGGCGCGCGCCGGCAGCCGATCGCGGCGGAGCTCGGGCGCCTGGCGCGGAGGCGTGGAAGAGAGCGCTGGGTGGTGCTCCCCATGCGCGGCGATGGTGGCCTAGGCGCGGGTTGTAGCCGGCCGCGGGTCTCGGCAGCGGAGCTCGCGGTTGATGGCGAGGTGGCCGACTGCGACGGCGAGGAAATCTCTGGTCGTGGCATGAGGGAGAGTTCGTGGCGTGGCGGCGACGGTCTTCTATCGGCGGGCGGCGGTGCAGCCTAGCACGGTGGCGGACGGCGACCGGGATGGAGGTTAGGGTTTTAAATTTTTATTTGTTTGCTGTGGGGATTTTGGGTTTTTCTTTTGGGTACGGCTCCGGCGACGAGGCCGTGGCGGTGATGATGGTGGTTTTGGTGGTTGTGGTCTGTTGTCGACAGGGGATCCGGGGTTATGGAGGTGGACCGCGGAGGTGGGGAGCCGGTCGCGGTGGCGGGTTTGATGATTACGGTGATGGTGGTGACGATGTGGATGTTGACGACGAAGATGGTGGTGGTGATAATGGCGGGGTGGTTGCGCCACGGTTGTGGCGAGAGTTGGGGATTTTCGGTTGAAGGTGGCGAAGGTGGTTGATGAAACGTTGGCAGTTGGCGAGCAGGGTCAGGGTGCTGATGACGGCAAGGGTTAGGTTTAGGATTGGGTAGCCATGTCGGGAGTGTCCGACACGGCTGGGTGGACGTTCGGGATTGTCGGACGGGACAGAATTTTATGTATGTGTAAATAGAATTTATAGTGAATGTAGAGGCACAGACACGATGCACAATATGATGGTAGAAAATCATGGAAGAGTACCTGCCTATTTATAAGATGTGAGAATTCCCAGTTGGATAGGGATATAATTGGTTTAAAACCCCAATAGATAGTATTATATTATATTTAGATAGTTTAAAAAATAATTGGAACGAATCCAAATCAAATATGGATATCTCCTATATTTGAAAGTATATTTAAAACAAAACCTTTTCCAATTTTAAATTGTCCAAATTAATAAACTATTAAATTAAACAAAAAATATCTTTTTCACATCTATTAAAATGTGCTATTAATTAATTTCGAAAATTATATATATATACTGATAAATAATTTTAAAATATAAAACTTGCTTTTCTAATATACCATTTTACAATAATAATATTTATTATTTTACTGCAAACATGTAAGGCTTTTTATAAATAAATAATAAACTCAAAATTCTATATATATACTTTGAAACTATTTTCGATAAATAAATCCAAACTATTTTTTTTTAAAAATATGTACCTCGTACATATTCGCACTCGACGAGTAAGTACGAAAAACAAAATTTTGCGCGTGACGTACAGTACGACATCGAGACGTACAAATACAAAGTAAAATTTAAATATCAATAAATAACTATAAAAAAAATTTAAAATTGTAGTAGAAATTTAGGGGGTTTACACTATCAAGGTGTACCAGCCATCACGCTATGATAGGTGAGAATACCAAAGGAGAATATGTCCAAATTGGCTTGTGATGCCAGCGACCGGTGCATATAGATTAAGTGAGCTTTGCTGGTGGCAATCCACGTGCAAGTCCTTGCATTGAAACAAAGTAGTCTAAGTTAACTGAATGAAGCACCTTTTGAACATGCTTGAATATAACACACCAAATGATCGAGAATACTTCGTGCAAATGAGTTAGAAAACATACCTACGACGCGCTAGGACCTGAGGCAGGGACACACCCTTGACATTGAATATTTACGTGAATTGCGTTAAGTTATTACATATAAATTGTTGCCTAACATGGTTTACTTTGGACAGGGAAGACCGGACGGTAAGTATGGGTAAGTCGTGCATGTATTTCCATGCAACCACTTAAAATCGGTAACACGAGATAGGTTATGATATGTGCCATAAAACTGATCCTAAGGCAAGATTAGAAAGACAATTAATGATAGACGGTGCACAAAAGTAAATAGAACGTGTTTGGTAATGATAGCATTGTGGGCGAGCTAGCCTCCCCACCAGTGCATAACAATGTACTGATAATCCCATAGTTTGCTTACAGGGGGCAGAAGACGTCGGCTGGTGCTGATCTTCCCTCAAACGTGCTAAGGCGCGGAGCCAACTCTGGAGCCTTGGAGCGTTGCAAGGATCTGAAGCACCATATACAGGACATAATGTATCAGAACATCGCCATGAATTATTCCATCTTGTAAGCCACTTGGCATGCCTTTTATGTTTCAGAGAGAGAGAAATCTTGAGCGACTTGTAATCTCGGCCTAGCGCCGCTTGTAAACTTCTTGAAAATCAATAAAGAGTTTGAATTCGCTTCAACTTGTGTTCATTTACTTTCTGCTACAAACGGGGATACTCTGTGCGGCTCCGTGGCCTAGCTCAAATCGGTCGTTTCTGGAGATAGCCTTGCACGGGCACAACCTAGGCCCGTGCGGCATCACAGCTTAGCGAGGACGATCGCTCCTACGGGAGCGGGGCGTGACAGATTGGTATGAGAGCACGGCTTTACGTCCTTTGACTTCATTTCGATTCTCTCAATTTTGAAAGCTCGTTTTGAAATAAAAGAAGTATGCGCTCTCTCGTTGTGCCTTGGGATATTTCATACAATAAGTCTAATATTTTCAAAAGCTCGTACGAGTACTCGGTTGAACGGGATCGATAGGCAAAGGCCTTTGTGAGAAACTACGACGGACTTGATTGGAAGGAACCTACGCTAAAAGTTAGCAAACGCTGTGCATGCATGAATACCCTTACACTGATAATAGCGAACGAGTACATGAGACCGAAGTATAGTTCGAACGGGATGGTTATGCACGTAGCCTTTTGGCTAAGTTGTGCTGAGTATCGCGCACCTAGACCTTCTGGTGCAAACGAGTTTGCGAACGAGACCGACTATCGCTCGGACGAGAATAAGTAAGATTTAGAACGTATGTTGATAGAGACGCTACTTGACCAACGCTAAAGCAAACGCAGAAAATGGTTCTTAGACTTTGAGGAACGGGCGAACGCGCAATTGAACATGTCGATTATGAGTCGAATGACCTTTTGAGGATTTGTAGAATGACTTGACCCCGAGTGGTGTATGTGATAGCTTCGAAGAAGAATAAGAGTGAGTGTCGATGACTAGTCGAGTGGCTCGAACCCTGAGTGGTGTATGGACGTTATAGAAATTGTCCGAGCGAAACTAAAGGATTTACGGATAGAACGAGTATGTCGGCAAGTGATGACATCGCGCAAAGCCTTAGAACGAGTAACGCTTAGTTGGTTTTGACTTCGACAGTCTCAAGTGAGATATCATTCGAACGAATTAAGAATGCGTAGTGCAAATTACGAAATGATTGAATGAAGATTCGAAATGATAAAATAAAATGGATGTTCTGGTCGAGGAAACGTAGAAGATCGTATGTACGATTTCAAATAGTCGACTGGATTGAAACTTGAATTAAGACGAAATACTCAGATGAAACCGAAGTTAGCATGATTGGAAGATAACGTGCATGGAAAACGTTGGTTTGGAGATACGGGAATGACTAAGGAATTGGAATTGATGTTGCTCGAAGACGAGTTAGCACGAGACAATACGAATTAAGGAAATTAAGTTGCATGACTCAAAATTCATTGTAAAAGGAAGATCGTCAGGTTATGTACATCATCGATGGTATTGAGGTGTATCAAAGATCGATGTACGATAACTCGGGGGTACTCTGATTCAATGAATGATGATCGTGTTAGAAGTAATTATTTCAAAGGATGCTATATTAGGGATTTTTATAGAAATGAATGTTTGGTTGAAGAAGAGAAGTGACTTGATTGCTCGGTGATAACCACAATGACAACAATCTTGTCTTGTGCAAGCGTAACTCCAGCCTCGCACATGCGTAACGTCAGATTTGGGACGATCGTTCCGCGTGAGCGTTGGCATGGTGATTCATGTCCAGCGGGAATGATCGAACTCGAAATATCATGACATGGCAATCTTGATTGCTACGACTTGTGGTTTGAAGCGAAGGCGAATTTGAGGATTGATCGGACTTATGATGGACGACTAAGTAAAATTCGAGAATTGTTAGGACATGCGATTGAAGAATAAGAAAACTTGAGGATTGAGTAGACCCAATCCGCGTATCGAAAATGAGTAAGTCTAAATTCAACGCAAGAGTTACGTCCCGATGAGGACGATTATTTCGCAAAAATGTTGACATGGTGATTCATGTCCACCGTGGATAATCAGACTTACGTGAGATCGGGACGCGACATATTGTAAGGCTAGACGACCTTGTGATCTACTACGTGAATTGGATAGGATGGATAGGTAAATTATATCAAAAGATACATGAGGAGATAGACTACGATAATTGCTAGTGTGGGTGCACGATATTAACATGTCGAGGATTTGGTTGAGGACAACCTATCGTAGGATGACTTTCCTAAATGAGCTCGAACTTGGAGCGGAGAATGTCTCGATGTGAATAGGGTGAACGCTGCTCGATGTTTAGAAATCTGAGTGAAACGAAATTGGATAGAAACTCCCGTACAAACGAATAAATGGTTTGACCATAGGACTTGGGACGAGCATCGTACAATGACTTGGCACGATGAACCGTGAACTTGACTTGTAACTATGACCTTGTGAGATGACCTAGCGGATAGGCGGATGACCCTATGCCGAGTGATTGAACCTGTGCGACTGATATTTGTAGTATCATCTGGATAGACGATAGACTTGGGGCAAAAAGACTTAGAGTAGGATCTGGAACTGGGGGTGTGCGTGAACGATGATAAGATTGGCCCTAAACAAGTAAATTATATAAAATCGATATTGTGCAAGTAAAGTTGGTATAACGAATTGAATCATTGATTGGAAGACGTACTCGATGATAGTGCAATACTTGGTCTCGAATCGGACGTAAATTACTTAGACTTGGTCGACTCCGCTAAGAAGAAATCGTATTAATTTCATAGACAAGAACGCTTGAGAAGTGAATCGGATCATCTCGAGGATCGAGATAAACGATAGTGAGACACACATGAGTTCGATTTTAATCGAAGTAAAAGTAAAACGATCGGAAATTTAAAACTATCATGAGTAGCTTGTCCGACTTCGCTAATCGCTAAGCTTGGTTGAAATGTACGTATTCGGGGGACGCCTTGAATATGTGCATGATCCAAACTCAGCGATATGATGAACTTGAATGCAGCTGCAAGTGGATGTTGAGTTGCGCATAAACGAAAGTGAGTTTGCCTCAGCCTACAACTCTCGTGTTTGACGAATTATAACGTGCCTCGTGCGACCATTACCATCCCATGACATGATGCAATAGCAACCAAGTTGAAGAAACACAACAATTGAATAAGTACCATCAACTCTAAAATGAGTGAAAAGTCATTCAATAAAATTGACCAAACGTATGCAACATAAAACCTGGAAGGATAACTGAGCATAGTTCGATGCCATCGAGCGATAAAGCCATTCGATAGGGATTATCTCAGATACACACACGACATGAGTTAAGGAATGGTAGGATGACCTGCACTCAGGAAGTCTCGAGGACGAGACTTGTTTTGAGTGGTG
Source organism: Iris pallida (assembly GCA_029216955.1). Taxonomy (NCBI): domain Eukaryota; kingdom Viridiplantae; phylum Streptophyta; class Magnoliopsida; order Asparagales; family Iridaceae; genus Iris; species Iris pallida. Next base: position 12,662,215 of record JANAVB010034619.1, read on the forward strand.
TATAATGTAATGACCCGCTCCGCCCTAGCGAAACGCCGATTCAAACGGCAAGTGCAACAACTCAAACGAGCCGCCGACCCGAAGAGTTGGCATCGACCTGATGAAGAATCGATGCAAGGCTTATATTGGCCCGTCAAGAGGAATCCAGACTTAGACTTTCAAAGGCGCGCTCGGAGTATCGCTCGGCCGACGCAAACCATCGCTAAGGTGGGTGGCTCCGATGAACCCGTCTTTGCTTGGCCTAGACACATAATAATACGGACACTATGGCTAAAATTGCTAGGCGATAACACGGCGCATGTTAATAAATGACTCAACGCACCTAGCTAAGGGAATAATCCCATCTTGTATGCTTATTTAGAACAGGGAAAAGAACTCGAAAAATATAGGGACTCTCGCACCGCACACTACGCTCGTACTAAGGCACAAGCTTACATTCAAGTTCCTTATGCGTTCAACAATGAAGAAATGAATGGTTTACAATAATGAAACAGGAAGACTATCGACATAGTCGTTCCGAGTAGAGTATAGCAACATGGGAAGACTTCGGGATCGATAGGTCGCCAAAGCGACTCCCGCACGGAAAGTTGCATAATATATGAATGAATGAACGAATAAGTGAATAAATGAATCAACGAATGAATGAATGAATATGTGAATGAATCAATGAACGAACGAACAAGTGAAAGAAAGAATGAACAAAAGATAAGAAAGAAAGGAATGGTTAGCGACAGGTATGACAGGGACGTGCATCGGGGCTCGCTACCCACGCTACACGAATGCTGCCGCCAACCTGGTCGATAACGCATCATGGATCACAGACAGCCTACGGCTCCGGGACAAGCCGTTAAGTTAAAATGACAAGACAATACGAAATGGTCGTGGACAATCCCCTCGTATACGGGAGGTAGGAAGAATAAAGGATTCCAAGGGCAACGATCGACGATATCGTGGCCGGCCTAGGCGGAATCATGGCTTACGGGCTGCTTGGGTGTGGGCTCAGACATTCCAAGTAGACGTAAGTGCGGGGTATTTCAAAAGACTATCAAGGTGTACCAGCTATCACGCTATGATAGATGAGAATACCAAAGGAGAATATGTCCAAATTGGCTTGTGATGCTAGCGACCGGTGCATATAGATTAAGTGGGCTTTGCTGGTGGTAATCTACGTGCAAGTCCTTGCATTGAAACAAAGTAGTCTAAGTTAACTGAATGAAGCGCCTTCTGAACTGGCTTGAATATAACACACCAAATGATCGAGAGTACTTCGTGCAAATGAGTTAGAAAACACGCCTACGACGTGCTAGGACCTGAGGCAGGGACACGCCCTTGACATTGAATGTTTACGTGAATTACGTTAAGTTATTACATATAAATTGTTGCCTAACATGGTTTACTTTGGACAGGGAAGTCCGGACGGTAAGTATGGATAAGTCGTGCATGTATTTCCATGCAACCACTTGAAATCGTTAACACGAGATAGGATATGATATGTGCCATGAAACTGATCCTAAGGCAAGATTAGAAAGACAATGAATGATAGACGGTGCACAAAAGTAAATAGAACGTGTTTGGTAATGATAGCATTGTGGGCGAGCTAGCCTCCCCACCAGTGCATAACAATGTACTGATAACCCCACAGTTTGCTTACAGGGGGCAGGAGACATCGGCGGGTGCAGAGCTTCCCTCGAACGTGCTAAGGCGCGGAGCCAACTCTGGAGCCCTGGAGCGTTGCAAGGAGCTGAAGCACCATATACAGGACATAATGTATCGGAACATCGCCATGAATCATTCCATCTTTTAAGCCACTTGGCACGCCTTTTATGTTTCAGAGAGAGAGAGAGCTTGAGCGACTTGTAATCTCGGCCTAGCGCCGCTTGTAAACTTCTTGAAAATCAATAAAGAGTTTGAATTCGCTTCAACTTGTGTTCATTTACTTTTCGCTGCAAACGGGGACACTCTATGCGACTCTGTGGCCTAGCTCAAATCGACCGTTTCTGGAGATAGCGTTGCACGGGCGCAACCTAGGCCCGTGCGGCATCACACCTTAGCGAGGACGATCGCTCCTATTGGAGCAGGGCGTGACATTGTTCACATTAAAATCCTAACATAAATCATTTCTTTAACTCCCAAAAATGGTCACATTAGTAACCATTATCACACTTTATTCCTGTTAAATCCTATTGAAAGACCATCGTATATTAGTTTGTGACATGATTCCTATAAATACATGTCTCCTTCGTGTTGTTGTAAGAGAAAAAAAAGTTTCCACTCTCTATAAATTATGTCTATTCCTCCTACAAAAATTTATTCCATTTTAATCATCCACTTCCATTCTAATTATTTCTATCTTCTGGACAAAGCTAAGTTCGGGTCAATCTCCCCGAGCTGTGTGCGAAGACATGATACCCGTAGAGCGAGGGTTTTACCACTATGAGCATTTGGACAAAGTTTGCACATAGACCCGAATAAACTCTTAGAGTGCTTCGTGCGCGACTTCCTCGGAGGCCGGTAACTTTAATTTTATTTATTTTTGTTACAGATTTCAACAAGAAAAAAGAAAATATTTCCAACACTTTTTTGATGTTTCAACTGTAAATCTTGCTGGATTTCGATCCTGATCTTCTTAGGTTGATTCAAAATTTATTTTCTGGTATTGGTAGATATAGGGCCTACCCTGGCCCAGGGCAGCCAGCGCGACCGTCCATGGCCCACGGATCATGAGGGCCCAAAAAATAGTTTAACATAAATATGTTAATAATTTTGTATCCAATTTTATATATTTTATGTACCATGGGGCCCTTCTTATTATGGTGTAATGATTAGTTTGTTAGACTTGTATACTAAAGGTCCATTGCTCAAATCTTTGTAGTAACTTATTTTTTAGTTATTTTAATATTTTTTCATTTTCTATGGGGGCCCTATTTTGAAAATTCGTCTAGGGCCCCTATAAGCTCAGGCCAGCCTTAGGCAGACGTAAAAGTTACTATGCAAATATCTTGCTGCCTATAAAGTGGATAAAAGGATTGGAGATTTTAGTCCTATCAGTTTGTTTAATTCCCTTTTTGAATTTATTTTTAAGATCTTATAAGTAAATCAACTGAATTATAGCATGAATTTGTTAAAAAAAATAACTCAAAAATTTGTTCTAAAACAACTATAGACTTTTAGCAGACATGATATATCTTTGTCTCGCAATAGATTGATCCAACATGATACAATACATTATTCATTACACAAGTGGAAGTTACTAGGGATGAGCTTTCGGTTTATTCGGTTTCAACCGACCCGAAATAGTCAAAATAGAATAAACTAAAATTCTAAAAAACTAAAACCGAAACTGACCGAAAGTAGCCAAAATCGAAACTGAATTGGCCAGAACAAAATAATCAAATCATTTTATTCGATTTGTTCGGTTGGAATATTTCTTTTGTTTAATGGATTGGGTCCAATGTTGGTATCATGGTTAAATTATATTAAAAATTATAATTTTTATACACATTTGTTATATTTAAAAGTTGTGTGCAAAGTTGGACTAGTTGTTAAATTATCAAAGTTGGACGTCAAAACATACACAAAATTATTGTTTTCAAAATATGAATATTTTTAATCACAAAATATTCATTAAATTGAGAGAACTTACATAATTGTATAATTCTTATTCATGAATGGAGCAAAACCGAATAATGAATTTTAGTATTTTCAAAATTAAACAGAATTTTTTTTAAACCGAATCGAATCTTTTATTTGGTTCTGTTAAGTTAAATTTTTGGTCCAAAACTGAATAATGCTCACCCATAGTAGTTACCCCTGTAATTTCAACAAATAATAGCCGACAATCCAGCATCTTTCTCTTATGATACAATTGAAGCATATAGAAATGATAGTTGGTATTGAAGCAACAACATATGACTACACGTACATGTACAATTTTACATTCTATATGTACTATTAGGGGTGTGAACATTTGGACCAAACCGACCAAATCGAACCGGACGAAACCGAACCGATCGATTTTTAACCGAACTGATGGTCCGGTCGGCTTGGTTCGGTTGGAGTTTCTAAATAACCGATCAATTTGGTTTGACTACGGTTTGGTGTAGGATCATAATATGTTTTGATCTCTAATCATCAGAAAGAAGCAGACCCTACCGTCATTATATTATTACTTTAAAACAAGTTCCATTGCATTATTTTGAATTATTTTTTTCTTCCACATAACTGGCTTATAAGTATTTAAATTATATTTAAATACTAAAAATTATTATATATATGTAATAAAATTATAAATATTCAAATATTCAAATATATTTAAATTATTAATTCAGCTTATCATTAAAAATATAAATGTATATGTAACAAATTTTAATTCAAATATATTTAAATACTTAAATTATTTTTTATAATATCAAAAAAATAAATCTTGATTCTGTATCAATCTGCTTGCTATTTGCTAAAGTTTTTTTTGCTCCATCATTGTCGCTCGGTGCAAAGAAAATATATAGAATAGTAGAAAATTTTGGTGGGGGAAGAAGAAAAACAAAAGTGAGACTCTTTCCAACCAAATTCCTTATCCAAAATGGGCCAGGTTGGGGCCCCATTTACTTTAAAATTATGGCCCGCTCTGACCCGTTAATGTCACACGACCCGTCCCGGCCCTCTCGTTTAAATTTTAAAATTTAGGAACCTCCTTGTTTGGACAATTTACGGTTCGAATCGAGTCGGAACTGCGGGTCCTGTAACCGTATGCCCCGTCCTACTGCCAATACAAAAAATTTGATATCCGATTTGATACCGCCGATACCGATATTCTTACAAAATGTGTGATACTGATACTTTGAACCTTGGTGCAAACCTTCAACTCCAAAGTCATTGGATATAAGTATAGAATTTTTACCTTGAGCTTTTTTGAAATTTGATGAAGACTAGTCTCTTTCAAGATGCGACAACTGCAGTTCCAGGCTGAATTTCCTTTTGTGATTCTTTTTTGTTTTGCATTTCCTTAATTTAATATTCTTTAGCTATAGATATGGATTTTTTATTAGTTACAAGGTTATATTGCTCTTGCAATAACATAATGTCTCTAGTATCCTAAGAGTGGTTCCAGGCTATTAATTGCAATTATGATTCTTCCATGTGGTTTCAGGTCTTGCTCTGCAGATTTCAAATAACCTGTAATCTTTCTCTATATGGGGTACTTGACTTCATGAACTCTGAGAAGATGACATATGCTGGTCCAGTAGATTTGATTGATGATGACAACAGTAGTGTGAAAGAAGGAATTGACGAACAAACAAGAGATACATTGGGCTTTGACCTACCTAGAGCATTACCCAACCACGGACGGCCTGTTGTACGGACAAAATGTTTGAAAATTGCTCCAACTGTAAGATCTTGGGTAGCTGCCACTACTAAAGGAGTTCTGATGTATTCTATTTATGGTTCATTTGTCTTTGATCTAACAGATCTTGACATGGATGTTACACCTGAGGTACCTACTTTTAGTTGTTTCTACTATCTTACTAGAAAAGCTTGGTGACATTACTATTCTTGATCATGGCCTTTACCTGTATATTACATTGCACAGTACAAATAAAATATTACAAGATAGGTAGTGTGTACTAGACTCATACTATATGTTGGAGTGTACTATATGTAATTGATTAATACAATCATAATATGATCTGACATCATTTTGGAGTATATGTGCATCCTACTTAGAAATTTGAGAAGAAGAAGAAGATATATTATTAGTGATTATTAACCATGGAAGATAATAGCGTGAGATGAATAGTGGAGAATAAGGAGGATGGTTTTGATTTGGTTCTCAAACAATCATCAATCTATTGAGAGCGAGTTGATTTCCCTCCATACTTTGAGGACTAGGAATTAGTCATTCCATTTGTGTACTTACATCCTCCAATCATCCTGTGATTATGTCTAAAAACTTTCAATTATAAAGCAAGGAAGAGGTTTTTGATTTGGTCCTCAAACAATCATGAACCTACCAAGCTAGTTGGGGGATTTTCCCCATACTTTAAGAAATAGGAATTGGTCATACCACTTATTTATACCCAACACTTACATGCTCCAATCATCCTGTGATAATGTCTTAAAACTTCTAAATATAAAGCAATTTCTCATGAGTTTTCTCGGTCTCTCCTGTATGTTTGGGAAATTGGGAGGTTATATATGTGGAACTGAGTTCAAAAGAAGTGAATTTTGACAATGATTAACCTTTTGAAGATGATAAACTGAGATGATGAAGAATGGAGATAGACGGAAGAGTTTTTGTAATAATTACAACCAAAACATGGCTGAGTTACTCAGAATGTGTTAGTCCCGAGGCGTGGATATAGATGGAAAATAGGAGTTTAGCAAGCCTACACAGTAGGTGCCACAAATAAGGAGTTTAGCAAGCCTACACAGTAGGTGCCACAAATGAGGAGTTTAGCAAGCCTACACAAATGATGGAAAACAGGAGTTTAGCAAGCCTACACAGTAGGTGCCACAAATGAGGAGTTTAGCAAGCCTCTTTGTAGTGCCATTCTACCCAGCATGAAGCCTAAGGCTTCCTTGCGGTGTTACGCCGCAACGACATGGCTTACAAGGCCGAGGCTTTACCCCTACCTGGGTACCTCATCGTGGTGTCGTGCCACTGTAACATGGGGTCACCCTCCCCTTTGTAGTGCTGTCAACAACTCTTTAATTTTATCATACAGCATTAGGCTACCTGCCTATTTGCGGTGCTACGCCGCTATGACTTGGCTTGCAAAGTCGGGGCATTACCCCTACCTGGGAACCTCATTGTGGAGTCATCCCACTGTAGCATGGAGTTTTACTCCTTGTAGTGCTGCGCTACCATGATTCCTGTAAAGCATACTAGGCATTCACTCTGCCTGAGAACTTATTAAGGCATTTAAGCCAACCTCAACACAGGATCCGTTTTTCGCAGAAAACACATAGTAGACAACAGTGGTTATGGGTTCGTAATCCTTCCATGTTCCCAAGAACAAGTACCTACTGTTACTTGATAGTTTTCCAGTCAGTGGTCCTCCCTTGAACCGAAAGTTAGATGTCTAGTAGATTTCTCTTTGAACTAATAACATAAAACTTTATGGTAGGATTACAAAAACATACTATCAGAATGCCTTCAAGCCTATCTTCCCTGCTGTGTCTTCAACCAGTTGACACTTGAGGCCCTTCGTGAACGGATCCGCCAGGTTCTCCTGACTTCGAACTTCGATTACTGCAATAACACCTCTCTTGATGAGATCGTTCTCTGCCCTGTGCTTTAACCGCACAGTTCTCTTCTTTCCGTTAAAGAGATCATTTGATACCACCGTCATAGTCGTTTGGTTGTCGCAGTATATCGGAATTGCCGGTATCTGTGCTCCAACCACTGGAAGATCATACATGAGCTCCCGAAGCCATTCTGCTTCATCTGCTGCGGTATCAAGTACAAAGAACTCAGATTCCATAGAAGATCTCGAGAGCATAGTCTGCTTCTTCGACTTCCACGATATAGCAGCTCCACCCATTGTAAAAATGAATCCACCAGTGGACCTCTTGCTCTCCAACTCTGAGCACCAGCTGGCATCACTGAAGCCTTCTACTACCGGCAGCTCTTCGCTGAAGTGCAGTACATATGTCTGAGTCTTCTTGAGATATCTCATAACACGCTTCACATCTTTCCAGTGCTCAATGTCTGGGTTGCTTGTGAACTGACTCAGCATTCCCACGGCGAAAGCTATGTTAGGCCTTGTGGCAGTAGTTGCGTACATCAAACTCCCAATAATGCTAGAATACTCCAGCTGCCTAACGCTTTCCCTCAAATTTGGTTTCAGCTTCTGATCACACCTGTATGGTGTATCGATCCCTAAAAGATCCTGATACCCGTAGCATGTGAGCATCTTCTCAATGTAATGAGATTGTGACAGCGCCACTCCAGTGTCTGTTCGGATGTTCTTTATGCCCAAGATGACATCTACATCCCCCAAGTCCTTCATACTGAACTTGGTTGAGAGGAACTTCTTTTTCTCTGTGACATTGCCTATATCCGTTCCTAGGATTAGCATATTGTCCACGTACAGACAAACGATGACTCCTCTTCCATCAGCGAACTTCGTATAAACACACTTGTCCGTCTCGCTAACTCTATAGCCGTTTGATCTAATAACTTTGTCAAACTTCTCATGCCACATCTTGGGAGCTTGCTTCAAATCGTACAATAATTTCACCAACTTGCAGACTTTGTCTTCAAGACCTTTGACGACAAATCCATCTGGCTGTTGCATGTATATCTCTTAGGTCAGCTCGCCATTCAGGAATGCTGTCTTTACATCCATCTGATGTTGCACCAACTTATGTATTGCTGCTAGAGCAATTAACATTCTGATGGTGGTCATCCGCGCTACTGGAGCGTATGTGTCAAAGTAGTCTATCCCCTGTTTCTGAGAAAACCCCTTGGCTACCAGCCTGGCCTTGAACTTGTCAATAGTTCCATCTGCCGTCATCTTCTTCTTGAAGATCCATTTACATCCGATGGATTTTGTTCCTTCAGGTACATCTACTAACACCCATGTGTTATTGGAGGTGATAGAGTCATACTCGTCATTCACCGCCTCCATCCAGAAGATAGCATCTCTGGTCTTCATTGCCTCATCATAGGTAAGCGGATCTGCTTCTACATGATAGGTGACAAAGTCATCTCCGAAGTCCTTTGGTCTCCTCACTCGCTTGGCTGACGGCTCTTCGAGTTCTGGTTCAAACGTTGTTTCATCAACAACAATTTCTTCTTGGACTACGACATCGTTGGAAACCTCAGCTTCCTTTGCTCTATCATTATTCTCCGAAATGTTCGTGAGAATAATATTTTTGTGCCTTGCAAACTTGTCTTCAAAGTACTCCGTATTACGAGATTCGATGACATGGTTAGACTCCAAGTCAAGGAATCTTCGAGCGTCACCCTTCTCGGCATACCACAAGAAGATCATATTCGTAGTCCTTGTTCCGAGTTTCTGAATCATCAGATCCAAAAGTTTTACATATGCCAGACACCCCCATGCTCGAATGATATTCAAGTTGGGTCTGACTTTGAACCAGAGTTCATGAGGAGTAATATCAGAAGTTGCATACGGCACACTGTTCAGAATGAATGTGGCCGTCAATGCAGCTTCTCCCCAAAAGCACTTTGAAAGACCCGCAGTTAACAACATTGAGTTCATCATCTCTGTCAACGTTCTGTTCTTCCTTTCTGCTACTCCGTCGGACTGAGGTAAATACGGAGCAGTAGTCTCATTTATGATTCCATGTTCTTTGCAGAACGATGTGAAATCATGAGATCGATATTCTTCGTCTCGATCACTCCTCAACCTCTTGAGTTATTGTCCAGTTTGCCTTTCAGCTTCAGCCCTGAACTCCTTGAACTTCTCGAATGCTTCATCTTTTGTTTTTATCAAGTAGACGAACGCGTACTTTGAGAAGTCATCGATGAAGGTTACGAAATACTTCATTCCGGCCTTCGTGGAGAATTGTTTGAAGTCATAGATATCGAAGTATACCAACTCCAGAAGATCTGTGCTTCGATTGACCCGATGAAAGGGTTTCCTTGTGATCTTAGTCTGAGCACACACTTCACATTTCTCCACCTTTTCTCCACATTTGGAGATAAGTCCTAGACTAGACATTTTGTTTATCCTTTTACAATGGACATGTCCTAGTCTATTATGCCACAACTCTAGAGTATAAGCATAATTAGAAATTATATTAATGTTCTCTGACTGGGTTACAAGTTGGAGTTTAAACATTCCTTCGGTATAGAAAGCTTTTTCGAAGTACATTTCTTTCAGGGACATCACCATCTGGCCAGCATTGATGTCCATCCTCAGGCTTGTATTGTAGAGCAGGCCTCCAGAGGGTAGGTTCTTGGCAATCACGGGAACATGCTTCATACCTTGAAGCGTCAGAGTTTTTCCGGATGTCATCTTCAGCTCCACCATCCCGATCCCTTGAACTTTAGCTTGTGCCTGGTTCGCCACCATCTCAGAGGTTTCCTGGTATGTGGAGAACTATTTCTTGCTTGAGCAGACATGGCAGGTGGCACCAGTGTCTACCCACCAGTCAGAGTCAGCCCCCACCGAAGTGACGTGAGCAATTATAGCAATATCGTCAGTAATCAATGAAACCTCATTAGGCTCACCTTGCTGTGACTGCTTGGGCTTGGATCTACATTCACTCTTGTAGTGGCCCTTCTTGCCACAGTTAAAACAAGTTACATCGGACTTGGGCTTCTTCTGTTTGAAAGACGGTCCCTTCACTTTCAGATTAGTGAAGTCTTTCTTGTGGTGAGAAGCCGTCTGCTTTCCCTTGGAGTCTCTTGTCTGCACCAGATTGGCCTCAGCTAATTGTTTGGACAAAGCGTCCATCTTCTGTTGAGAATGCATCTCGTCCTCAACGTGGATTTCTTACAAGAGATCTTCCAGACTGATCTCGAGTTTCTTCCGATGCATTCTTGCTCCTGTTTTTGTCTTCCTCGTACAGCTTTTCCACAGACTCCCATATTTCTCTGGCACTATCCTTCTTTGAGTAGGATTTTGCTAGGGAATCCTCCATAGCATTTAGGATCAGAAGCCTACAAATGCTATTCTCCCTTCTCCATTTGGCCTGAAGTTTAGTAGCCGCAGTTTTAGCGACAACAGACCCAGTATCTGGAACAATAGGTTCCTCTTCAAAGAGCACGTGATCAACGTCTCGGAGTTGAAGGGTGAGAAAGACGTTCCTCTTCCAGACTTGATAATGCTCTCCATCAAACTTTTCTAACTTGCAGTAGTCAGTTTGGAGGAGTGAAGCATTAATGTTTTCCATCGTACTAATCTTGCTTTGAGATTGTTAGTCCCGAGGCGTGGATATAGATAGAAAACAGGAGTTTAGTAAGCCTACACAGTAGGTGCCACAAATGAGGAGTTTAGCAAGCCTACACAGTAGGTGCCACAAATGAGGAGTTTAGCAAGCCTACACAGTAGGTGCTACAAATGAGATAGATCTCAAGAACAAAGTTAGGCCTCCCTACTCAGTAGGAGCCTTAAAATCTGAAGAACGAGTTACAGAGAAACAGAAGAAGAATAAGAGGAGGATTAAATCTGCTGGGATGTAAAAACACCGTTGCTCAAAGCAAGATTCGCCTCTATACGATCCGCTTCCATGAACCAACAAGTTCAAGAGAACTTTTGGAACGCTTGTCAGTCAATATTTGTGACTTGAACGGGCTTCCTGAATTTTACGGACTCCCTTAACTCTCTTCTTTGGTGCATCTTAGAAAAGAGGCAAGGGGGCGCTATTTATAGAGTGGAGTGAGACCTCACCATCTCTCATATCCGATGTGGGACTAAAACAACAATACTCTAAAATAGAGTTTGATGTTTTACATCATCCCACAATCAATATAGTCGAGTGCTAGCCCACGCCTTCCCCCCGAACACTCCCGTGCATGCACGAGACAACCTGGAGTCCGTGTCGAGTCCGAGCCTGCACAACAAAAATTAACTTACGTCCTTGTTGGAATTAATCATTTTTCTCTTAGTAAAATCACCCACATGGTTCCCTCCTTAGGGTCACCAACCCATGTTCATATCCCAACAACACGTACTCATATATATGTTGAGATAACTCATGGTGCTTTTCCAATGTGGGACTAAACTTTACAAAGCATGTTGAGAGCAAGCTCTCTTCATGTCAAGGAGCAAGAGCACCAACAGAATGTGACAAAAACGACGGTAGCAATAGCAAGAGCGGTAGTAACAACAACAATGGTAGCAACAACAGTAGCGGTAGCAGCAATTATAAAAATAATGACAACACAATGGTAGCAACAACAACAGCGGTAGCAACAATAACAACAACAACAAGTGCAAAAATTAGAATAATGTTTTCGTATTCGTAATAATTGCAATCAATATATTTTTATTTATAATTTTTTTAAAAATGGAAACATAATCAACAACATTTAAAAACTGTTGTAAGATAACATTATAAAAACTTTTCTAAATACTTTAAAATTTATTTATAATACTTTTAAATCATTGTTGATATTATAATTACAACATACAAATATTTATTACAATGTTTGACAAACATGATTGAATAAAATATACAACATTTGTTATAAGTTGTATAAACCTTTTTAACAATGTTTGTAAACTGTTGTACAAAAACTATGTAAAATGTTTACTGAATGTGGTAGATACTATTTTTACCACAGTTCCAAAACATTGGTAAAATTATATTTTCAACACTTGTAATACATTTTAAATTATTTTTTACAATACGTGCAAAATGTCGTAGAAAGGTTTCTGTCAAATTTTATAAATTTCAACCATATTTGTAATTGTTGTGTGAAGAACTTCTACAACGTTCTTACAACGTTCAAATAAACATTGTGTAGAATACCCCCTTTTTACAACCTTGGATATAACAACCTTCTGTGAAACGTTGTAAAAGACCTTTTACAACGGTTTTTTAACGTTGTAAAAGGGGTTTTGTAGTGGGTGCATACCATGATATAAATTGCCCATTCTTGAATTATGTATTCTTGTGGATTGGAAATAGATGTAGTTGTAGAGTTATGTAGATATTCGATTTTATTATACAGCATATACGTATTCGAGTTGGACTAGAGTTTAATTGATACGTCGCTGTCATATTTACGTATTCCTAGTCCAATGTATTTTGGGATTGGAGCGTGACATATTTTTGTGGTGGCCCATGCAGGTCGAAAGCATATCGTCTTGGTTACGTTATAGTACCGAGCGAGCTTGCAATAGGATAGCATATTAGAATCTCAATCAACAATGACTTTTAAAAATACTTTGATTTTAGGCTTAATTGCAACTTGATACCCTCAACTATTTCGATTTTTTAAGTTTATACCCTAAACTTTTTTACTCAACAACTTAATACCATCAACTATTTTATATTTTCAACTTCATACCATAAAATTTAAAAAACGCAAAAATACCCTTGTCCTTCCCTCCCCCCCCGCCTACCCCCTCTCCCTAGCTCGCCCTCCGGCCACCACGCCCCTCCTTCCAATCACCCCTTTCCGCACAGACCCCCCTCCCGCCTAGCCCCCCTTCGGCCATCACCCCTCCCGCCCAGCCCCTCTTCCGCACAGGCCCCCCTCCCGCCCCGATGCCCCAGCCCCCTCCTCTGCGCTGCCACACCCCAGGAGGGGGAGGCGAGAGGGAGGGAGCACGGGGCAGGAGGGGGGCTGTACGGGAGGGTTGGTTGGACAGGAGGAGGGGGGCTATGCGGGAGGGGGGATGGGCAGGAGAAGGGGGCTGTACGGGAGGGGAGAGGGGTGGGCGGGGGCGGGTGGCCGGAGGGGGGAGGAGATGGGGTGAAGGGGGGCTGTTGAAGAGTGGGAGGGGGTTGGGGGTAGTTTTTAGATTTATGCAGGGGCATTATTGTCCAAAAATTTTTTAGGGTATCAAGTTGAAAAAAAGTTTAGGGTATCAAGTTGAAAAACAAAAATAGTTGAGGGTATCAAGTTGCAATTAAGCCTTGATTTTATTTATCACATTTGGAACTCGTAATTGAAGTCGATCATCTTTCTTGACCTTCTTGTTTTGAACTCTTTGCTTTCCCTATTTTGGATGGACGAATACTTGTGCATGATGAACCATTTGGGTCATAGTTTGTTATAGGATAGAAGTATGTTGATAGAATACTTCAGAAGGGATTGTTGATTATATATGGTAAGAAGGGTTTGGATAGACACATCTACTTGTTAGACCAATTTGATTGGAGTTGCGGTATAGAATTCATATATGCGACTTAACCATAACAAGAGACCCTAGGATCAATGGACCAGCCCATTTGACTACTTATAAATGTTTTGTTAGGTTGCCCCTCTAAAATTTTAGGGTTTTCTTATTTTAGTGAGCGAATGGGATGAATTGGTTCCAATTAGGGAAATAAGTCATGATAAATAACGTCCATCTTCTATTCTTATCATCCGATACCCTCTACCATGACTTTGATATTCGGAACGTAACACTAGCCTGTTCCTTCCAACAAATTTCAAGTTCATGATCTAGATGAGCCACTCTACGCTCACAACATACATGTCCCACCCAAATATACCTTTATGTGCTCCATTTTAGTTACACCACATTCATGACTAATTTTCACTTAGAACAAACATTAGATGCCCATTGTTCTTTTATTTGATTTTAACCATGTAATATCGACCCATTCTCTTAAATAAATTAAATACCCATGATCCATACAAGACACACAATACCCATGACATTTGCATCCCACCCAAACAAGCCCCCACATGCCTCCTACGTAACACTAAACACGGACCCTGCACACACTAGTCGTTATGACTTAAATTATCTATACGCCTACATAATCATGTCTTATCTTCGACCCTAACTCCATAAATTCTTTGATCTAATCACTTCGTCATATATGTTATATGATGAACAACATCCCTTTGTGCCAACTCGTCCCAGTTATTTGCGACCAAGATATTTCCTACCGTCTTGTTGAAAGTACGACCTATATTGGAACGATGTTGAATTTGTAATAATTTTTTATAAAGTTATTGACCAAGAAATCACGGTAATATTTAGGTTTTCTTTAGAATCCGTGAATACAGTCAAAAGTACCTAATATTCTCGAGCTCTCTTCTCTCTCCCACGCACTACCTCTGAGCAAGTTCTACAAGTGCTAGTGGCTGGCACAACACCTCCCCCTATAAGAATCTTCCAACTCTTAGGCAAGGGCGAGGTAACTACTTTATGTATAGCTACAAAACTACTAGATATAAAAGACAAAGTAGCCCCCTAATCAAATAGTACAGTGGCAAGTATAGATGCTACTATGATAATACCTGTGATCACCATGCCCTCTTGCTCCTCCACAGCTGGTAACATGGGAAAGGCCTGGCCATGCCTATGTGTAACTACCACATTTCAAAAATAGGGATATTTTTGTCAATTTGCATTATTTTATTATTTGAATAATTATTTAAATTATTTATTGAGAAGGTTTCTTTCATTGTTAGTTTAGACTACTAATTGAACCTTAACTTGTGAACCCTGTGAGACTAGACATGACCACTTCAACCCACAACCTAGGATGAACCCATCTAGCTTCATTTAAGTCATGTTAGGCTTAGTTTAGACTAGAATTTAATCCCATACTCAGTGCACCATTAACCTTTTGATTAGGAGATGGTTCGTGATGACTTGAGAGGGTAAATTAGACTTTTTAGAGGTGGTTTAGGGCACCCTCTTTTGGCTGGTATTAGAGGCTATTAATTCATCTTCTTCCTAACTAATGAGCCGCCAAGAACTCCATTCCTAACTATTAATTCATCTCCACATCCATTCTTCAAGGCTAGGAGCTTGGAGATCCAAGAAGCTCGTGGGGAAGTGTCCAAGGAATAGGAAATTGTGTCTAACTTGACACAAGAGGATTCCACAAGAGATTTCATTAGGAATTCAACCACCCAATAGGTAAAACCTTGCATTCTTATATTTTTGAATCCTTCTTCATGCATGACACCTTATAGGAACACTCAAATTGGTTAGGGATGTCCATGTGGTGGTGAGCAAGGCTCTAGACCTCATTTTTGTGCATTTAACTTGGGGATTTTGAGCCATCCATGGAGAAATCCGAAGAGAGCCCTCAAGTGTTTGATGAAATGCCCCATAGGCTAGTTTGGACCTTGTTTTCAGTTTTGGACATGGGATTGGATAGGTTATTCATAGTTTAGGATATTACAATAATTTTTCTTAATGATTCCTATATATATGTGTATATTTTTGGAGCTACATGTTATATACATATGTATCTATATAGTGTATAGTATATATATACCTAAGCATACTGTGTATGTGTTTCCCTATGGAGTTTGTGAGTGAGGGGAATGCTCATATCTGTTATGTAAATGTGAATATATGCATGTATGTTATGTTATATTTGTGTGAGTATATTGAGTGAGGGGAGTTTTTGTTCACTGATGAGTGAACTGTGGTGGAGCGGGAATGTTGGTTCACTGACAAGTGAACATGGAGGGTTGGGCTAGGCAGAGTTTGGCCTTAGGCTTTGGATATCATGAGATGTGTTTTGGGTTTCAGAGATGGGTAAATTGGTGTCAGGTACTTGTTTACATCAGGGAGAGGGTCGGGCTATTTGGCGTTGGCACATTTCTTTTGGCCTACTATTTGGCAGCAGTGCAGAGGAGTGGAGTTCTGCTCTGTCATAAGCAGGGGTAGCAGGACATGTTGCTGCCTTGCTTGGTAAGTACAGGCAATGGCTTTGGCCTGCTGAGTGATTTAAGTTGCAAGTGCTGCAGTGGCAGTGCAAATGTCTACTTGGCCATTAGAGTTGACCTTTTGGCTATGGACATTTGGGTTGGGCCATTGGCCAATCTTTAGGCTTTTTGCCTACTGTAGTGTGCAGTGAGTTGAGGGGTCGGGTAAGGGTTATGAGAGTTGCGGGAGTGCAATAGTTGTATCAGAAGGGGAGGGATATCTAGTATGATATGTTAGTTATAGTACCAGAATTAGTAAGTTAGTAAATAAGGATTTGGGTTTAGATATTAACTTCGGTTAAAGGATTAGTTCAGGTTTGGGGTTTTGGGGCTAATATTTAAGGAAGATTTTGAGTTAGAAATTATTTGATAGCATGAGTGCAGATGTTAGTTCTTGGTTAGAGAAATTAGGATTTGGATATGGTTGTGTCAGTTGTTAGTTTGTATGAGTTAGATTCAGATGATTAGTATAGGGTATTAGTGGTTAGGATTAATGTGTATTGCTAGCATCCTAATAGAGAGTTCAGATTATAGGGTATCACTATAGTAGTATCCTAGAGTTGGTGACTTGTTTCGAGTATCACAGAGGTATCTTAGACTCATGTATCCTAGTGGCTGGGCTTGGCATGCTTGGTTTATATTACACATTAGCAGGGCAATGTAGCAGCAAGTGGCTTGTACTACATTTTTTTGCAACATCAGCTGTATTATGGAGCATTGGCACTTGGCCATTTGATATTGGCCATTGGCTTTGGCGTGGGGTCGAGTTTGGGCCCTTGGCTTTGCAGTATCAAAGGGTGATAATGTTAGTTAGTAACTTAAGTGTCCTAGTGGTTAGGATATCGAGGTATCAGTAATGTGAGGTTAGTATCTTAGTAGTATCAGAGATCATTAGGATTTGAGCTAGTGGATTAGTTAGATGTTAGAGTTAGTGATATGTTAGCTAGAGGATATGGGTGTTAGTGTAAGAGGGTTTTTGAGATTAGATGTTAGTTCGTATAGTTAGTTAGTTTCAGATGTTATATGATGTGTTAGAGTTAGTTATATGTTAGTGTCAGATACTTGTATTATAGGATGTTCTCGGTTTGGAGTGTTAGTTAGCATATGTTGCAAGACGTTGGCTTACTTAGCTTGCAGGCATCAGCAGTAGCTGCTTTAGCAGCTACAGTTGCAGCATCTACAGCAGGGCGATGTTAGCTTGCATTAGTTTGCATATGCAGAGCAACAATGCATTGCAGTAGGCTAGGTAGCAGGGGATCCTTCCCCTTAGGCAAATTGTTGAGATTGAGGGGTAAATGAGATTGGGGGTTTAGAATGGTAGGTTTTGTGAGTTGTCTAATATTTAGGGATAGATACATATATATGTTAAGCTGATACTTATCTAGGATTTGGGGTTAGAGGAGTCCTAATAGCTAAGGTATGTGTTACCTATTTTAGAGAGGATATCTAGGTATGGATAGGATATTATTTAGATGCATTTTATAGGATATTAACTATATATGTATTGTATGGGTATTACCTATTAGTCTAGGTTTACGTTTTCCTATTGGCCTAAGGTATTGGAGTTTTACCTAATCTAAGGTAGAGGGTGTAGAATAAGTAATGTGGTCTAGGTAATGGGTGGTTTACTAATAACCTAAGATTAGAGTATCTAAGTAGGTAATGACTTGATATAGGTTATCTTGGCCTAGAAAGACCATGGATGACCAAGGTTGACTATTTTCACTAGAAGTCAAATGTGAGTTAATTTAGACCTAGATTTGACTAGGGTTTTACCAGAGTTGACCAGTTGGCTAAAAGTCAACTGTGAGTCTACACTAGACCTAAAATTGACCTAGATTGCATGTCATATACAAGAAAACCATGTCTAACACTGTTAAACCCTATTTAATACATGTATATCTCATCTTTAGGTCTGTGAATCCACTTTGAGCCTTGATTCATATTGACAGCTCAGGACCGTAGGCGAGTACATTCTCTGATAGTTTTTATTGCTTTGATATTTACTATATCTGTTCAGTTGTAGTGTTTTACTTGATTCTCGACACGAGGATACACGGACTAGTATACGTTGGATCCCGTCATGAGATGTTATTCCCGGTTTATCTGGTATATTAGTACATTGTTCGATCTTGTTTCTTGTACTTGTATAGACACCGATTAGGGACTGGGCATGGCCCCCTGCTTTTGAATCCCGTATCATGACGTGTCATGGTTGGATCCATTATACTATTCGGAGGATTGGAAAGTTATTAGAGGTTACATGATCAATACCCCTCATGTAACTACTTGTGCATAGCTTCACCCTCGCCACAGGTAGGGTGTAGCCTGACCTAATACTACTGGAATAATAACTTTCCATTTTGGTCGGCCTGATCTCCAGGTTTACTTGTGCTTGTTCTTCTGCATAGCCGGTCAAATGGAATAATCTGATCTGGACCCAAGCCAATCACATCACGCTCTAATATCTCAAGGCACCGTTTATATATACATTATACATCAGTTTTACCTGTACTGCTCTACATTCCAGTTTTACCTTATATCTCACACCATGACATGATATTCAGTATACCTTGTACTGTTTTACTTCCAGTCTTGATATTCTGTCTTGTATTTCATTATAATTGTTTCTTATAGTATTTGTCAATTCATTGGAACTACTGTTGGCGTTTCTATTTCGCTCCAATTCTGACTGGATACGTTGACAAATTTTTACAGAGAACTTGGAGGGTCCAGCTAGCCTAGAGGAGACACCATTAGTGCTTGGAGTAGACTGCTAGGACTTTTGGGTTATGTCTTTTAGTTTCTTGATATATATTTGTTTTGTACTCTGTTTGGTGTTGATAACACTTTGCTCTTTTCAATTCTGGTTTGTATTGAACTTTGAGATCCTTCTATCTATTAAATTTTGGTGCTAATATCCATCTTAGTTACTTTATGATTGAGTTGTGATTATATTCCTCCGTGCGGAGATGACAGGTTATATTCCTTGTGTCTTACATGTTATATGTCCTAGATGACCTATACAGCGTACTACCGCCGACTCTGCGACGTAGGTTGGACGTACCCACATGCTTGTGCCCCTAAACATGGTACGGATCAAAATACTATGCGCTCTATTCTGCTATCTGGCTCTCTTGTATTGTGCCTCATGAGTGGTTAAGGGTGGTCCCCTCTCATGTCCTCATGGAGCCTCAGAACTATAGTCGCCTAAATAGGCGGTCTGGGCTTTGGTGGTGCTGTCCTTTGATCTGTCGGTAGTGCTCCATCATGACATCATGGACACTCTCTAGCCTGGTGCTCATTCTAACCATACAGGCACTGTCCTAACTTTCTTCTGCAGTCTCTCTGAATATGTCCCTTCTTGCCAAAGTAATGACAAGTCAGGAGATCCTTCGCCGGATACGGGGTGACTCTTTGCTGATGAAGCCCTCCTAGTCGTCTGATAGGTTCTCCCTGTTGTCCCTTAGTTGGTGCTGCTGCGGTAGTAGGGTATTTCAGAAGCACTGGTCTTTGTTAATAGCCTCCTAGAGATGAGCTTCTGCTAACACCTTCGCATATAAAACTCTGGACTGTGCTATAGTTTACCTCTGGAGCTCTTTTATCAAACCAAGATAAAATATTCGTGCCTTCTCCATTTTGTTCGGTATCAGGATGGTACCAAAATGACTAGGACAACTGAATTCGACATCAAACTCATCTAAGGTCATGTTCCCCTGTTTGAGATAGAGTAACAGATTGTAGAGATCATATCTAACTGTAGCTATACTCATAAACTGCTTACACATATGGTCTCTGCCTATGTCTTGCTTGATCGATTCCCACCAATGATGTGCATTTCCTTCAAGCTGAGTCTGCAGCACTGTTGTCATCCATAGGTCACCAGACAACTGAGAAGCATCTAGAAGCTCATGTGTGTTGACTATCCACTCGGTGATCTCCTCTGATGTCTCTTTGCCTTCAATTGGCTTCGGGTTCATCTGTCGACATCCACAAATCGTGCCTACTGGCTGAGTTGGTGCCGGTGCTGGTGCAAGTATTGGTGCAGGTGTTGATGTAGCTAGTATCTCTATGACCATCATCAAGCTCTGCCTTATGGCCTCCGTCTCCTGCATCTGCTGCTGCATCATGGTTTGAAAGAATTAAAACATTTTGGGCTGGCCATCCGGCTAGGGCATCTAATGTATAGGTGTATAAGGCGGCAGCAACGGATACGCTCCATGGGGCATCTAGGGCAAGAAAATAAGGTGGTGGAGGCAAAGGATCCTCCTGCTGCGTCTAAGTCTACAAGGTCTGACCCTCCTGCGGTCGTGGTAGGAGAGGTAGAACGATTCCCACATGAATCGACGGAGTCGTTGGGTTGGTCAGAACTTTTCCAAGAGTCTGGTCCCCGGGTGTAACTGGAGTTCTACCATCGCTGTGAGTGGTGTCGTTGGTCGGGTTGGCTCCGTAAGCCATGCGTCCACTGCATAGATTCATCTCTCTGCAAAATAAAAGTTCAATAAGAACGGTATAGAAACAAGCAAGATGCATGATGAGGGAATACAAATTTGGATTTCAAAGGCGATAATTTATGAGTGGATGAGATTCCTTAACACTTTTAATTCTAATTGTAGGCTCGCTTTGGCACTTTGACCTAAACAAAGCAACAAACTGACCTGTATGGGCTACCACTAAAACATGTCACGTCTTGGTTCCATAATATATCGGAACTTAAGACGAGAGCATGCCAGCTATACAATCTCGAATATGTATCTCAATTTAATGGACTTACTCCAGATGTATTACGCTATGAATATCTAAACTACACAGTCACTAGGCCTGCAAATGAGCCAAGTCGTTTGCGAGCTGCTCGAAGCTCGGCTCGATAAAGGCTCATTTGTGCTCGGTTTGTTTAGTAAACAAGCAGAGCTCAAGCTTCATTTTCGAGCTCGTTTAATAAATGAGCCAAGCTCAAGCTTTGAAGTACTCGGCTCGTTTGAGCTGGCGGGCTAGCTCATTTATGAGCTGCAAGCTGGCTCGTTTAGGAGCTCGTTTAGAAGCTCGTTTGTTCTTTGTTGAATTCTAATTTTATATATGTTTGTATAACAATATGGTTGTGTGCATTATATATTTATATGTCCTTAATATGGAACTTTTTAAATTAAAATTTTATAAATAAATTGTTAATATTACAGGTACTTGAATCCAAACCTAACTAGCTTGAAATCGAGCTCGTTAAGCTTGAAATCAAGCTTAATGAGCTTGAAATAAAATTGGGCGAGCTCGAAATTAAGCTCAACGAGCTTGATTTTGAGCTTATTGAGCTTGTTTATCAAGCTTTTATCAAGCTTGCTTATCAAGCCAAGCTTGAGGTTAAACCAAGCCATGCTCAAGCTTAATATAAACAAGCTCGAGTCAAGCTCAAGCTCTAAAATAAAAAAAAACTTATTAAGCTCGAGCTTGAGTTTAATTAATTCTAGTCAAGCCAAGCTCAAGCTTACAAAATCTTGGCTCGGCTTGGCTCCTTTGCATCCCTAATAGTCACTGGCAAATCTATAATCTCTAAAATTACTATAATCTCATCCACAAAACAATAACAACACTGAGTGAATATAAGACAAACTGAAATTAAATAATAATACTGTTTGAATATCAAATACAAATGATCTATTTGAAAAATAGTCTGGTAGAAATATCCACGAAAAGGAAAGTATAATGCTGCAATAAATAAAGTACTAAAATATGATAACTAGCCAGAACATAGGCTAACTAGATAAAATGTCCATGACTCTAATCAAGTTGCATACCCCTGGATCATGGAAACTCCCCAGGCAAAACTTCTAAGTCCTCGGCTAGATAACCTGTCTCAATCTCTGGTCCGTAGATAGTAGGATACAAATGCTCGTCCGGATCTGGAAAAGAACCAGTTTCTCAAAGGGATGTAACCAAATACAAAAGAAACAATACCATAACATGAACTGAATAAATAAATAGATAAAAGGGTAAGCTAAACATCTATGTGAAATGCCTGTTGAAGACGACTTTGGTACGTATGGGTAGGTGATAAGGATGCTATCACCGAATCACATGTCGGTGTCGGATCATGTGCCGATGCCCATAACTAGGTAATAATAAACCAAACATGTAACCATAAACCCATAACTAGGTAACAATAAGTCTCATGACTCCGTAACCTCCTCCAGAGATTACGCAATCTAAAAGGCTGTCCCATACACCTACTAGTAGTCTTTCCCTCCCATGTATGGTACAAGTCATATCCATGACTCGAATAACTCCTATCTCAATACGAATCACAACACTATACACCATCTAACTCTATATGTATTGACACATGAACCGCTCGCACCGATGATCATTCAAGTGCATAAGCTCGTGCCAACACATTGAATCCTCACTCATAGTGTCGTATGATGCCTCGTGACAAGCATAGATGTTATTAGGAATAAATTCACAATTCCAGGAACGTCTACTGACACTAAGTCATATACGCACATGCACTATAATATCGATGCCACCATCGATACCACCAAAGTCATACTTTGGACACACATTACTAAGGTACTGTTAACAAACACAGGTATAACAACAATAATTTAAACAGAGCAAGTATGTAAAGGTATCTTGCCTGAATTCTCGGGATGAGTATATAACAATGGTCCGGCTTCAACAATCTTAGTCGAACTGTCACGAACTCCTAAAACATAATAAAGATTACCAATCAATCTAGGGCTCATGGCATAGTACACACCATTTATAGCATACTATATATAGTATCAACTAAGTCATAATCTAGCTAAGCTAGTTTACAAACCATCATGACTATAAATACTACATATAGTAACATGCTACTTTATTAAAATAATATTTTATAGACATAAAATATACTATATTAATTTTGGAATAATTATAAAAAATAAGTCTAAATATTATCTATTTATATTAGCTTCACAAAATAGGGTAGTTAGTCAATGTATTCAAGTAGTTAAATAATATTGCCAATTTATCAGATCGATTGGAATAAAATAATAATCTAAAAATAATGGTTTTTAATTCTAAAAAAAATCACAATCATGGTTTCACATCAAGGATACATGGTTTTCATCCTAGAAAAATATTACGGACGTTTGGGTTCAAACAACTAGGTTTTAATTCGATTTTGAGGTTCAATAATTTATCTTATGAATACGGATGGATAAATATATACCAAACCCAACGAGAATAGTAGAGAGCATAATAGTATGATATGGGAAGGTTTTAGGAATGTTACAAATGATTTGTTTGATGCCGAAAAGCGCCCAAAGTTGACAGAAACACCCGTGCATAGAAATTGGTTCAGTCTGGGACCAACCCTCGTACAATGCATGCCCCGGGCAAACGGAGTGGATCCAAGTGCTATGGCTTTGAGAAAAATTTAGGGACACATATGCGTACATGTTAGAATTAGTTTCATGGAGGTTTGATTAATGAAGACCATAAAAACATATGGACGAAGTTGACAAACCTGCTGTACACTCCTGTCGGGTTCGACTGTGGTAGGGCTCAGAATTTGCCTTGTACCGGCTACTTGGGTGGCTGTTATGTCTTGGGGACTTGCTGGGGTCGTAGATGAACTTCTCAGGGTCATGAGGAAGGTGGTGGTGCCGCTGGAAGAGATCGAAAAGTGGTTTTTGTTGGACTGATCGACTAAAGTGTACGACAGGTTGGGCGGCTGAATATAGGGTTGGGTATGGGGATTTTGGAAAGATGTGGTGGTTGGTTGGGGGTCACTATTTAGAAGGTTTTGTTGTTAAAAGGGTTATAGGGTTTGATAGGGTATGGTTTTATTAAGTTTTGGTAAACCAATTCATAAAATACATGAGATTGCATCTCAAAAGATTGAGTTGGTTTCTAAATTAGGAAAGTGTATCTAGTAGGTTTCAAATATAGTTTTAAAATAAACATGGTTGTACATAATTAATAAAAACCAAATCTAAAATTGTCCATTTAGGCTAAAGCAACCTAGGATAGGCTCTACCAATTCTAGTTGGACTAGTTTTGGGTCGGGGTAGCTAGTTGAGTTCCGAAAGGCTCAAGAATGCGTCTTATGTGCCATTTGAATATAAGTAACAAATGGGACTCAATTGAGTGGGATACTAGTGGCATGTGTGTAGTAGGCTCAAAATATGTCAAAATCATATATTGGGTCAAAAGGTTTGGATCGTGATTGGGTCTCTAATTTAAATTGAAAAAGTCGACAATTGCATGGTAGGTGCTAGAAATAGGATTTTTGATCCAAAAGTTGTGTACTTAAAATAGAGTACAAGGGAATGAGTTTGAGTGGGACATGATAATCATGAATGAAGATGGACTCGTCTAGATTAAACATATGAAATTTGTTTTGAGAAATTGACATTTGTTGTGCTCCTTAAATCAAAGATACTGTAAAGAGTATTTAATAATAAAAAATAATAGTAGAAAATATCTATTAATAAATAATTTAAATAATATTAAAATAAATCCTAGAAATTTTAGAGGGCTTACAACCTATCCACCGTAGGGAAATTTCATCCTCGAAATTAAACACATGATAGTTTAAAAGCAATTAATAATAAGCAACAACCTAATCTCATAAAGAGATGACGAAAACGCTCTCGAATCACATCCTCACGTTCCAAAGTCGACTCACCTGGCCTGGTGCATGATGCCTCCATACGACGTGGACTAAGGGAATAGTTCAACCTCGCAAGATTTTCTCTCGCCGGTCCAGAACCTCTACTGGTTGCTCTTCATATGACAGACTTAGCCCGACTGTGATCTCGAAGTAATCAAGAATGCGATTGATATCTGACACATACCTCCTCAATTGAGACACATAAAACACTTAATAAACACCCTCCAAGGTCTGCGACAATGCTAATATGTAGTCGACCTCTCCAACTCGTTCCAATACATCAGATGGCCTGGTATACCTCGGACTAAGCTTCCCTCTTCCTCCAAATCTGATAGTTCCTATGGTAGGCAAGATCCTAAAAAAATGTGATCCTGGCATGAATTCTAAGGGACGAGGGTGATAGTCCCTCTAAAAAGTCTGATAGTCCATCTGAAAGTTCTCAAATAACCCGTGCTAGTATCCAACACTGCTATACTATTTCCACCTAGTTCGAATTGGTCCCGTGGCTCCGGTTGCCTTTCGAGGAAACAAAACCATGTGCATAAGTTGTCCATGATCGTGCAAGACTAAACTAATTACTCATGCAGTAAACCCCCTAAAATTTTATTATGTTTTTTTATTAGATTGATTATGGTAATTATAGATAGAGTTAAATATACTTACGAGTTCTATTTGATAGAATTTTATTTCTATAATATCCAAAAATATATGTGCTAAATATTTTGTAAATTCAATATATGAAAATATTGTAAAAATATATGTTAGTAGAATTTTATTATTAGAGTTTTTGTTTATGTGAAAAAAATATTTTCCCACAATTAAATTTTTTTCTAGAATTTAATTTATTGAATATATTTTTGGTAAAGTTTTATTTTATATAAAAGTTATTGTTAGTAAGTTTCAAAGATTCACATATATTATCTCCATAATTAGCTAAATTATTTAAACAAAGATTTAGATTTAGGTAAATATATATATTTGTAAAAAAATTCTAAGTATAAACATAACTTAAATGATTTTGGTATTATTAACTATTTAATTTAAAGTTATGTTTGTAATCAAATATTAAATAAGATTATACTGGTTTAGTTTTTGAAATTTGCTTAAGTTAAATTTATGGTAAGATTTATCTATCGAGATTTTTAGGATATGATTCATGTTGTTTTAAAATTATTTAATTAATTATCTTATTAATAGATTAAATATTTCCTAAACAAGTATCCTAATTTATTTTTAATTAATTATTTAAACAAAATATGATTTCTCTTAATTCCAATCATGATAGAATTCCTCCCGCCAATCCTTGGCTTATAACCGTATTTGAATTAAACCATATCTCCATTTAAACAAATCTAGCAATCCTTGGGATTATTAAATATCCTAAGTAAATCTAATCCTATTGGAATCATATCTATAATTATTTAAACAATTTCTTATTTGAACTATTCCTAATCCTATCCAAATTAGATAATCCTAATCGTATCTACATTGATTAAATTCTAGTAATATTTAAATTAAGTAATCCTACTCATTATATATACCTATTGAACACTTATAAAACAAAATCATCTCTTATATTTTCCTTTCCCAAAATTTCTCTCATTTTCATCCTAAATAGCCCAAAATTTGTCACAAAATAACCCTCATTTTTTAGAATTAACTCTAGCAATTTGAAGGGCCATAACTCCTAACTCTGGACTCCGTATCACTACAATTTTTTGTTTGAACCGTATTGAGCTTAGCTTCGATAATCTATAATTTATTTTAGAAAGTTAATTTATATATATATATATATATATATATATATTTTTATATATATAGTTTCTAAAAAAGGTTTAATATATATATTTTGACAAAAAAATCTTTTCTTAAAATCAAATTCTCTTAGATTATTCCGATCGTGACTAATCGAAGTTCTGTTTCCTTTGTGACTTTGGACTTCTTCATATCGACGTTGGCTATTGGACTATTCAGAACATTGTCAGATAGTTGCACCACCACTAGGCACGATACCTTGCCATATTTACTGTATATTTATTTTTAAATTCAGCATGTTGCAGTCCTTTTGATTACTTATTGATTGTTTCATTTTATATAAAACTGTGCATCCAAGTTATATTAGGTTGCAAACAATTGAGATAGTCATTTCCATTGATTTTATTTCTCTTATACATGCTCGGACTTAATATGAGGCCCATGAGGCAGTTGCCTCAGGAATAAAATTTTGAAGGGCACCAAAAAAATAGTCTATATAAGCCGAGCTAAAAATGCTCAAATTTGAAATTTTAGAGAGCTTGCTATGGCTATGGCAACTAAAAAGACATGCTGACTGAAGAGACAAGTAGTAAGTATAATGTGGACTTATACTTACCAGATTTGAATTAAAGAGACAAATGGTATTATGTCCACCATGATACTAAAATGACCCAGATTTGTAAGCTACTCTTGTGGTTCGGATTTGAAAGCTACTCTTGTGGTTCGGATTTGAAGAGACAAATATTAGAAGAGAGTCTTGTGGCAGCTATCTGAGTTATTTTTTAGGATTTTAATTTTTTTTTTTTACAAAGAGAGTCTTGTTTATGGTCGACCGTGGGATAATTCTTTTTAGAAGCCAAGAATCAGTCAGTCCCTCCCTTTCCACATGTTTCCACATGTAAAATTTTGATTTTTTTATTTATAATAACATAAGTTTTTGTTTCAATGATGCACTCATATTTTGGTCGATTTCTTAATTGTTGTGTCAAAGATGCCTTCCGTTGTCACGTTACATTTTGAGGAGTCACATACATTATCAGTAAAGCTCCATAATTATTTTTTACACACACATGTAAGCGAAGTCTAAAATTGCGGTGGACTTATAAATTATAATTTACTGAAAAAATATGTTCTTATCTAAAAAAAATGTTGTTGATTATCTTTACTTGTATTTGACTAATTTATTTGAAAAATATGTTCTTGCCATTTGATTGCATAGTTATTCCTATTGAGATTGAAATCAACTAATAGAGAAACTAAGAAAGAAAATATTTTTATATTTGTTATTAATTGTTTATTTGTCATTAATTATTATTATTTATGGGACAATTATTATAATGTTATTTGATTACATAGTGATCGTGTCTAGATTATTCAATTGAAAATGTGATATGATGCAAATTAGATCAGAGAAGCAAACATGTCTCCTATAATAAAATAATTTGGTGAATCTTTTTTTTGTTTGTATATCACTAATAGACTCGAGAAGCAAACATGTCTGCTATTAGAAAATATTGGCTGGTGCGAAAAAAATAATATGAACAATAATCTTTGCGGGTACCACTTTTAGAGTTCGCCTCAGGCCCCAAATTAAGTCCGGCACTGCTCTTATACATATGGTGTTAGAATTATTCAATAATTACGGGCACACATGTAAAATTAATTGTGTTGGACTATCTAAATAATTAAGCCAAATTAAAGTGGTATATTTGAAAAATTAGCTTATGGGTATAATTGTCATGGAAATAATGTGTAAATACTGGAGATAAATCTAATTTGGTGAGGGGCCAAATTAAAAATATCAAAAAAAGCATATATGTATTCATTAGGGTTATGGTCCCCAACTCATATGGCCAACAAAGAGAGGGTTTTCTCTATTCTCTTTCGCATCCCCGTCAACAGATAGAGGAACAAATATTTTATCTTTGTTATTAAGGGTCGTAGCGAGTTGGAAGATCGAACCCTATAAAGAGACGTCTGCTTCAGGATCCATCAAGCCATCATTGGATTTAGGTACGCTTTCGTATTTATTTTGTTCTTATCTCATGAATCAACTAGCAATAATTTTTAACAAGTGGTATCAAAGCCCCCTTGTTTTATTTATGAGGTCTAAGTTTCAAAATTAATTTATGTTCCTGTTTAGAAACCCTTTATTGTTTGATCTAATTCAAATTAATTTTGATTGTTCGATCAATTTTTTGATGATCCACCAATTTGGATAATCTTTATGTGTATTGTTGACTTTTAAGAAACATAAGAATCTTGGCTATTACTTGGGGATAGCAGTTAGCACCATAATTGTTTGCTTTTGCGGCCGTGCATCCAATACTACCAGGTTTGTACTTTTTTTTTATAAGCAATTTTGTACTTAATATAAAAGCGGACTCAAATATATGAAAATATTAGTTGGCACCATTCATCTTTAACCTGCATTATGTTAAGATTTTTTTTTTTGTTATATTTTTGGGGTGGAATAAATAAGCAACACCAACAGATGCTTATCGAGATGTGGGATGAAGTAACGTGTAGGCAACTTTAGAGGGGGGATGAATAGAGTTTGTGTCAATAATGACCAATTAAAAATTAACTCTATGCTAAGTCCAGAAGCAACTATATAATCAGAGAGTAATAATGCAAAAAATATAAGAGTTTAGAAGAGCACACACAAACACAGCGATATAACCTGGTTTCCCTCGTGGAGGACTAGTCCAGGCCTGAGAACTCTAGCTCAGGATTGAAATCCACTATTTGTGAAATAGGGTACACACGTGCCTTTACTCAGAAGAGCATGCCAACTTCTTAAAACTTCGTAGAGGCGAAACTTGGAATTTTCCAAGTGTCACGACCCGCACCCACTGTCAGGGTACGAGAACGTAACAACGCCCAGCCTATGCCGCAGTATCGGCGGTAGAACGCTGTCCTAGGTCAATCATCTAACAATACCAAGTACCTGTACAGTTTATACTCTCCGAATGGAGGTGACATAATATACATCTCAATCACATCTAGGGTAGAAGAACGAAAGACAGATAGATAGATAGTAACTCAAGAGAACAGTATCATAGATGAATAAGTCTAAGTGTCTAGTACAACATAATATCCAGAACTGTCAACTCATAATACAAAAAGTCTAAGAGTCTATACATCTCCACATCTCAAAATACAACTCAGAATATGAGACAAAAAGTAAATATAGAAAGGACTGCCTAGACTAAACTGGTCTAGACTACTGGAACAACATCCTCAGCTGCAGGTGGATCCTGCTGAGGGTCCACAACATAAGTATCATCTAGTCCTGCTCCATAATAGGTAGACACCAGGCCTCATCCTCATCCTCTGTAATATTTTCAACAGGTCCAATCAGGACGGGAACGAGCACAATACATCTCACGCAGTACATAGCAGGTTAGGAAATATGATACAGGCAATAGAGTAAGATACATGAACTGCTAAAAGGAAATATACGCTGTAAAAGAGATAGCTGTAATGAAATATCTACTGTATATAGAGAACTATAAGTGACTAGTGATGTAGAGCACAAGATAGGCATGTGAATGGCTAGAATTTATACATGATTATACTACTGAGTTTGCACATGATTACACTACTTTGGAATTATTCACATGACCACTTCTACTCCCCCGTTTCCCCAATCAATACACAAGGATCTATACAAGTTACGTTATTGTACATGATATCACATGGGGCCCATGAAAGGGTGCACATGATAGTATACATGAGGGCTCAGTAAACATGAGAGTACATGATCACATGAGTGTACATGAATAATGAAAGCATGGGTGTACATGATGATAGTGAAACACACATAACATGAAGTACCCGATGCTCCCGAGGGGGATAACATCTCATGTAAAGATCCATATAGTACCAATCCGTGTTACCAATGTGACAGCAACAAGTAAAGTAATCTAGAGCGAGAAGTAAAGCCTGAACAAGTATGAAACGGTCAGAGAATGCACTCGCCTGATAACTGAATGTCTGAAGAGGATATACTGCCTGAGGAGAGGTGTCTGGCTCCTAATCAGAGCAATATAAGTCACAATGTATCCACAATGGTAAAAATAAAGTTTACAATGCATACTACATGATTCTAGGTCAATTTGGTCAAAAGTCAACTCTAATAGTCAAACTAGGTCACAGGAAGTCACACTTGGTCAACTCTAGACAATTCTACAGTCAACTAAGTCAACTTAAGTCAAATTTAGACTAATCAAGGTTCTGATCAACTTTAGATTAGTCAACAAGGTAATTGGGTCAAGGGTCAACTATCCAAGTCAACTCTATAAGGTTACTTAACTAACCATAGGCTAACCTGTCTTAGGATACCCAAGATACCATTCTACAAAGCTAAGGTATAACCAACTCCCTATACAAGTACATCACATATAAATATATATAGTACAACACCAAACTTAATCTTATAATCAAGCTAAACCATAGTCTAACTCAATCAAGACTCAACTCTAAGTATCCTACTTAACCCCATACATATCTTCACTCTACATAGGGCTATCTATATAACCAAGTCATAAATAATACCCTTATATAGGTCAAAGTCTAAACCAACTAGTCAATAGTCTAGGTTTTAGTCAAACTTAGGTCACCAAGTCACTTAGAGTCCATCCAAACTATTTCTAGGTCAATTAGGTCAAGGTTTGACCTATAGTTGACTTTGGTCAACCCTGGTCAACACTAAAAGTCAAACTGGTCAACTAGTCCAAGTTAGGTCAAACAATGTTAAACTAGTTAGGGTTAGTCAAACTAGTCATTCTAGGTTAATTTAAGTCAAAACTAGGTTAAGCTAGTTCAAATTGACCTAAGGTTGACCTTGGTCAACACTTAGTCAAATTGGGGTCAAACTAGCTAAGTCTTGGTTTACTAGTCGATTAGGGTTAGGCCTAATGGCCATAGGCTAATAGCTATAGCCCATAGGCTAGTAGCTTAGGTCAACTAGTTCTAGGTTTACCTATATAGATATATATATACATACACTATATAATGTAAAACCTATATATATAGCCACTATATATAAATACCCATATACCCCACATATATATATATATATATATATATATATATATATATATATATATATATATATATATATAACCATATATACACACTACAATATATATATATAACATATATACATACATAATGTATATGTATAATATACCTAATATATATTATATACAATATATATATAGAGAGGGAAATAGAGAGAGAGACAAAGGGAAAGAGAGAGAGACACTGTCACACAGGGGGGGGGGTGTTCAGTTTCCTGGAACAGGGAACCAGCCCGCAAACCCAACACACACAAATCCTATATACATATATATGTATATATATACACAACTATATGTACACACAACTAAACACCCTAAAATCTCACATACACACACATATACATATATACTACATGTATATACACTGAAATACACCAATACATGTATAAATTATATCAAAAATAGATTTGAATTTCGTTTTTAGAAAACTGGAAAATACTCAAAACTGGAAAAACTGGGACTGTAAACACCCGACTTAGGCTAATGAAAACATCACCTAAATCGAACTAAGGTGACCTAAGCTTGGTTGGTAATAGTAGCCCCAAGGCTAGACTAGGTTCCTAGTGGCCTGACACGGTGTCACGACGCGACACGGCGTGTCCACGAAGGGTTAAAGTCGACCGGGTAAATGAGAATACACTGATACAGTGCGTATCAGAACGAAACCTAAAATCGATCTAGGATACGACACAAAGTGACACAGGCCTCGTGCTCGTGCCCAGAGGTGCGCCTAGGGTTGGGCTTCGTGTCCATGGCCCTGATACGCGTCCACGTGTCGTGTAGAGTGGACACGACACGCGTATCAGGAGCCCTAAAATACGTGTTTTAGACCGCGTGTCAGTGATTTCGCGTGTCTCGTATTCGCTATACGGGACACGTGACACCACGTGGTTGTGTCCAATGTGTTCGCCTATGGATAGGCTTCGTGCTCGTGTCAGTACGAAGTGTCCTCGTGTCGTGTAGAGTGGACACGACACGCTCAAAGTCGTGTGTCTGTGTGTGTACACTGTGCACTGAACGACCCTTGCGGGGACGATTCCGTGTCCGACACGACACGAGGTCATCCCAAACTTTGGGGATGACCTGTCAGTCAATGCCCCGTGTCGTGTGTCAAGTTTGACGTGTCCAAGTGGCGTGTAGAGGGAGAACTGACACAGTGGTAGCAGGGCATTCCCTGTGTACTGTGCAGTGTGTCCAGTGTGTGAAACTGAGAGCTTCGTGTCCAGATTTTGGACACGACACAACCCAACTTGTGCTCAGTGTTTTAGGGTTAGGTTTAGGGTTAGCTAGGCTAGGTTTTTGGTTAAAAAGATTTACAAAACAGTGAGTAAATATTAATGTGACAGTGAGCTAAAAAAACAGTAAAATACAATGAAAATTAATTAGGATACGTGTCCGACACGACACCAAACAAAACCCTAAAATCACCAAACCCTACCCACAACTATAATATGACTATATGCATGCAATAATGAAGAAAAACCAGTAAAATAACTAGGTTTAAATATATTTACCTCTATGTGTGCAAGATCTTGAATTTCACTAAATGAGGGTGATTAGCCTCAAAGCCCAACTTGTCCTTCCTTGGTGAAACTTGAGTAGCTCACTTACCTAGGCTCCCTTAGATTGTAGGTGACCTAATGGAGAAAACTAGAGGTTCAAAGCTTGAGAAATGAGGAAGTTATGGCTAAATGAGTGGAAGGGTTTCTAGGTTTTTCTTGTGAATTGGTTTTTCATGAAACCATGGGAATGATTCTAAGTGCTAACTATATAGGAGAGAGGGGCAAGGGGGTGTCCTTGGGGTGTCCTTGGCCGGCCACACCATGGCAAGGTGGTGGGTTCAAGACTTCTAGGCTAAGGCATAGACTTTGTTGCCAAAGTCTTGATATTTTGAGAATTTTTAGGAAAATATCCAAAAAGGTGATTTAGATATTTCTAATACTTTGACTAAAAGGAAGTATCATTCTCCTAGTCATTCTATGGTTATTGCTAACCTATAGATTAGGGTAATTAGGTTAGGGATTAGCAAGTCACAAATCTAAAAGTCCATAAATAGTAAAATCTCACTAATCCTACTTAATTCCTAAAAAATTACCAAAATACCCCTTAGGCTAAAAATTACTAAAATGATATTCTAAGCCTATGGTCAAGTTCTCATGGTGATGGCAACTTCCAGGTTAGAGAAAACTAGGGTTTACACTAAGGTTTACTAACAAGGTCACAAAGTCATAAGTCATGACTTAGCATGACTTTAGAAATGGTTTAACTTAACTAAATTCACCAGAAAATCACACCATGACTAAAATACCACTAATAAATAATAAAAAATAATAAATTTTCAAAAATCCCCAATTTTCAGAAACAGGGTGTTACAAGTCTACCCACCTTAAAATAATTTCGTCCTCGAAATTTAGATGGTCGTACTCTTTCTAGGTCAAACCTCCAAAAATCAAGGACGAAACCACTACCTAGGCAACATACAAGGTCAATAAGCAATGTAGGGGTAGTAGACCTATACTGGGTCATGTCCAAAAATTGGTTGACAGTTTCAGGTCATAAGGTGTCCTGAATTCAAATCGAAGCCAAAAGTAACTCCATGGGGTAAATCAGGATGGAGCCTCGGGTCAGAAAAATCGTACTAAGCAAATGAAGCACACAATGGTATGTCTGAGTGGGACACTAAGGTCATGGGTGTAGTATGTCATGTCTAGGTCATGTATGTGAAGTCAGTTTTGAGAAAACAACTAGTCTTGTGCTCCAATTTAAAAGTCACGGTAATGTACCTATGATGATCATAAGTTAGAGTGGGAAAGGTCTATGGCCTAAATTGAACCAAAAATCGTGATGAAATAGTGGTACCAGGGGGACAGGTTAAATGGAACAGTCTGTGGTCTCATCTAGGTGCACTAGTCATTTCTAGATCAATACTGTCCTATGGTATCAATGCGTACAAGCAATCTAAGTGTCCTAATTGGGAAGATAAGAAAACAACAATCATCAAGGCTATAGGGTCGTCTACTATCCTATATGAAAATAGGTCATTAACAAGTGAGAAATCATTAAAGTTACCCTTCCATAAAAAGAAAATTGAAAATTTAGGTACAACAATCACAAATAGATTTTAGTCTTGACACGATCTAAGTTGATCAATTTCAGGATAAATCGAGACTTGGGCAAGATGGAAAATCAATGAAATCGAGTACGAGCACGAGCATCCAATGATGAAGATCCAGGTCATGATAAATTTAACTCAACTGGATACGAATACGAGGTTCATAGGCGATTAAAATAATTCTAAGGAGAATTGTCAAGGCTGTTGTGGATAAGATTCTAGGGTAAGTTTAACTGTGTCCATCCACGTAGATTGATACATGAAAAAGCGAACCAAAGTGCAATAGGTTGATCAGACCATCATGTACCGGTTCTGATTAGACAATATGTTAGTGGGTGGCCACCCAATAAAATATGTCATGACCAAGCTCGAAAAGGATAAGCTTGTAAAACTTAAGGATAAATTTATAGCATAAGATATAAGTAAGGGTGGAAATGATGAAAGAAGATACATAGTCCAAGATTCTTAACCAATCGGGTCAAGCATTCAAGGTAAGGTACAAGGTTAAGTATTTGAGGGTTCAAGCAGAACACCATCACATGCCAGGTCGAAAGAATTGAGCCAAGGTGGATCTCTAACTGAAATAAGAACCAATTTAGCATCATGGTAGAGGTTAGGGTTTAGCCATTTGACCAGAAAATCATGTCAAGGAAATAGAGTACAAGGAGACGGGTTTTAGTGGGACATGGAATACCTACATGAAGGTAGGCTAGTCTAGGTCTTACATGTGAAGTTTGTTGGGAGGTAACAGCTAGTATTATACTCTGAATATCTAAGTCACGGTAAAGGACGTCCAATGATCTAGAATAGAAAGTGGGAGTTCGAGACGTGACATATTGATGCAAAAATTGAAGAAGATCAAATTAACTCATGAAATAAAATTAATCAGGAATCTAGTAAATAATTTAGGAACACAGTCCTAGGGATAGATAGGCTACTAGATGAATATAGTTAGGGTTCGATCAATCAAGGATCAAGGTTAGAAGGTCTCAATAAAGTCTTGATTTGAGGAAATGTCAAGTAAGTCAGGTTTGGGATACAGTCACGTAGATTGGTAAAAAGAGTTTAAGCAAGATGCAAAATAGAGAGGACAGTTCATTTTAATGAAAGACAATTAGCAAGAGGATTAGATGGCAAGAAACAGATAAGAGTTTTCTCATAATTGTGATTAAGTACCCTAAAAATAAAAGATATTAATCTAACACTAAGAAATTAAAATTAACAACTACAAATTTTTAAAAATTATCAACTAACACCAGGATTCAAAGTTCTACAGTGAATCCTCCAAAATCAAATTCAATCGAGGGAAAAGGAGTTAAAATCGAAATTTCAAATGAGATTCTCAAGGGTCATCCCAGGAATCTCTCAAAGTATCCTAGCAGTGATTGAGTATCCACTCTCTCTAAGCCTATTCCTCAAATCCTATCGCAGGCTGTAGTGATACTCTAGTTCGAATACCACTACATAAACTCGAGACCTGCATGGGCCACCACTAAAAACGTGTCACGACCCGCACCCACTGTCAGGGTACGAGAACGTAACAACGCCCAGCCTACGCCGCAGTATCGGCGGTAGAACGCTGTCCTAGGTCAATCATCTAACAATACCAAGTACCTGTACAGTTTATACTCTCCGAATGGAGGTGACATAATATACATCTCAATCACATCTAGGGTAGAAGAACGAAAGACAGATAGATAGATAGTAACTCAAGAGAACAGTATCATAGATGAATAAGTCTAAGTGTCTAGTACAACATAATATCCAGAACTGTCAACTCATAATACAAAAAGTCTAAGAGTCTATACATCTCCACATCTCAAAATACAACTCAGAATATGAGACAAAAAGTAAATATAGAAAGGACTGCCTAGACTAAACTGGTCTAGACTACTGGAACAACATCCTCAGCTGCAGGTGGATCCTGCTGAGGGTCCACAACATAAGTATCATCTAGTCCTGCTCCATAATAGGTAGACACCAGGCCTCATCCTCATCCTCTGTAATATTTTCAACAGGTCCAATCAGGACGGGAACGAGCACAATACATCTCACGCAGTGCATAGCAGGTTAGGAAATACGATACAGGCAATAGAGTAAGATACATGAACTGCTGAAAGGAAATATACGCTGTAAAAGAGATAGCTATAATAAAATATCTACTGTATATAGAGAACTATAAGTGACTAGTGATGTAGAGCACAAGATAGGCATGTGAATGGCTAGAATTTATACATGATTACACTACTGAGTTTGCACATGATTACACTACTTTGGAATTATTCACATGACCACATCTACTCCCCCGTTTCCCCAATCAATACACAAAGATCTATACAAGTTACGTTATTGTACATGATATCACATGGGGCCCATGAAAGGGTGCACATGATAGTATACATGAGGGCTCAGTAAACATGAGAGTACATGATCACATGAGTGTACATGAATAATGAAAGCATGGGTGTACATGATGATAGTGAAACACACATAACATGAAGTACCCGATGCTCCCGAGGGGGATAACATCTCATGTAAAGATCCATATAGTACCAATCCGTGTTACCAATGTGACAGCAACAAGTAAAGTAATCTAGAGCGAGAAGTAAAGCCTGAACAAGTATGAAACGGTCAGAGAATGCACTCGCCTGATAACTGAATGTCTGAAGAGGATATACTGCCTGAGGAGAGGTGTCTGGCTCCTAATCAGAGCAATATAAGTCACAATGTATCCACAATGGTAAAAATAAAGTTTACAATGCATACTACATGATTCTAGGTCAATTTGGTCAAAAGTCAACTCTAATAGTCAAACTAGGTCACAGGAAGTCACACTTGGTCAACTCTAGACAATTCTATAGTCAACTAAGTCAACTTAAGTCAAATTTAGACTAATCAAGGTTCTGATCAACTTTAGATTAGTCAACAAGGTAATTGGGTCAAGGGTCAACTATCCAAGTCAACTCTATAAGGTTACTTAACTAACCATAAGCTAACCTGTCTTAGGATACCCAAGATACCATTCTACAAAGCTAAGGTATAACCAACTCCCTATACAAGTACATCACATATAAATATATATAGTACAACACCAAACTTAATCTTATAATCAAGCTAAACCATAGTCTAACTCAATCAAGACTCAACTCTAAGTATCCTACTTAACCCCATACATATCTTCACTCTACATAGGGCTATCTATATAACCAAGTCATAAATAATACCCTTATATAGGTCAAAGTCTAAACCAACTAGTCAATAGTCTAGGTTTTAGTCAAACTTAGGTCACCAAGTCACTTAGAGTCCATCCAAACTATTTCTAGGTCAATTAGGTCAAGGTTTGACCTATAGTTGACTTTGGTCAACCCTGGTCAACACTAAAAGTCAAACTGGTCAACTAGTCCAAGTTAGGTCAAACAATGTTAAACTAGTTAGGGTTAGTCAAACTAGTCATTCTAGGTTAATTTAAGTCAAAACTAGGTTAAGCTAGTTCAAATTGACCTAAGGTTGACCTTGGTCAACACTTAGTCAAATTGGGGTCAAACTAGCTAAGTCTTGGTTTACTAGTCGATTAGGGTTAGGCCTAATGGCCATAGGCTAATAGCTATAGCCCATAGGCTAGTAGCTTAGGTCAACTAGTTCTAGGTTTACCTATATAGATATATATATACATACACTATATAATGTAAAACCTATATATATAGCCACTATATATAAATACCCATATACCCCACACATATATATATATATATATATATATATATATATATATATATATATATATATATAACCATATATACACACTACAATATATATATATAACATATATACATACATAATGTATATGTATAATATACCTAATATATATTATATACAATATATATATAGAGAGGGAAATAGAGAGAGAGACAAAGGGAAAGAGAGAGAGACACTGTCACACAGGGGGGGTGTTCAGTTTCCTGGAACAGGGAACCAGCCCCCAAACCCAACACACACAAATCCTATATACATATATATGTATATATATATACACAACTATATGTACACACAACTAAACACCCTAAAATCTCACATACACACACATATACATATATACTACATGTATATACACTGAAATACACCAATACATGTATAAATTATATCAAAAATAGATTTGAATTTTGTTTTTAGAAAACTGGAAAATACTCAAAACTGGAAAAACTGGGACTGTAAACACCCGACTTAGGCTAATGAAAGCATCACCTAAATCGAACTAAGGTGACCTAAGCTTGGTTGGTAATAGTAGCCCCAAGGCTAGACTAGGTTCCTCGTAGCCTGACACGGTGTCACGACGCGACACGGCGTGTCCACGAAGGGTTAAAGTCGACCGGGTAAATGAGAATACACTGATACAGTGCGTATCAGAACGAAACCTAAAATCGATCTAGGATACGACACAAAGCGACATAGGCCTCGTGCTCATGCCCAGAGGTGCGCCTAGGGTTGGGCTTCGTGTCCATGGCCCTGATACGCGTCCACGTGTCGTGTAGAGTGGACACGACACGCGTATCAGGAGCCCTAAAATACGTGTTTTAGACCGCGTGTCAGTGATTTCGCGTGTCTCGTATTCGCGATACGGGACACGTGACACCACGTGGTTGTGTCCAATGTGTTCGCCTATGGATAGGCTTCGTGCTCGTGTCAGTACGAAGTGTCCTCGTGTCGTGTAGAGTGGACACGATACGCTCAAAGTCGTGTGTCTGTGTGTGTACACTGTGCACTGAACGACCCTTGCGGGGACGATTCCGTGTCCGACACGACACGAGGTTATCCCAAACTTTGGGGATGACCTGTCAGTCAATGCCCCGTGTCGTGTGTCAAGTTTGACGTGTCCAAGTGGCGTGTAGAGGGAGAACTGACACAGTGGTAGCAGGGCATTCCCTGTGTACTGTGCAGTGTGTCCAGTGTGTGAAACTGAGAGCTTCGTGTCCAGATTTTGGACACGACACAACCCAACTTGTGCTCAGTGTTTTAGGGTTAGGTTTAGGGTTAGCTAGGCTAGGTTTTTGGTTAAAAAGATTTACAAAACAGTGAGTAAATATTAATGTGACAGTGAGCTAAAAAAAACAGTAAAATACAATGAAAATTAATTAGGATACGTGTCCGACACGACACCAAACAAAACCCTAAAATCACCAAACCCTACCCACAACTATAATATGACTATATGCATGCAATAATGAAGAAAAACCAGTAAAATAACTAGGTTTAAATATATTTACCTCTATGTGTGCAAGATCTTGAATTTCACTAAATGAGGGTGATTAGCCTCAAAGCCCAACTTGTCCTTCCTTGGTGAAACTTGAGTAGCTCACTTCCCTAGGCTCCCTTAGATTGTAGGTGACCTAATGGAGAAAACTAGAGGTTCAAAGCTTGAGAAATGAGGAAGTTATGGCTAAATGAGTGGAAGGGTTTCTAGGTTTTTCTTGTGAATTGGTTTTTCATGAAACCATGGGAATGATTCTAAGTGCTAACTATATAGGAGAGAGGGGCAAGGGGGTGTCCTTGGGGTGTCCTTGGCCGGCCACACCATGGCAAGGTGGTGGGTTCAAGACTTCTAGGCTAAGGCATAGACTTTGTTGCCAAAGTCTTGATATTTTGAGAATTTTTAGGAAAATATCCAAAAAGGTGATTTAGATATTTCTAATACTTTGACTAAAAGGAAGTATCATTCTCCTAGTCATTCTATGGTTATTGCTAACCTATAGATTAGGGTAATTAGGTTAGGGATTAGCAAGTCACAAATCTAAAAGTCCATAAATAGTAAAATCTCACTAATCCTACTTAATTCCTAAAAAATTACCAAAATACCCCTTAGGCTAAAAATTACTAAAATGATATTCTAAGCCTATGGTCAAGTTCTCATGGTCATGGCAACTTCCAGGTTAGAGAAAACTAGGGTTTACACTAAGGTTTACTAACAAGGTCACAGAGTCATAAGTCATGACTTCGCATGACTTTAGAAATGGTTTAACTTAACTAAATTCACCAGAAAATCACACCATGACTAAAATACCACTAATAAATAATAAAAAATAATAAATTTTCAAAAATCCCCAATTTTCAGAAACAGGGTGTTACACCAAGTGACTTCTTTTCAACTCTTGCAGAGAACTTCTACTGAATCGCACTAGGCACCTTGGGGCTTAGAAAGTTTTATGGCTAGTAGATTGGAAGAGTAAGACTTAGAATGTATAAGTCTTAGAAGATTGAGAGTGAGAGATGATTTGAAATGAGAGAAATTAAGCCCTATTTATACTAATCAGGGGAGACAGTGTTCAGCTAGAATTCTGTCCCAAATATTCAAAAATTCGAACGTTGGACAACTCGTAGCAGGGTGTTCCTAAAAATTAGGTTGCTAATTTTAGGGGGCAGAGTTCGGCCCGAGTTCTGCCTTAGGCAGAGTTCGGCCCGAACTCTGTCTTCCTCAGACCAGAAGTTCAAAATGGGCTAGAGTGTTTTGGTTTGGTTTAGGGATTGTATTGTTTTGTATGGTGGAGCTTGGAGAAGTATGTCTAGGGGTTGAGATGACTCAGTGCGACTCAACGTACATTTTCTTAGACTCAATAAATTAAAAAATTACAAACTGAGAATAAATGCATTTGCAATGTAACAGCTTTGTTGACGACGTCTGTCTTGAACTTGATACGCTGTATTGGATCGTAGATGATGTCCTGTCTTTAACTTGATGTGTTGTATTGGATCATATCAGTTATCATTTTGTTAATTCTCTAAATCAGGTTGACTGTGATCCAGTTTGGGTCAACAATCTCTCCCATTTTGATAATTGACAAAATAATATTTGTATGTCTCAATATTCATACCTAGACACATGTTGAAGGAGAAAAAATAATTTGTACGTATGAAGTGGCTCCCCCGCAAATAGATATTTCCATTTTCGTTCTGATACAAAGTTCTTATCCAAGCATACAACAATGCAAGTCACATCATATACATTATCACATCAAATATCTATTATTTTTCCCCTTTGTCACTTAGCAAAATATTGCATAGCTCCCCCGTAAAGAGATAAAAGATGGACAAAGTTAAAGAGCAAACACACAACATAACCATAACCAACCTTAATATTGAAACTAGCAGCCTGATAATCCAGCAGGTGAGACTTGCATACATAAACTACATAGTGCATGAAATGAAACTAAAAAGCAGAGACATAACTAGAGTGCATCAGCAGCATCATAAAGTAGTAGACCATAGCCATTATGGAGCAGATAGTCTAAAATTGGAAAATAGTGGATTTTACTGGCCATAAAGTAAGTAGAACATGCGACAAACTTGTGAATCATTATTCAGTATATGTGAATCATCTCATGTTAGCTGTAGGGGTCGGTTTCCAGCTAGCGGTAGTCCGAAGATACTTGGCACCGTGTCGCTTAGGCTTTTATGCCTGGTTGACAGAAGGACCCTTTCGGCTTGTACCCAAAATAATGTAACATATGCAAATTTTGTTTTAACAAGTATTTGCGTAGGTACGATTTATTATATGGCATTATCTTCCAAGATTCTCAATTCTCGGTGAAGAAAGTTGAAATGCTCTTCGGCAAATGGTTTAGTAAAAAAGTTTGGTAGCTGATGATCAGTGTTAATGAATTCTAAATTAATAGTGCCTTGCAATTGATGATCTCTTGGAAAGTGGTGTCGAATTTCTATATGCTTAGTGCGTGAGTGATATAGTAGGTTCTTTGTCAAGTTAATAGTACTAGTATTATCACAGAATATATGAATATGCTGAAAAGATAAATTATAGTCTGCTAGGGTTTGCTTCGTCCACAAAATCTGAGCACAATAACGTCCTGCAGCTATGTATTCAACTTCTTTGTAGATAGTGTGACAGAGTTTTGCTTCTTGCTAAACCAAGAGACTAAAGCTTTGCCTAACAAATGACACGTGTCGTTGGTACTTTTACGGTCAACTTTGCATCCAGCAAAATCAGCATCCGAATAACCGAGTAGGTTAAAGGATGTGGTTTTGGGATACCACAAGCCTACTGTCACAGTGCCTTTAAGGTATCGAAAGATACGCTTAACTGCGGTCATGTGTGATTCCTTAGGGTTGGCTTGATATCGAGCACATAGGCAAACACTAAACATTATATCGGGGCAATTAGCAGTTAAATAGAGTAGACTACCAATCATACCTCGATACTTATGTTGGTCGACTAGTTTGCTACTATCATCAGGTTCTAGTCTAGTTATAGTAGCCATCGGAGTACTAACTGGTTTGATGTTGTCAAGATTAAATTTCTTCAGCATGTCCTTTGTATACTTTGATTGACTGATGAAGACTCCTTGTGAGTTTTGTTTAACTTGAAATCCAAGGAAGTAGTTAAGCTCCCCCATCATGCTCATCTCAAACTCATTCTGCATACACTTGGCAAATTTTTGGCATAATACCTCATTAGTAGACCCAAAGATGATGTCATCTACATAAATTTGTACTAATAGAATTGTGTCATCAATTGATTTTATAAAGAGTGTCGTGTCAATCTTCCCTTTTGAAAAACCCTTTTCATGTAAGAAAGTGCTTAGGCATTCATACCTAGCTCGAAAGGCTTGTTTAAGGCCATAAAGAGCTTTCTTAAGCTTGAAAACATGATCAGGAAACTTATAGTTTTCAAAACCAGGTGGTTGCTTTACGAAAACTTCTTCTTTATTAAAACTATTTAAAAAAGCACTTTTAACATCCATTTGAAAAAGTTTAAAATTTTGAAAATTTGCAAAGGCACAAAGCATGCAAATTGATTCAAGTCGTGCAACAGGAGCATACGTCTCATCATAGTCGATACCTTCCTCTTGGTTGTATCCTCGATCTACGAGATGTGCTTTGTTACGTGTGACTGAACCGTCCTCATTAACTTTGTTACAAAAAACCCATCGAGTACAATGATCGAATGATCAGCAGGTTTAGGAACAAGTTCCCAAACTTGATTTCTTTCGAATTGATTGAGTTCTTCTTGCATTGCAGATATCCAAAATTCATCAGAAAAAGCTTCTAAAATATTTTTAGGTTCTATTTAAGAAATAAAAGTAGTGCTAGCTACAGAATCTCTAACGGATGAACGAGTACTTACACCTCTTGATACCTCACCTATTACCAAGTTTTCTGGATGTTCTGGTGTGAAGCAAACTTCTTTGGTAAGCTATCCAAAGAACTGGTTCCAGATGATGTATTCTCAAGGGTAGGAGTTATTGATTTGATATGAACATCATCATCGTCATCAAGAATAGCTGCTGAACTATTATTCTCATCAAAAGTAACATTAGCAGATTCTTCAACAATCATGGAGCATTTGTTGAACACTGTATCATTTACTTTTGGCAGCATAACTAAGAAAAATATCTTCGTCAGCTTTGGCATCAAACTTGCCTAAGTTGTCTTTGGTATTCAGGATAAAGCAGCGACAACCGAACACTCTAAAATAAGAAATAGTTGAAGTTCTACCAAACCAAAGTTCATAGGAATTTTTCTTCGAAATAGGTCGAATCAAAACCCTATTCAAGACATGGCATGCTGTAATTAAGGCTTCTGCCTAAAAATATTTCGAAAGTGAAAGCTGATTCAACATGACTCTGGCCATATCGCCAAGAGTTCTATTCTTCAGCTCCACAACACCATTTTGTTGGGGAGTTCTAGGACAAGAAAATTTATGATGAAATCCATTTAAATCATAAAACTTTTTGAAATTAGAGTTTTCGAATTTGCCGCCATGATCACTTCGAATTCGAGTAATCATGAAGGCTTTTTCTTTTGTACCTTTTTAGTAAAATTTTTGAAATAGAGATAGTATCACTTTTTTTGAAATAAAGAAAACCCAAGTAAAGCAAAAAAAAAATCATCAACAATCACAAAGGCATAGAGTTTTCCACCAAGACTGGCTACTCCACTAGGACCTAACAAATCCATATGAAGAAG
The DNA here is from genome assembly GCA_029216955.1 of Iris pallida. Classification (NCBI taxonomy): domain Eukaryota; kingdom Viridiplantae; phylum Streptophyta; class Magnoliopsida; order Asparagales; family Iridaceae; genus Iris; species Iris pallida. Next base: position 12,707,121 of record JANAVB010034619.1, read on the forward strand.
TTGCAAGGGTCTACTAGTACTTACAAAGTTGATGGATTTAAAAGAGGATTTAGTCACCTTATTTTTCTCACATTCGGCACATACCGTAACCTTTTTGAAAGTGATGTATGGTAGTCCTCTTACTAGCTTCTTGGTTGATAGTCTTGATATGGTATCCATGTTTGCATATCCAAGACACATATGCTATAATAATCTTTTATCCTTGTGAGCGTAGAGGCATATTCCTACATTGTTAGTATCTTTCGAGAGATATAATATATAGATGTTATCTTTTCTTATCCCTTCAAAAGCGATGTCTCCAGTTGATCTATCATATATAGAGCATTTAGTTTTCCCAAAGTTAATATCATATTCATTGTCAGCAAGATGACTAATGATGAGCAAGTTATGCTTTAACTATGTTACTAAACAGACATCTTTAATGACAGGAAAGGGAGGATTACCAATAGTACCGTTACCTATGATATAACCTTTTAGATTATTGCCGAAGGATACATATCCTTCCCTTTTCATCGATAGTGTTACAAAAAGATTTGCATTTCAAGTCATATGTCATGAGCACCCACTATCGAGAATCCATTTGTTTCTAGAAGCTGAAGGAAGGTCCACCTACACCACGAGTAGATGTGACATTTGGTACCCAAATTCTTGAGGGTCCTGAAAAATTAGTCTTCAGTACCCATGCATACAAGTTTAAATCAACTAATCTTCTGAATCTATATTGTGGTGAAGTGTGTCCATACTTACCACAGTATTGACATGTAGCATGCATGTTTATGTCAGGAGCAGGATGATAATGATGTCTATATATGGGTGATTGATGTGTTGTATGAGAGTATGTGTACATAAAAGCATGTTTGTGTGCAGCATGTGTGTGTGTTTTTCCTATGTCGTATATTCTTGTGTTGAGTGGTCTTATATCTCATGTGAGTGCTGTGATTGTGAGACAGAATTTGAGGTTGAATAACCTGTTTGCCCAGCCTGATCTCTAATCTTTTAGAGGCAGTATACATTTTATCATATTTAGCAGTCAAGGCACTAATTCTTACAGCTGCAGTATTATACTTCTTTTTCTCTTCTGTGAGCTCTTTGTTGAGTATGGTAAGATCATGTGTTTGTTTCACAATACGAGATTTAGCATCGTATAAGCTTAATTTAAGCTTGGATAATTTCTCAGTGTTATCAGTGGGAGATGCGTCTCTAACATTATCAAGCAAGCATAATAGTCTATGAATCTCAACTTCATGAGTCTTGATCTTATCATTTGCATGTTTGTACTTGCTAAGTAACTTCTTGTGATCTTCAAGTAAGTCACTAAAAGCATCTCCAAGTTCATCAAAAGTAAAGTCATCAAGTGGATCATTTGTTACCTTGTCGGACATTGCCATTAGACAGACATTACAGTACCTTGGGGAGTGTCCTCTTCTTCTTCTGGGTCGCTGGCTTCGCTTTTGTGCCAGATGCTTGTGTTGGCATACTTTCGAGAGGATGGCCTCTTGTATGATCTTTCATATCGGCTTATTTCTTTGCTGCATGACAGTCTTTTTTGACATATCCCTTCTTACAGCCGAAACATATAGGCTCTTCATCGTCGTCTTTGTGTTATTCCTTGTTCCTTTGATTGAAACGTAAAAACTTCTTGAAGTTGCGAACCATGAGCGCTTGATCATCACCATCGGAGTCATCATTGTCTGTTTCATCTGGAGCATCTTTCGGCGATGAGCTCTTAGAGCGATTTCTTTTTCCTTTGGAGCAGATTCTTCAAAGTCCTTGAGGTCGAGCTCATGCGTCATTAGTTTGCCTACCAGAGTTTCCAGAGACATGGTGGTGAGATCATAGCTTTCGATAATTTTTGTGGATTTGGGGTTCCAATTCTTCGTTAGTCCCCTTAGCACCTTGCGTATCTTCTCATGGTTAGAGTAGTCCTTACCGAGGAAAGATAGAGGATTTACAATGTCGAGGAATCTAATGATCATTTGTTTGATCATCTCATTGGGCTTCATCTTGAATGCTTCGTACCCCTGTGTTAGCCGACTGATTTTCGATTTTTGACTTGATTGGTTCCTTCATGAGTCACTTCTAGAAGCTTTTATACTTCATAGGAAGTGGAACACGTAGATACCCTGTTGAATTCAGTCCTGTCTATAGCACAGAAGAGAGCATTAATAGCCTGGCATCTAGACTAGCCTGTTTCTTTTCTTGATTAGTGTATTTGTCGTGGGGTTTCTCTATGAGATTCTCCTCAACAACAATTCTAGCAGGCTTCTTATAACCATCTGTGACTATGGTCCATAAGTAAGGTTTAAAGATTTCAGATAGAAACTCATTCGTGTCTTCCAGTAGGTGTGGTTGGATCCATCAAATAGGGGTGGCCTATTAGTGGACTGTCCTTCACCATATTTGGTGAAAATGGTTGTGTGGTTGCCATGGATCAGCTCTTAGGATGTTAATCCTTTATCAAGAGACCAGAGCTCTGATACCAATTAAAGTAACGTGTAGCAACTCTAGAGGGGGGTGAATAGAGTTTCTGTCAATAATGAACAATTAAAAATTAACTCTATGCTAAGTTGAGAAGCAACTAATAATCAGAGAGTAATAATACGAAAATATAAGAGTTTAGAAGAGCACACACAAACACAACGATATGACCTGGTTTCCCTCGTAGAGGACTAGTCCAGGCCTGAGAACTCTAGCTCAGGATTGAAATCCACTATTTGTGAAATATGGTACATACGAGCCTTTACTCAGAAGAGCACGCCAACTTCTTGAAACTTCGCAGAGGCAAAACTTGGAATTTTCCAAGTAACTTCTTTTCAACTCTTGCACAGAACTTCTAGCTGAATCGTACTAAGCACCTTAGGGCTTAGAAAGTTTTGTGGCTAGTAGATTGGAAGAGTAAGACTTAGAATGTATAAGGCTTAGAAGATTGAGAGTAAGAGATGATTTGAAATGAGAGAAATCAAGCCCTTTTATACTAGTCATGGGAGACAGAGTTCGGCCAGAATTCTGACCCAAATATTCAAAAATTTGAACGTTGGACAGCTCGTAGCAGGGTGTTCCTAAAAAACTTGCTAATTTTAGAGGCAGAGTTCAGCCCGAGTTCTGCCTTAGGCAGAGTTCGACCCGAACTTTGTCTTCCTCAGACCAGAAGTTCTAAATGTGCTAGAGTGGTTTGGTTTGATTCAGGGATTGTTTTGTTTTGTATGATGGAGCTTGGAGAAGTATGTCTAGGGGTTGAGATGACTCAGTGCGACTTAACATATATTTTTCTAGACTCAATAAATTAAAAGTTATAGACTGAGAAAAATACATTTGCAATGTAACAGCTTTGTTGACGACGTCTGTCTTGAACTTGATACGTTATATTGGATTGTAGATGATGTCCTGTCTTGAACTTAATGTGTCGTATTGGATCATATCAGTTATCATTTTGTTAATTCTCTAAATCAGGTTGACTGTGATCCAGTTTGGGTCAGCATGGGACACCATAGAGAGGTATCATTAATTTGCACTTGTTTTAATTGGGTTCTCTAGTGATGGTTGTATTTCGGTCACCAGAGATTTATTAAGTCTCTTATTCTCCTTCTGCCATGTATCGTGACTGCTACGGCTTAGAATACAATGTGAAGGTAAGCCTTGAAATTCACTTCTGTTTTCCATAGATTGATGGATAATGACTATATATATATATATATATATATATTTATATATATATATATATATATATATATATTATATATATATATATAATATATCTATATAAATGACTTAGTATCATTTAGAGAATTGGTAAAGTATCAGTAGCATCTGTTGTAGTCCTTCTGGGTAAAGTATCACCAACATGTTGTTCACAATTTTTTACAAGTATTTTTGTCATGTCAGGATTCAAGGACCACTTTCGATTTTTGCAATGAATATTATTTTTTTTATTTATGATTCATTTTAATAACACCATTGTTTGACTAATTTTGGTTATGATTAAAGAAGATATATTTTGCCATATTTATATGATTTGGTCAATAGAAATTGTTAGATATCTTATGTGCATTAATATATACCAAAGTATTTAATTCATGTTTTAAATCATGCAAAAGATTCACATGTTATATGTAGTAGATAAATTTTGGTATAATCTTTATAGATTATTTGATGTAATCTTTTGATGCATATATTCAGTGGAATCTAATCTGTTGATTTATGATTATTTAATTTAAATATATGTACATAAGGATTTAGTCAACATTCAAATTTTTGGTGCCTTTTGTGACTAGCAATAGTTGTCTAATGTTCTAAATAGACTCATTGAAATAAGATGTCACCAAATTACCTCTCTTGTGCTGGTAGTCTATATGGGATGTTGGATGTTGTGTGTGTACATTCATACGAGTATTAGTCGGCCCTAAGGAAGGTTAATACTTGGCCAAGTTGCACACATACTTGTGGTGATAATGTGTGATAATTATAAGATTTACATGTAAATAATAACAAAAAACCAAATCCAAAGATAGGCTTATTATTTGACATGACTTATTGTCAACGTTTGATCATTACACCAAGAGTAGCACTTGCAGTTAATATCACTGTCAAAAGACTTGATATTAATAATGTACTAGGTATCTTGAGATGGGGTTCACCATTATTTGAATTTGTTTGACTATATTTTATTCTTGGTTATTAATTAGAGCCTGACTATTTGTTGTTTTGTTCTCTTTACAGTTAATGTTGCTACAATATCTGCTAATACAAATTTATCTTTATGCTTAATGGAACAAACTTTAAAGAGAAAAGGGACAGAATACAGAAGCTGCTAAGGTTCAGCACAAAATAAACAACAATATAAAACTAAGGGTTATTTCTTTTGTGACAAGTCGGAATACATAAAGAAGAAATGTACAAATACCACGGATGGTATATAAGAAAAAGTTGCCATTGGAGTGCAAAGAGGTTTGACGGATTCCAAATCGAACTTCTTTAGCAAATCTTTTATGTACTTGGCTTGATTGATGAACGTCCAATTGTTGGTTTGTTTGATTTGCAATCCAAGGAAGAATTTGAGTTCTCCCATCATGCTCATCTCAAACTCATTCTGCATACACAAAGAGAATTCTTGACAAAAAGATTCATTAGTAGATCCAAAGATAATATCAACATAAATTTGAATTAAAAAAGATTTCCATTTAAGACTTTATAAAAAGTGTAGTGTCAACCTTGCCTTTTGAAAAACCATTATCAAGTAGAAAATAGCTTAAACGGTCGTACTAAACACGAGGGGCTGGTTTCAAACCGTATAGGACTTTCTTCAACTTGAATACATTTAGGATTTTTGAAATCCGTGAAACCTGGGGGTTGAGCTACATAAACTTATTCTTTTATAAAATCGTTAAGAAATGCGCACTTTATATCTATTTAAAAAGTTTAAAGTTATGAAAACATGCAAATGCACATAACAAGCGAATAGATTCTAATCTCGCAACTGGGGCATAGGTCTCATCGTAGTGATACCTTCCTCTTGGTTGTATCCTTGATCTATGAGTCGAGCCTTGTTACGAGTGACTAAACCATTCTCATTTAATTTATTTCGAAATACCCAGCGATGTCAATGACCGGATGATCAATGGGCTTAGGAACAAGTTTCCAAACTTGCTTCTCTTCAAATTGGTTTAGTTTCTCTTGCATAGCATCTAACCAATAGTTATTACTACATGCTTCTTCAATAGTCATAGGTTCTAGCTGTGAAATAAATATAACACAAGAAGCTATATCTCTGGTAGAGGAACGAGTACTTACCCCTTTGGTGATCTCACCTATTACCAAGTTCTTGGGGTGGTAACCCATAAACTTCATCCTTTTTGGCAGACTCTCAAGATAGCTGGTTCTGGTTTCCAGTTCTGTAGACGCCTTGCTTGGTGTACTGATGTCTTTATCATCATCATCATCATTGATCTTTTATTGATTTAGTTTGTCGAAGGTGACGTTTATTGATTCTTCGATGATCATTGTCCTTTTGTTGAAGTCTCGGTACCCTTTGCTTTTGGCTGTATAACCTAAAAAGATACCCTCATCGGCCTTTTCGTCAAATTTATCCAAATTATCTTTAGGGTTAAGAATAAAATATTTACAACCAAAGATTCTGAAATAAGAAACTGTGGGTGTTCTATCAAACCATAATTCATAGGGAGTCTTCTTCGATTTAGGTCGAATTAGAACCCTATTGAGAACATAACAAGCTGTATTAACAGCTTCTACCTAAAAATATTTGGGTAGACTAAACTGTTTAACATTACTCCAGCCATTTCAAATAGAGTTCTGTTCTTACGTTCTATAACTCCATTTTGTTGTGGAGTCCTAGGACAGGAGAACTCGTGCAAATATCCATGTGTGTCATAAAATTTCTGAAACTCTGTATTCTCAAATTCGCCGCCATGATCACTTCGAATACGAGTGATTATGAATCCTTTCTCATTTTGGACTTTCTTGTAAAATATGAGGAATTTAGATAATACATCGTTCTTGCGTGCGAGAAAGTATACCCACGTGTATCTAGAGAAGTCATCTACTATTACAATGCATACAACTTACCACCTAGTCTAGCAAATCTACTAGGCCCAAATAAATTCATATGCAATATTGTAGAGGTCTTGTGGTACTTATATCATTTTTAGACTTAAAAGTGGATCAGGTAGCTTTGTTTTTTCACATTCACTACATATCGTATGCTTCTTGAAAACGATCTCCGGTAAGCCGCATACCAGTTTCTTCATGGATAATCTTGAAATTGTGTCCATGTTTGTGTGACCGAGTCGCATGTGCCATAGTTGACTCTCGTCGTTCTTGGCTAGTAAGCATCTTCCTGCTTTGTTAGCATCTTCCAACAAATAGAAAACAGATATGTTGTCCTCTCTAATACCTTCAAAGATAGTACCAGTTGAGCTATCAACTATAGTACATTTGTCTTTGACAAAGTTAATACCATAACCATGGTCATCTAAATGGCTTATGCTAAGTAGATTATGTTTTAACTCGGTTACTAGACATACATCTTTAACACAGGATAGGGAGCCTTACCAATGTTGCCGATACCTACTATATACGCTTTAAAGTTATTACCGAAGGAGACGTATCCATCTTTTTCTTTGACAGTGTTGCGAATAGAGAAATCACCGGTTATAACCGTGAGCAACCGCTGTCGAGGATCCACTTGCTTCTGCATGAGTAGGGTGTTCCACCTACAAAAAGTTTACAGATGGAACTTTTGGTACCCATTTCTTGTAGGGGTCCGGATGTGTTGGTCTTTGGTATCCATGCACATATATTCAAATAAGTTCTTTCTTACTCTACATGCTGGAGAAATATGACCAATGGTGCCACAATAGTGATATCTAGCATGCTGAGTGTTAGGTGTGTGTTGTACATGATTGGTAGGTCTTGGTTTTCTAGTTTGATACTTGTAGTAGAATGTATGTCGGTTAGTCTTCTTGGGCAAAGGTTTGGTATGTTTGGTCTGACAATATTGGGTTTGACTGTGTTTCGATGTTTCGGTAATTGACACGTGTTAGGGTAGAAAGCAGCAACTTCAGGCTGTTTCCTAACCTAATTTGCAACTTTTTAGAGGTGTCATAAAGTGTGTTATAGTCAGCTGTAAGTGCATCATTTCTGACTAGTGTACAGTGATGGCTCTTCTTCTCTTTGAGTAAATCTTCCTCAAGTTTAGCAATGGTCTTGTCTTTTTCTTCGGATAAACGTGTAGTCTCGTGTAGTTGCAGTTTGACAGAAGAAAGCTCACCAGTCTCACTAGGGTTTATACTATTTCTAACCTTAGCTAGTAAGTCGGTAAGTCTTCCTATTTCACCTTTCTTTGACACACTTTCTTAGAATTTTGGTACTTGCTAAGCAGCTTTCTGTGGTCATCTAAGAGGTCACTAAAAGCTTCACCTAACTGTTCAAAGGTAAAATCATCATATGTATCAAACAGGGGTTTGAATTTACTTGATCATATGCCATCAAGCATACATTTGCAGCGTCGTCCGATTGTTCATCTTCTGAGTCGCTAGCTTCACTTTCATACTACACCAAAATAGGCATTTAGGAACACTTTTAATATGTACCTAATATTTTTAGGAACACTTGAAAACCGTTCCTAAAAGTCGCGTTGCAGTTATCGGAACACTTATAAAGCATTCCTAAATATAGTTTGGAACGATTATTAGACGTTCCTAAACTAGATTTTGAAACACGTATAATGTGTTCCTAAAATAATTTTGGAACACTTTCAAACGTTCCTACAATTAGATTTTGATACACATATAATGCGTTTCAAAAGTATTTTTGGAAACTGTAGAAGCATGGAATTTTAGAACCAGAAAGCCCATGCGCCAGACTATATGCGCCAGAACTCGGACAAAGTACTTCACAGCAAAAACAACAAGCATAGACATTGAAAGAGGACTTTTTTATTTAACATATAAAAGTCTATTACATGTCTAAGAAAAGATTGTACAAAGGAGAATTTCTACAAAGAAAAGATCCTAAGTCTACATCCAGCAAACACCATGCGCCCTCAAGCAGGCGCAGCAACCACCATACCCTCAGTCAGGCGAATCCCACCATGCGCCCTCAGTCAGGCGCATCCCACCATGCGCCCTCAGCAAGGCGCATCCTTTTCAGCAACTCAGTTATGTGCATCCCTTCAGCAGCCCAGTTATGTGCCGCTCTTCCAGCCAGGCTCACCGCCGTCAAAATGCTTCGACTAATGAAGCATTTATTGAGCAGAACGAGGGTGGCAATCAACCCTCTAGCCGAGGAAGAGAAGAGCACCGCAAGCCAACCTGTGGCCAGGGGAGGCTTCGAAAGAGCCTCCAAAGGCGAAGGAAGACCGTAATCGAAACTGCGACTAAAGGAGCAGCTTTCAACACAACCAGAGTGGGCAACACCCACTTTGAAGGAAGAAAGAGCCCCCAAAGCCGCAACACCCCCATTCCGATCTATGGCTCTTCCTGCACAACGAAGACGAGGCCCGAGCATCCCGATATTTGGATGCAACAGGCACCTTCCGCCTGCCTCGGAAGCCTCGACTCCGACTTTTGGATGTAACAGTCACCTTCAAGTGCATCAATGAAGACATGGCGTCGCATCTTCACCCTCGGGAGCACTTCGTCAACTGAATGCACTCGAGTACACAAGTTCATGTCGGAAGTACGTAGAACGAGAAGCAAACCTTCTCTCCATGCCATATTTATAGGTCGGGCAAATCAAACCCATGCGCCAATTGGATGGCTCTCCGAATTCCGTGCAATAAATTTGCATTTAATGGATGAACCGGAGGCTTCGAATTCAGCCAAATCAAAACGGCTATTTAAAGCACTCAAAGAACGTAACAGTCACTGCATTAAAGAACGTATCACGAAGCGGATGCGCCGGCCAGCCCGCGCATCACACAGACGCGCCTTCAACATCAAGCTTATCAGCACAGACGTGCCCTTCAGTACCAAGCGCATCACAGAGGATGCGCCCCCATACGCCTAGTGGAACGCCAATCGACGTGCCCACTCAGCTGTCCATCGAATGTCAGAAACATTAAATACTGAACTGACAGAGTAGGCAGCACACCTCCCAAAGTCTGAACAGTTGACAGCTTTTTTACAAGACGAGGCGTCGGCAACGTCAGCATCATCATTACCTTTACTTCGACGGCTACTGCCACGTGGCCACCCAACCACTCGCATGCGCCTCCGCAGCCATGCGCCCAAATCTGTATGCGCCTCAAAAGTCATGCGCCCCAGACTGCTCTCTGATCCCAAAAGACAGAAGGAGAGTCGCCATTAAAACTCTGCATGCACCTCAAAAGCCATGCGCCCAGAATAGTTCGTGACTCCTAAAGGTTACGAGCCAAAGTCTCCTCATGCGCCCAATCCTAGGCGCATCCTACCAGATCATTCCCGCTATCAAATCCGAGATCTCCGAGCCATGAGTCGACGACACGTGTCCTTTGACTCAACTCATCCAAGATTTCAGCAACAGAAAGATCCTCTTCTCTGCTACGTGCCGGCTCACAACAGCAGTATGAAGAATTCAACCCCTCGATCAGGACGCATCATCCATGCGCCTCCATCAGCAATCACTACGTGGCGTCCCCGCATACAGGCGCATCCTACATGCGCGCATGAGCAGCCAGTCTGCAAAGCTATAAATAGAGGGATCATTTCTTTCTCACACAGAATGAACACACAGAAAATGAACGAACCACCAGAGAGGCAGATACAGACACTCAACGTCTTCCTCCTCTCAGCAAGCTCCAGCACCCAGAGCAACCCAAACCTTCAGAGAACCGATAACCATCGTCAGATCGTCAACGGAGTCAACACAGTACCACTCACTCCATCGGCACAAGGGACCCAGATAAACAAAAGTGTACTCCTAGGACTACATCCAAGTCCTATATTGGAATACTGTTCTGTTTGTATTGAAATTTGCAATAAAAGAATTTTAATGGCAAACAAGCTGACGACTCTGCTGGGGACCTCTTTCTCCTCCATCGAGAAAGCTGTGTCGTAATTCGACGATGTGAAGGTGGGCTCCTCCCACAAGATGCTGGTCGTACGCCTCAATCAACAGGCGTATGAGGAGTTCATCTCTGAAGGAAGTACGAGTCCTTCGAAGCGGCTGCCGAAGTCGAAGAAGACCCGCCGAGTCTGGGTGCGCAAGGTCGACGCCTCGGGCACCACCACCGAAGGGGATACGCCAATCCAGCCTTCCCTTCCTGCTGACGTCCTCAGCAACCAAGATGCGCCCTCAGGTGCAGCGCATCTCTCAGGGAAGCGTGCGGCTAACCATATTCCCCAGCCATCTCTCTCTCAGGCGAGGAAGATGCGTCGATGGAGGAGGGGCGTAGCTAATGCCCCGCGCATCACCTCTGATGCGCCACAGAAGGTCTCTGTCTTTGACAGACTCACTCGCTGTAATGGCGAGGAGAATTTAGATTCTGAGTACTATGCGCCCCAGCGGGCTGGTACGAAAAAATGTAAGGCGGCACGGGCCATGTGCCCCAAACGTGCTATGCCAGCAGCAAGCCAGAAGCATGTGCTCACAATCATGTGCGCTGCTAATGGTAAGTTGTACAAGGTCGACTCGAGTGCTGCGGCGCCAGAAACGAGCCGACCTTCAAGTCCTCGTCTCACTTGGGCGCATCTATTGCGTGCACAACCAAGTCGAGTGAGGTAAATTCAGTGGTCTTGAACTCCCGCGCCTCCTCTGGTTGTGCGTCTGAGGTCCGTTCAAGTCACTTCAAATGTTGTGGTTCCTCCACTACTGATCGGGATGCCTGTTTGGTATTAGATCAGGGGGCGCAGCACTCACTTGACCACCCCGGCGCTTGGCCTTGCCATGCGCCTGAAAGGGGTATGAAGGTGGCACTCTCCTCCAACGATCTGCGTAACGTGATCACTCACAAGCGCCAATCAAGAGAGTCGACTGACAGGCACAATGTGCCCCTCACAGGGCACACTTGTGTTGTCGTCACCATCAACTGCTGTTGCAAAGCGACAGTTCCACCAAGGCAGTCGGTGTTCCAGCGGCTGCAAACATCGACACCTCTCCGACGTCGCCTCGGGAAGAAGGTGTCAACAGAAGAAGTGCCAAGGGTTGCTTCATGCAACGTGATCTCCAACTCCTCGTCAGTCCGAAAGATGACTGGCAATTCCTCTTCCTCGTCCAAAAGCCAGTCGAGGAAGACCAAGACAGCTGTCTCGTCCTCCGGAGTGTTCGAAGGCACTCGGGGGAGGAAGAAGATCTTGGAGGAAGCTGGGGGTAGTCAGACCCTTGTCGAGCCTCCTTCCGAAGACGAGGGTGTCCAAAGCACATCTGGGGCGGATCCTCGAGGCGAAGTCAGCCTCCCAGAAGCTCCTGAAGACAAGGATATCCCCCAGAACACAGCTGGGGGTGGTCTGGCATCTGCAGACCCGAGTTCCGGAGACGAAGAGGCCCTTCAAGATGAAGCTGAGGGTAATCAGGCCCTTGCAGGTGCGCCCGTGGTGAATGTTCTCCCGAATATAGTCGGGGGTAGCCAAGATGAGGCTCCAGGATAGGCAACTCCCCTACAAGAGAGCGAGGCCGAGAGTGAGGCCTCAACCCATCCATCCACTCCCGGCTGCGTCATGACAGTAAACGTGACTGGGGCTGATGTCGAGTCTGATGCGCCGCCAATGGACCTCGTCCAGCGCATAGATACCCTGGAGGGAGGACTCAAAACCCTCTCTGTCTCCATGCAAACACTGACTCAAGCAGTATTTGAGATACGGTCAGCTTTGACTAGGATACCTTCTACCGGTCCCGACCTAGGGGCCAATGGAGAGTCGAGTGTACCCCTTCAACGGGTATCCTCGGACACAGATCGCCGAGAGGCACCTCGGACATCGGAGCCCTCAAATGCTCAACATCAAGTGGTACTACCTTCCCCGACTCCCAGCTCCACGGAAGACGTAGTCGAGATGATCAGGGACTTGCACGAGCGCTTTGAGTCCAAGACGAGACAAGAAGAGCGCCAAAAGATGGACATCCCCCAGCCTTATCCCCACTAGTGGAATAAGGTGGTTTATCCTCCAAAGTATAAACCACAAACACTGACGCCATACGACGGAAAGGACTCACCGCGTCGCTATCTGACGTACTTCCAGTCCAAACGGGACATCTCCCGAAGGAGAACGCGCTCCTCACCAGCATATTTGTCGGAGCATTGAAAGGAGTGGCGTACGACTGGTACTACAGCCTCCCCGATAATTCCATATCGTCCTTCGATGACTTGACGCGCCTCTTCCTTGATCGCTTCTACGACGGCGGGAAGGACATGACGATGGTGTCCCTCATAGAGATACGCCAGAAAGAGAAGAAAACGGTTCGGGTGTTCATCGAACGCTTCCGACAAGCCTGCTTCAGACTACCTCTGGGCATGCCAGAACATGCGCTCCTCTCCACCTGGAGCATGAACATGCTGCCTGCAGTCAAACTCTGGCTCAACTCCACTCATTCTCCCGACTGGAGTTCCTTGATCATTGAAGCCGAAGCCGCAGAAAAGAAGGCGGCCAATGCACGTCTTCTGGGAGTCAGCTTCCCCGTCTTTGATGACAAGGGGAAACGGCCTACAGCCAACAACCCCGGACGGGAGACAAAGGGAAAACAGGCATTGACTGTCAATGCCTCAAAAGGTGTGTCAGTACCTCCTCAGAAGCCTCCACTCGCACCAAGGCCAAAGGAGGTTTATTCGTTCAACGACGAAGACACCCTGCAACTCTTTGAGATACTGAAGCAGGGTGACAAGATCAAGTTGCCGGACCCAAAGCGGCCCGATGAGATTGGGAAAGTGGACAACCCGAGGTACTGTCACTACCATCGGTTTGTCGAACACCCAACCAAGGACTGCTATGTCCTCAAGAATTACATCCAGCGCATGATCAATGCGGATGTAATCTCCGTCGACTACGAGGAGAAGACGGTGTCGGCCAACGTGGTGTCACTCCAGTTCGGCACCTTGCCGCCAACTACAACACAGGATGGCATCGTCCCCATCCCTAAGGCGACAATGGAGGTGGTCAACTTACCACCTACCCGTGATAACGTGAGTGGACTCATCCCACTCACCACATCTCGGGGAGAGATCCTATGGGTTCACCTCGATCTCGTCTCCGAGGTAACTCAACCGGAGGTACACCCTACCTCCAAATCCAAAGGCAGGAAGATCAAGTCTTGCCGTACGGTCTCTTCTTCAGCGGAAGAGGCACTTCCTGTGCAGACGCATTCACAACAGAACGTCCAACCCGACGAAGCTGCCGCCGAGGTGGTGCCTCCTTGTACCGTCCCTGCTGCCCAGGAAGAGGGCCCATCTAAGCCCTCAGCAGCCAATAAGCAGAAGCATGTGGAGGCTCGTTTCGACAGACCTCTACGAAAGGAGAATGCTTCGGGGCTAGCCAAGCCCCACAACTTCGACATACTGGCACAACTGGCCAGTACTCCTGCCCGCCTATCTTTGTTCGAGCTCCTGCGCCTTTCTAAAGACTCCCGAGAAGCTCTCTGTGAAGCTCTGAAGGATGTTGAATCCTTTCTCAGTCAGGTCAAGCAGCCTGAAGATCTCCCAACTATATGCGCGTATTGTCATTGTGCGGATGAAGTTATCCCGAACATAACTTTCACCCAACAAGACATGCTGCTCAAGCACAACCGACATAACCGGCCGCTGTATTATACAGGGTATATCGGTTCAGTCAAGTTGAAGCGGATTCAGATCGATCCGGGGTCTTCCCTCAGCATCATCCCGAAGACGCTGCTCTCAACACTGGAGATCCCGATGTACCGGCTGGCGCCCTCCAACACAACAATCAGTGACTTCAACGACAGCAAAAGCGAGCCGCTGGGCAAAATTCGGCTGAAGTGTCACATCGGTAACCTCAGAACTGAGGTGACCTGCTACGTTGTGGATGCCGATGTCAACTACAACATCCTGCTCGGTCGACCATGGCTGCATGAGTACATGGTGGTGCCATCCACGCTCCACCAGTGTATGAAGTATGTGTCCACCAATGGCGTCATCCGGACGTAGTTCGCAGACATTGACCCTTTCAAAGGGATTGAAGCCTACTTCACCGATGCCGACTTATACAAGTCACCTGATGAGGAGGAAGCCAATGATGCTGACGACGAAGCAGAAACGGCAGCAGAGCCGGACATGGAGCCCGAGGTCACTCCCGATGCTCCTTTGAAGATCCGACTCAAAGGCAAACCACCTCAGAAGTTGCCTCCCATGAGCATTAAGCTACCCGGGACAGCACCAGCTGCTCCTGAAGCTCCCCTGAAGATACGGCTCAAGGGAAAGCTGCCTCAAACATCGGCTCCCCTCGTGACAAAACTACAGGGGAAGACGCCAGTCACTGGAGACACAGCGGAGGCACCTCTGAAGGTATGTCTTAAAGGCAGGCCGCCGCCATCCCAGCCGCCAGAGAAAGCCCACGTAGTCCTCTCGGACTCCAAGACCAACACTGTGGTGGACTCTCCCGATCCTACTCCAGTGCTTACAGATGAAGAGCTTGGGGACTATATCTCGGTTGATGTAGATGCCCCCTCTCTGGACAATGTAATCCCGCGGGATAAAATCTCGTATTTTATCAATAATAGAGTGTCTTTTAATTATTCTTGTCTTCCACATTGGAATGCCATGTATACATTAGATAATGCTCTACGGTCGTTGCAAACACAAATAACGACCTTCCATCATATAAATCGAGTAGTTTCATCTCAAGGAGTCTGTTACATAGTCCCGCCACGAAGTCGAGACGAAGAATCCATCATCTTCGGCAAAGTCGAGCGTCATCAAGACCTCCCGCCACTCGAGCCAGAACCAGATGCCGACATAATACAACTCTACCGGTACACGGACAAGGCAAAGTACCTCATCCAGAAGATGGGTTATGACCTAAAAAGCAACAAAGGCCTGAACTACGGCAAAGATCGACGTCTCCCTCTCCGGCTTCCGACTCCTTAAGGAAAGCCGCAGGACTACTACAACCGGACTCGACAGGGGGTAGGCTATGTCACGCCACCATCAACTCCAGAGAGTTCAGACGCAGAAGAAGTAGAACATTCTCACTCGTCTGAAGCATCAACATGGGACTCCGATACCAGTATCGGCTTAGTCTTTAAGAGAGTGCTGTCAGCCAACATGACGTCTGTACAATCTCAAGAAGAAGAAGGCGAAGACCAAGTGCCAGAATTCTTCGAAGAAGAACCCTGGGCTCAACGCCTAGGAGAACAATGGGAGTCTCGTTTTGAGTTACGTAAACCTCCCACCGAAGACGAAGTCGAGCAGATCGACCTTGGGGGTGGATCTTCTTCCAAACCCATCTTCGTCAGCAAAAGCCTGAAAGGAGGAGACCGAGAATCTTTAATCCAGCTGGCTAAAGAGTATATTGACGTCTTCGCCTGGAGCTACGAAGATATGCCGGGACTTGATCCCCAGATCGCGATACATAGGTTGAACATCTTACCTGATGCCAAGCCTATCAAACAACAACAACGACGCTTCCGTCCGGACATCATGAACGCCATCGATCAGGAGGTAGACAAACTCTTGACCAGCGGCTTCATCCGTGAAGAACAACACCCAGATTGGGTAGCCAACGTCGTCCCTGTCACCAAAAAGAATGGGAAGATACGAGTTTGTATCGACTTCAGGGATCTCAACTCTGCTTGCCCGAAGGACGAATTCCCGCTTCCAATCACCGACGTGATGATCGACAACACATGTGGCTTCGAGCGCATGTCTTTCATGGACGGGTATTCGGGCTACAACCAGATCAAGATGTTCCTCGATGACGCAAAACACACGTCATTTAGGACTCCAAAGGGGGTTTTCTGTTACACGGTGATGCCCTTCGGCTTGAAGAACGCTGGTGCGACATACCAACGAGCTATGAGCACCATCTTCCGTCAGCATCTTCGTAAGACAGTCGAATGCTACGTTGACGACATCGCAGTCAAGAGCCGTCTCAAAGGAGATCACCTGCAAGACCTCAAGACAGTCTTTGATCTCATGCGGGCGCACCAACTCAAGATGAACCCCGCTAAATCCTTCCAAGGGGTTTCTAGCGAAAAGTTCTTGGGCTTCATCATCACGGCGAAAGGCATTCATGTCGATCCCGAGAAGACCAAAGCCATCCTCGATATGGACCCTCCGAAGAACCTTCGAGAACTTCGAGGCCTACAGGGGCGTCTGGCATACATCCGGAGGTTCATAGCAAACCTTTTCGGCAAATGTCAACCCTTCACTTAGCTTATGAAGAAGGGGGTCTCTTACGTCTGGACAGAGGAGTGCCAAAAGGCTTTCGACGATATCAAGGCTTATCTGACAAGCCCGCCAGTCTTGGTGGCACCAGTCACCGGCAAACCATTTCTCCTCTACGTTCGTGCCATGGATCATTCCTTCGGCTCTCTGCTGGCTCAGAACAGCGATACAGGCTATGAGCAAGCAATCTACTACTGCAGTCGAACACTCATCGGGGCCGAACACAGGTACAACCTCGTTGAAAAGGAGTACTTGGCTTTAGTATTTGCCATCTAGAAGACTCGTCATTATGTCTCGGGCCAGACAATTTATGTCATTTCCCGAGTTAATCCGCTCAGAGTCCTCATGACGAAGCCAGGATCATTGAACTCCCGGCTAGCCACATGGGCGATCTTGCTAACACCATACAATATGGTGTTTGTTCCGCAAAAAGCTGTTAAGGGTCAAGCTCTGGCCGATTTTTTAGCTGTACACCCCATCCCAGAGTCCTCAAAACTCTATGAAGACATCCCGGATGAGGTCCAAGAATCAAACGTCACCGAAGAAGGCTCCGTCTGGCGGATGTTTTTCGATGGTGCTTCAAGAATGGGCCCCAAAGGCCAAATCGTCGCAGGAGTGGGGGTGGTATTAGTCTCCCTCGATCAACTGGTCATCTAGCGTGCTTACTCCCTTTCGAAGCCGTGCTCCAACAATGTTGTCGAGTACAACGCGCTCATTATGGGACTCCAGCTGGCACAATAGCTGAGGGTGAATCATCTGGAAGCCTACGGCGACTCAAAACTCGTCGTAAAACAGATCAGAGGGCAATACGAAGTTCGCCATGAAGATCTGATCCCTTACCACGAAGTTGTATTGAAGATTATTTCAACCTTCACTGGGTTCTTCATCGAACATGTACCCCATCTACAAAACTTGGAGGCCGACGCTTTGGCTGGCCTCGCGGCCTCATTGGCAGCGCCCCTCGGGACTCAACACTATGTCACGGTAGTCGGGAGAGACTTGGTCTGTCCTAAAAACAACCTATGCTCACACATGGCCCACGCCATGCCGACAAATACTGGTGTTAATGTCCGAGACTGGAGGTTCCCGTTTATCGACTTTGCTGTCTACGGAATTCTCCCAGAAGACCCAAAAGAAGCCGTCTCAGTCAGAAGACGCTCTCTTCGATTCTACTACGATACAACCACTAAAATGCTGTACCGACGCTCCTACGATGGACTTCTCCTTCGATGTTTGTCCAACGAAGAAGCAGCCGAAGCCCTTCGAGAAGCTCATGACGGAACCTGCGGGGCCCATCAATCTGGCCCTAAGTTGCAGGACCGACTGCGACGCATGGGCTACTACTGGCCAACCATGGTCGCTGACGCTGTTGAATATGCTAAGAAGTGCCATGCGTGCCAGCTTCACGCAGACTTCATACATACACCGTCAGAACCACTACATCCTACAGTCGCCTCCTGGCCCTTCGAAGCTTGGGGCATGGACATTGTGGGACCGATCACCCCTCCTTCATCAAGAGGATACCGCTTCATCCTAGCTGTCACCGACTACTTCTCCAAATGGGCAGAAGCAGTTCCACTAGCAGAAGTGAAAAGCTCCAAGGTGATCAGCTTCATCAAGCACCACGTCATCTACCGTTTCGGGGTACCTCGGAGGATCATCCACGACAATGGACCTCAGTTCATCAGCCATATTTTCAGCAGATTATGTGATAAGAATCGCATTCAATACGTGGCATCAACCGCCTACAATCCGGCAGCAAACGGATTGGCCGAGGCGTTCAACAAAACTATCGTCAGGCTACTCAAAAAGGTCGTGTTATCCAACAAATGCGACTGGGACGAAAAGCTCGGCGAATGCCTTTGGGCCTACCGCACAACGGTACGGACCCCGACGGGCAACACACCATTCTCCCTGGTCTACGGGAGCGAAGCGGTACTGCCTCTTGAGATCCAGATACCCTCTCTCCGTGTAGCAATCACAAATCAACTCACAGAAGAGGACAATCAACGTCGTCGTCTGCGGGAACTGGAGGTACTTGATGAAAAGCGTCTCCTAGCTCAACAACGCATCGAACTCTACCAAGCCCGTATATCACAGACTTTCAACAAGAAGGTCAAGCAGAGGACTTTCCAAGTTGGCGACCTGGTTCTGGCAGTCAGGAGGCCGATGGTGTTAACTCACAAGACACCAGGAAAGTTTGAACCCAAGTGGGAAGGACCTTTCATCATAGAGACGGTATACTCAAACGGTGCTTACCGCCTCGCCAAACCCAATGAGGACTTGTTCATGATGCCCATCAACGGCAAGTTCCTAAAGAAGTACTAGTCTTGACATCTTTCAGACATGTGCTTCCACCAGGGGATCTGTGGATCCAATCATCAGGACTCACAGACAATTCCCTTCCAACGAAATCATACACTTCCGGAACCCAGCTGTTCTGTAGCATCCTCCAGTTGAAGGACAACCACGTCCACATCACCTCTGAGTTGTTTCCCTACACCCTACAAAGCGGAATCTTACACTCCGTAAGCCTACGCTATCCTTCATGTTTACCACGTCCACATTACCTCTGCGTAAACATCCCGTACAGACAACCCCTGCGTTGTCGTACATTGATCGCAGAACTTCCACGTCCACATTACCTCAGAGTAGTTCTGCGTATCCCCCAGAGTCATTCCTACCACGTCCATAACACCTCTGAGTAGGAAGATTCTATCATTTGAACCCTATAGTTGCCACGTCCACATTACCTCTGAGCAAACATGTTGTTCTTTCAAACTTATTATCTGTACCTAAAAGCCAAGGTGCGCAAAAGATAATAGGTCCACACAAATCATCAAGTTCATGACAACAAAAATGAACACATCACAGAAAATTATGTACTTCTTTATTTCTGAAAAGAGAGAGTAAAGGAGTACACTATCTCCAGCAAGAGTTGCAAAAATACAAAAAAAGAAGAGGCCACAATCCCTAAACATCCCCAGGGTTGGCTGAAAGTTCTCTAATTCGGCGTCTCAAGTCTGCCGCACGAGTCTCCACAGTCGCCAGGACTCGACGCTCAGCTTCTTGACGCATCGCTTCAACAGCCTCAGCAGAAGTATCGTTCTCATGCTTCTCATCAAGCTGTTGTCGTTGCTGAGCCAGGACAAGAGCCCGGTGAGTGAAAGTTGCTTCCTCCTTCTTGAACGCTACGTGTTAAGCCTGGGCACGCTCGGCATCTAACTGGAGTCGGGCCCGCTGGTCCTCAAGGCAGCGGATCTGGGCGTCAATCTCCGCGATATTAGCGTCCAACGCAGCTCACGTTTCCACTGTCTTCCACGTAGACTGAGATAACCGCTCTACTGCAGCTTCAGTCTCAGCCACTTCGTGCTCCCAGACACTCACGGTGGCCTGGTAGGAGGACTCAGTCTCGGCGATCAGCTTCTCCTTCTCCGTATCTATCAGGACGGAGAGGTCGTTTCGTTGGATGCACTGTAATTCTGAAAGCCGCTGGTCCAGCTCAACCACCGAAGCCTCCAGGATCTCGGCCATATGATCATGGCCCTGGTGAAGACGGATCAGGTTGATATAAGGCAGTGCCAGAGTTCTTGCCGTCGCAAAGCTCCCATTAGCATCCATCACCGCAGATACACCCCTCTACAGCATTTTATACACTGCCTCGACGATGAATTTCACATATTCATCTGCATCCGCCAGTACCTGCGGCGTCATAGCAGGAGTTGGAGGAGCTGCTCCAGTTAGCGGACCGGATGAAGACCCGCCGACCTCCTGCGAGGCTGGAACCTCGGCACCAACAGGCTCTTCATCAACAGGGGTTGGACTGCTAGCCCGAGGAGCCAAGGGAACAGAAGAAGCCGGAACAGGCGTCGAGATAGTACCCCAAGTGGAAGGAGCAACCGAGGGTTCTATCACATCCTTACCCTTCCCGAACTCGGAAGTACCTCCGACGTCAGTGGCCACCTCTTCAGCCCCCAACGTCCTATCAGCAGCCAGTACCTCACCTGGTAGAACAGGGAGATCAACACTTGTCTCCTGACTCGCCCCTAAAGTCAGGACCACCAGACGAGTCTGATTCTCTTCAACAAATCCCTCTACAGGGACAGGATCTGTCGCTACCTCCTGATCGGTAGCCACCTCAGCCTCCGCTGCTGAGTCTGGGGTAGGGCTCGGCAATGTTACAGCCGACCTTCCCTCATCATGACAAGGAGGGGAATCAACCCTCTCCTCTGGTCCAACCACCTCTGTTGCCCCCGCAACAGGCTCTTGCAACTCTGGAGCAACGTCATCCGAAGACGACGAACTCCACCCCACTTTATCACCAGGAAGCCGCGTGTCTGCTGGACCCTCGGCATCCAAAGCCCCCACTACGGCCTTCATCATCTCGGAAGCTGCTGCACCCTCAGCTTCCCTTCTGACATAATCTGGGGATGCTGGAATCTCCACGACAACAACATCCTCTGGATTCTCCTCTATGGAAGACATCACAGTCGGCGGGATGCGCACTTCAGACGAGCCCGCCATCTCTTTTGGCCTGCTCCCACCAGATTTTGGAGTACGAGGCTTTCTTTTTAGCGGCTCCTACAAAAAAAGAAGAAGGAAGCATTGATCTCTCTCTCTCCATCTCTCGCCTATTTATAGGGCTTGGTCGCACGCGTGAACCGATGACGTGTGATCTCAGCCGTCGCCTCGGGTTCTGTGAAGAGATAACCGCAAATAAAACCCAAAAGATCATCATTAATCTTTTCGGTTACCGAGGCGTCATTATTTGCATTAACTGAGCGGAGCATGCGCCCTATCACTAATGCTCGGAGTATCTATGCGCCCCGACAGACATGCGCCTCTACCACCATGCTTCTAATTCAAAGTATTCCAAAACTTATCCAAAAGTTTTGAAAACTTTGAAGGGGGTCTTGTAGAAGCATAGAATTTCAAAACCAGAAAGCCCAGGCGCCAGACTATATGCGCCAGAACTCGGACAAAGTACTTCATAGCAAAAAAAACAAGCATAGACATTGAAAGAGGACTTTTTTATTTAACATATAAAAGTCTATTACATGTTGTCACGACCCGGTCCCCAAATACTTGGGTCGAATCGGATCATGCCCAGCCTGCACCGTTGATGAGACGGCGGCAGTAAGCTGTAATCCATGTGCAGGTCAATCAACAACATTTAAGACTAAAATTGCCACAATAACATTTATTCGATAATAAAAAAACTTGTCCAGTACAAAAGTTTAAAGACCATAAACTGAAGTAAATCTAACTAACACCAACAGCATCTAAGGAGACGCTGTGCCATCATCGTCAGGTAGTACCGCCGGGTACAAGTCAGGATTGTTGAACAATAGCTCTGAGTCCTCAGATACTCTGGAATAGGTCATCCTCAGTGTAACCTAAAAATGTTGGTCTCCAGTCAGGAGGGAGCAAAGTACAATTATGAAAATCTACAATTCAACTAATAAATAGCAATTTGCAATTATAAACAATTTAGAAATACAATATTTTCCAACAGTTCTAAAATTGAAAACATGTGATTTGAGTAAGTAACGACTATGACCGGTTTGGGATGATTCACTGATATGGTCCGGCCTATCCCCGTGTGTGAGAGGGGTAAGCTCGTACAATTAGATTCAATTAGATTCAATGAGGGGTATTGGTCATAGACGCTACACTACTCCCCCAATATCCCGAGTCAATTAGATTCAATGAGGCAATGAGACAATAACAATCAATACTCTAGGAGAGAGTTCCGTGTAGAAATGTGGTTTAAGCATGCAAGATTACTATTACTAATTAAATTGCAAACAATCACAACTGTACTTGCCTTAAACTTGATCAAACTGGAGAGTTGGTACTTCGGGGTTAACAGTCAGAAACCTCCTCGAACCCTACATTCCGGAAACTTATTTCAGAAGCAATCACAAGTTATCTAGTTACAATCTCTATTTGTCTTTCCTAGTCAATTTTAGTTAACCACAACGTTTACTAGTGCTTTGTTTTAGAAAGTCAAAATTACTTTGGTTTTTCGAGAAAACTTGTATTTTATCAAATTACGTACAAAACTTGGTATATATTCATTTGAAAACTTTGACTTAAAATATAAAGAATAAATTTCCTTTTCCTTAAAAATGAGAAAATCATGAGTTTATAATATCTTTAATTTTTCCTACGCTTTCCACAAACCCAGAACATAAAATAAAAATTATTTCCTACTTATTACAGGCCTGGGCATATGCCCTTACAATTACAATAAATTGAAATAAGAAAAGAAACTGGTTAGTCCGAAAAATTACTTACAATTTAACAAAAATAAATTTCCAAAATATTATTTAAAAATTATAAGTCTCAGACTCTGGTCCAACTTCATTTTCAACTACTCTGCCTCAACGTCCGGTCGAACCGGTGCGTTTGTATTTCGTTGGGGCCCAGTAACCAATTATGGTTGTCGCCCAAAATACCAAAAATCATTTTAAAACCATTTTATTAATTTTTTTTTTTCGAAAATTTTGGCAGCATTCCCTTTGTTTTCGGTCAACCCAAGAACTGGGAGTGCTTCCGTTAACCTGCAAATTAATCCCAAACCCGATATTTATATAACCATCCATATAGAAATACTTTTCCAAAGCCAATCCAGCATTTATATGTAACCGAATAACCAAATAGTACTAAGGAACCCAATAAACCAACCCAACAGAAACCATCTTTCCAAGAGGAAAAATATTTCCATCACAAGTATAAAACCAAAAACTCCAACAGAACCTAAAGGAAAACTTCATACCATTATCCAAACTTTATTCTCATAGCAAAGAACCCAGTATATATATATATATATGTATATAAATCCGAAACTCTGAATCAGAGAACAGAACCTCCATATGTTTTACATATAAAAATCAGATTTCCAAATTATCCCGCAAATTCTCGGAAAACCCGAGAATGAAACGAAAATCCCGAAATCATCGGAAAAACCCACAGAAAATCCACAGCAATATTTTCCTAAAGAGGAAGAATCTACTGAAAGAAATTCCGAATCCGTTGGAAAACTCCGAAACCAAAAACGGAACGGAACGAAACCGAAATCCCGAATTCCCACAGGAATTGGGTTGGACCAATATCATCATAGACAGTAAAAGAATTTATCGGGTCAGAGTGTACCAAAACCGAAGCGGAATGGAACCGTCACAGTACGGAAACGGAGACGGAGACACCGTCAGCACGTACCGAACCACGCGGTCAGCGCCGGGGAGTAGATCGGAACAGCAGAGGGGTGCGCGGGGTTGAACGCCGGCGATCGGACAGCCGGGTTGGCCGCGCGGGTCAGGCGGCCTCGGGATCGGGCCCGGCTGGTGGTGCGAGCGGCGACCGGGGTCGGGCGCCGGGTTCGGCGGCGGATGGCCGGCCCGGGGTGCGCTGGTCGGGTGGCCCGGTAAGGGGCCACGGGGCTCGGATCGGAGTTCGCCGGAAAATTGGGGGTTAGGGCACGGGAGTGAGGAGTGATGGTGATGAGGGAAAATAGATGGAGGAGGAGAGCTTAAATAGGAAGAGGGGGGTGCAGTTACCGGAATGGGAGAGGAGGAGTTGGCCGTTCGGCCGGCGGGGAGGCTAGGGGTCGGCGTCGGGTGGCTAACCGAGAAGACCAAGCGTCTTCGATTCCAAAAAGAAACCAACAAGACAACTAATGAGAATTTTAGTTCTCAAATTCTCTCTCTCTCATATATTAAGTTTAGTCTTAAAAGGCTAATTGGCTTAAGGAGGCTTGGGTTTGGAAATGAATCCCTTCAGAGCTTTTAAGCTCTAAAACTAAGGAAATTAATTCCAAAGCTTTCCCACAGCAAACTTTTAGAGCTTAAACTCAAAAACTAAAGGCTTGGTAAGGCTTGGTTTTGAACAATTGGGTTTGGCCCAATTAATTGATTTGGCTATTGGGCCTAAAGGCTTGGGCCTATAAGATTAAAAGGGTTAATATTTGGGCTTACAAAATCATAATTTCTTTTTAGAAAATTTACAACATAATTTTAAATCTTTATTTAATCTAAAATTGATTTATGTCTTAGGATTCTAACCGGGTTCGGGTCTGGACTGTCAATCAAAATTCCTTGTTTAATAATTTGAAAAGAATATATATATATTTTTTTTTTCTCTAAACTCTTACATAATATTATTTTATAAATTTACAACACATTATTTAAAAGGATTAAAAATAATTACTAATATTAAATTGATAATTCACAACTTCAAATTGATAACATTACTAGAAAAATTTAATTAGCAAATAGAAATTGTAGTCTAGAAATTTACGGGTTTCACAACCTTCCCTCCTTAGAAAATTTCGTCCTCGAAATTTAAAGAGTTGGGTATGATAGGAATAGAGTTTACTATAATTAAGCAGGTACGATACTACGCTCGTAACTCAAATTTAAATAATAAGAATTTCCAATGTAATCGTGGATGAGACGGTTTAGGGACAACTTTAATTATGTCACAAACCACAAAAATAAAAGATAAAAGCGAACCAAAGTGTATGAGGTTGATCAGACCATTATGCACCGGTTCTGATTAGACAATATTTTTAATGGAGGCCTCCAATAAGATACTGTCATGATCAAGCTCGAGAAAGAAATAGCTTGCAAAACTAGGCTAACTAGCAGTATATGTCAAGTTCAAAACGAAAAAAAATAAAGATTGAAGGAAATAGGAATTAAGATGGCTCAAATTTTCTGATCTTCTTCTCACCTCTGACTACTCTTGTTACTGGTCTCTCTGGCACTGTAAAACTTAATCTTCTCTCTAGTTCCGAATGATCCAAAACATTACTCAGATTCAAGATGCAACTTCTGAACGTTCCTTTGGATAGTAAAAATCTTCGCAAAGATGCCATCCCAATGCTTCTGTCTATCTTGGCAATCCTGAGCTTGTCTCTAACTCTACTGCGTCAGTCGCCTACATCGTCTCATGCAAGTAGTGTACAAAGATAAATGATCTTTCCCAAGACCCTCCAAATTTCAAGACGCAAAATCTAATCTAACATATCTTCAAACGTCTGGATTATCTTCTTTGATTGTCTGCCGGTTTATACTCCATAAGTCCAGTAAGTGTGCCTTTCGTACAATACTGCCACCTTCTTAATAGTTAAACAAATTTTAAGGAAATGAAGTAAGCTGACTTAGTCAGTCAGTCCACATTACTCCAATGGATGTACTTCCCTTCTTGGAAACAAAACAATCCTGACACTGAATCCATCGTTATGTGCTTCTACTTCCACTCCAAATTGTCCAGCGACTGTAGAAATCTCTCTGCTATATTCCTCATGTTGACAATTATCTAACTCCATACTTGGAATTTGTCCTCCTTCATTCCATAACACCAATTAATGTACACATATCCCGATACATTGTATGGAATACTGTGACTGGTGCATTTCCTTTATTAGTTCGTTCCTCAGTTCGTCAGATGGTACACAGAGCCTCATACCATTCTTCAGAGCTCCATCCTTGGTTATTAAGAAACCCTCAAGTGTTTTTGCCAACACTTGATCTCTCAGCTTGTAAAGTGCCTCTTCTTGAAACTGAGTCTCCTTGATCTTGTTCATCAGAGTCAAGCTCACTTGCGACTTTATTAGCACTAAATCAGCATCCAACTCCGTCCTTCTATTTCCAGACAGCATAATCTCCAGTCCAAACTTCTTGATATCTTTTAGCAGATGCCTCTCCTTGTTTAAAAACTTCGCCATCGGTATCAGCTACCACATATAATCGGTATTGCAGATCGATATTGAAATCCTTCATCAGCTTCTGTCATCTTCGTTGCCTAATGTTCAACTCTCTCTGAATGAAGACATATTTCAGACTTTTGTAGTCCGTATATATTTTCACTCCCTTTCCATAAAATAATACTTCCATAGCTTCAAAGCAAAGATAATTACAGCTAGTTCCAAATTAAGTGTGGGATAGTTCTTCTCATGAGTCCGTAATTGCTTAGATACATAAGCAATTATTTTCCCATGTTGTTGAATAACGCAACCCAAACCTTTTTCAGAAATATTACTGTAGATTAAGAAATCACCGTTTCCTGCGGTAGCGCAAGGATTGGTGCAGTGATAAACCTCTTTTTCAGCTCCTCGAATGCTGCTTGGCAGTCCTCCGTCCAGATGAACTCTTCATTTTTTCGAGTCAGCTTCGTCATAGGTTCAGCAATCTTGGCGAATTCCTTCACAACTTCCGGTATTAGTCAGCTGTAACTTCAGCTACTGAATCTTGGTATACCATTTCTCCACAGTGGCTATCTTCTTGAGATTCTTCAAAATTCTTCTCTTGTGACAATATGGGCAAAACCACCTTGTCTAAGAAAATTTACTTTTAGTTAGCTTTTCTTCTTTCTAAAACTTTTCTCATGTACTCTTCATGCTCTTCTTCAGTCTTCGAGTATATCGGAATGTCATCTATGGAGAAGACAACAAACTGATTCAAATACTCATAAAAGACTTTGTTCATGAGATTCATGAACACAACAGGAGCATTTGTCAGTCCAAATGACATGACCAACAACTATCCATAATTGAATGCCGTTATGGGAATTGTCCTCTTGATCTGTTGGTAGTCAGATCTGAGGTCGATCTTGGAAAACACCTAAAGTTCACTCAAACTGATTCAAACAGATTATCAATCTGGGAAAAAGGGTACTTGTTCTTCAGTGCCCGATAGTCGATGCACATCCGTACTATTCCATCCTTCTTGGACACAAGTGCTCCCTAGGGTGCAGCTCCGTCTTGAATGAATCTTAAAGTCTTTAGTCCATTGATCTGATCCTTCATCTTCTTGGCTTCCTTCAGGTTGATTCTATAGCATCCCTTAGAGATAGGAAAAGAGCCGAGAACTAGGTCAATGGTGAATTCTATGTCTTTATCTAGGGTAACCCATGAAGACTATGAGAAAACATCTACCATGAAGGTGTAACTAAGAATTTTATTCATATGGAGAATTACAGCAAAATAACTCTCATGTTTGTTCTAAGAACATCTTGTTACAGCTTCTTAATAAATATTGCTACACAGTGGTCTTAGGTACTAATCTTCATGGCTCTGGCTCTTGTATGAGCAGTCTCCAACTGCTTCAACTTCTATGATCCTTGAATCGGCTTTATGCCTTCCTACGGTCTTTTGGATAGAGTCCTGAGGTTGACATTATAGACGCTTCGGTACAATAAAAAGATAAGGGGCAGCCCTTTACTCGATGTTCGGCAGATCCACATACCAAACATTTTCCAAATCTCTTGCGACAAATATTGGCTTGGTGACCAGGCCTTTTGCAGTAGGCACAAGTCAAAAGCTTCTTGCAATATGATTGCCGAACAGGGCCCAAAATATCTCCTAGATTCATGGGTATCCCTCCTAGGACGAGGTTCCATTCCAACTTGGTTTAAAATGACTAAAGTTGCATCGATGACTTCTCTCGTGATATCCATCTGTTCAGTTTGAATCTTCTGGCACTCCAGGATTTCTTGAAATAGGGCAACCATCGCTGATACTAGTGAAACAACAGGAGTGGGTATTTCCTCAAGGAAAAATAACCCAGTTTGAGAAGAGGTAGGATTCGACAGTGTAGTGAAAACTTCACTGGATGATTTGTAGGAATGATCAATGAGCTGGTGGGGTGTAAAGCTCGAACTTGGTTGAAGAGGCGGGGTTCGATCCGGAGATGACACCACATCGCCATCAAAGTTGGTTTTGTCAATGGTCATGCTCTGGAAGGTTTAGGATGCAAACATAAGCAAGGTATCCTACCAGTCTATAATCAAAATATTTATCATATATATATAATCGGTCCTAAATTGTGGCAACTTGGTGTTCTAGTATTCTAACTGTTTTCCTAGGTTTTCCTAAGTTGTTGATTGATTAGACCTGCATGGGCCACCACTAAAAACATGTCACGACCCGGTCCCCAAATACTTGGGTCGAATCGGATCATGCCCAGCCTGCACCGTTGATGAGACGGTGGCAGTAAGCTGTAATCCATGTGCAGGTCAATCAACAACATTTAAGACTAAAATTGCCACAATAACATTTATTCGATAATAAAAAAACTTGTCCAGTACAAAAGTTTAAAGACCATAAACTGAAGTAAATCTAACTAACACCAACAGCATCTAAGGAGACGCCGTGCCATTATCGTCAGGTAGTACTGCCGGGTACAAGTCAGGATTGTTGAACAATAGCTCTGAGTCCTCAGATACTCTGGAATAGGTCATCCTCAGTGTAACCTAAAAATGTTGGTCTCCAGTCAGGAGGGAGCAAAGTACAATTATGAAAATCTACAATTCAACTAATAATTAGCAATTTGCAATTATAAACAATTTAGAAATACAATATTTTCCAACAGTTCTACAATTGAAAACATGTGATTTGAGTAAGTAACGACTATGACCGGTTTGGGATGATTCACTGATATGGTCCGGCCTATCCCCGTGTGTGAGAGGGGTAAGCTCGTACAATTAGATTCAATTAGATTCAATGAGGGGTATTGGTCATAGACGCTACACTACTCCCCCAATATCCCGAGTCAATTAGATTCAATGAGGCAATGAGACAATAACAATCAATACTCTAGGAGAGAGTTCCGTATAGAAATATGGTTTAAGCATGCAAGATTACTATTACTAATTAAATTACAAACAATCACAACTGTACTTGCCTTAAACTTGATCAAACTGGAGAGTCGGTACTTCGGGGTTAACAGTCAGAAACCTCCTCGAACCCTACATTCCGGAAACTTATTTCAGAAGCAATCACAAGTTATCTAGTTGCAATCTCTATTTGTCTTTCCTAGTCAATTTTAGTTAACCACAACGTTTACTAGTGCTTTGTTTTAGAAAGTCAAAATTACTTTGGTTTTTCGAGAAAACTTGTATTTTATCAAATTACGTACAAAACTTGGTATATATTCATTTGAAAACTTTGACTTAAAATATAAAGAATAAATTTCCTTTTCCTTAAAAATGAGAAAATCATGAGTTTATAATATCTTTAATTTTTCCTACGCTTTCCACAAACCCAGAACATAAA
This sequence comes from Iris pallida, assembly GCA_029216955.1. NCBI lineage: Eukaryota > Viridiplantae > Streptophyta > Magnoliopsida > Asparagales > Iridaceae > Iris > Iris pallida. The sequence continues at coordinate 12,737,003 of JANAVB010034619.1, forward strand.
ATAAAAATTATTTCCTACTTATTACAGGCCTGGGCTTATGCCCTTACAATTACAATAAATTGAAATAAGAAAAGAAACTGGTTAGTCCGAAAAATTACTTACAATTTAACAAAAATAAATTTCCAAAATATTATTTAAAAATTATAAGTCTCAGACTCTGGTCCAACTTCATTTTCAACTACTCTGCCTCAACGTCCGGTCGAACCGGTGCGTTTGCATTTCGTTGGGGCCCAGTAACCAATTATGGTTGTCGCCCAAAATACCAAAAATCATTTTAAAACCATTTTATTAATTTTTTTTTCCGAAAATTTCGGCAGCATTCCCTTTGTTTTCGGTCAACCCAAGAACTGGGAGTGCTTCCGTTAACCTGCAAATTAATCCCAAACCCGATATTTATATAACCATCCATATAGAAATACTTTTCCAAAGCCAATCCAGCATTTATATGTAACCGAATAACCAAATAGTACTACGGAACCCAATAAACCAACCCAACAGAAACCATCTTTCCAAGAGGAAAAATATTTCCATCACAAGTATAAAACCAAAAACTCCAACAGAACCTAAAGGAAAACTTCATACCATTATCCAAACTTTATTCTCATAGCAAAGAACCCAGTATATATATATATGTATATAAATCCGAAACTCTGAATCAGAGAACAGAACCTCCATATGTTTTACATATAAAAATCAGATTTCCAAATTATCCCGCAAATTCTCGGAAAACCCGAGAATGAAACGGAAATCCCGAAATCATCGAAAAAACCCACAGAAAATCCACAGCAATATTTTCCTAAAGTGGAAGAATCTACTGAAAGAAATTTCGAATCCATCGGAAAACTCCGAAACCAAAAACGGAACGGAACGAAATCGAAATCCCGAATTCCCACAGGAATTGGGTTGGACCAATATCATCATAGACAGTAAAAGAATTTATCGGGTCAGAGTGTACCGAAACCGAAGCAGAACGGAACCGTCACAGTGCGGAAACGGAGACGGAGACACCGTCAGCACGTACCGAACCACGCGGTCAGCGCCGGGGAGTAGATCGGAACAGCAGAGGGGCGCGCGGGGTTGAACGCCGGCGATCGGACGGCCGGGGTGGCCGCGCGGGTCAAGCGGCCTCGGGATCGGGCCCGGCTGGTGGTGCGAGCGGCGACCGGGGTCGGGCACCGGGTTCGGCGGCGGATGGCCGGCCCGGGGTGCGCTGGTCGGGTGGCCCGGTAAGGGGCCGCGGGGCTCGGATCGGAGTTCGCCGAAAAATTGGGGGCTAGGACACGGGAGTGAGGAGTGATGGTGATGAGGGAAAATAGATGGAGGAGGAGAGCTTAAATAGGAAGAGGGGGTACAGTTACCGGAATGGGAGAGGAGGAGTTGGCCGTTCGGCCGGCGGGGAGGCTTGGGGTCGGCGTCGGGTGGCTAACCGAGAAGACCAAGCGTCTTCGATTCCAAAAAGAAACCAACAGGACAACTAATGAGAATTTTAGTTCTCAAATTCTCTCTCTCTCATATAGTAAGTTTAGTCTTAAAAGGCTAATGGGCTTAAGGAGGCTTGGGTTTGGAAATGAATCCCTTCAGAGCTTTTAAGCTCTAAAACTAAGGAAATTAATTCCAAAGCTTTCCCACAGCAAACTTTTAGAGCTTAAACTCAAAAACTAAAGGCTTGGTAAGGCTTGGTTTTGAACAATTGGGTTTGGCCCAATTAATTGATTTGGCTATTGGGCTTAAAGGCTTGGGCCTATAAGATTAAAAGGGTTAATATTTGGGCTTACAAAATCATAATTTCTTTTTAGAAAATTTACAACATAATTTTAAATCTTTATTTAATCTAAAATTGATTTATGTCTTAGGATTCTAACCGGGTTCGGGTCTGGACTGTTAATCAAAATTCCTTGTTTAATAATTTGAAAAGAATATATTTTTTTTTCTCTAAACTCTTACATAATATTATTTTATAAATTTACAACACATTATTTAAAAGGATTAAAAATAATTACTAATATTAAATTGATAATTCACAACTTCAAATTGATAACATTACTAGAAAATTTTAATTAGCAAATAGAAATTGTAGTCTAGAAATTTACGGGTTTCACACATGTCTAAGAAAAGATTGTACAAAGGAGAATTTCTACAAAGAAAAGATCCTAAGTCTACAGCCAGCAATCACCATGCACCCTCAAGCAGGCACAGCAACCACCATGCACCCTCAGTCAGGCGCATCCCACCATGCGCCCTCAGTCAGGCGCATCCCACCATGCGCCCTCAGCAAGGCGCGTCCTTTTCAGCAGCTCAGTTATGTGCATCCCAGTTATGTGCATCCCTTCAGCAGCCCAGTTATGTGCCGCTCTTCCAGCCAGCCTCACCGCCGTCAAAATGCTTCGACTAATGAAGCATTTATTGAGCAGAACGAGGGTGGCAATCAACCCTCTAGCCGAGGAAGAGAAGAGCACCGCAAGCCAACCTGTGGCCAGGGGAGGCTTCGAAAGAGCCTCCAAAGGCGAAGGAAGACCGTAATCGAAACTGCGACTAAAGGAGCAGCTTTCAACACAACCAGAGTGGGCAAGACCCACTTTGAAGGAAGAAAGAGCCCCCAAAGCCGTAGCACCGCCATTCCGATCTACGGCTCTTCCTGCACAACGAAGACGAGGCCCGAGCATCCCAATCTTTGGATGCAACAGGCACCTTTCGCCTGCCTCGGAAGCCCTCGACTCCGACTTTTGGATGTAACAGTCACCTTCAAGTGCATCAATGAAGACATGGCGTCGTATCTTCACCCTCGGGAGCACTTCGTCAACTAAATGCACTCGAGTACACAAGTTCATGTCGAAAGTACGTGAGAGAACGAGAAGCAAACCCTCTCTCCATGCCATTATTTATAGGCCGGGCAAATCAAACCCATACGCCAAGTGGATGGCTCTTCGAATTTCGTGCAATGAATTTGCATTTAATGGATGAACCGGACGCTTCGAATTCAGCCAAATCAAAATGGCTATTTAAAGCACTCGAAAAACGTAACAGTCGCTGCATTAAAGAACGTGTCACGAAGCGGATGTGCCGGCCAGCCCGCGCATCACACAGACGCGCCCTTCAACATCAAGTGCATCAGCACAGACGCGCCCTTCAGTACCAAGCTCATCACAGAGGATGCGCCCCCATACGCCTAGTGGAACGCCAATCGACGCGCCCACTCAGCTGTCCATCGAATGTCAGAAACATTAAATGCTGAACTGACAGAGTTGGCAGCACACCTCCCAAAGTCTGAACAGTTGACAGCTTTTTCAGAAGACGAAGCGTCGGCAACGTCAGCATCATCATTACCTTTACTCCGACGGCTACTGCCACGTGGCCACCCAACCACTCGCATGCACCTCCGCAGCCATGCGCCCAAATCTGCATGCACCTCAAAAGCGATGCGCCCCAGACTGCTCTCTGATCCTAAAAGACAGAAGGAGAGTCGCCATTAAAACTCTGCGTGCGCCTCAAAAGCCATGCGCCCAGAATAGTTCGTGACTCCTAAAGGTTACGAGCCAAAGTCTCCTCATGCGCCCAATCCTAGGCGCATCCTACCAGATCATTCCTCCCATCAAATCTGAGATCTTCGAGCCATGAGTCGACGACACGTGTCCTTTGACTCAACTCACCCAAGATTTCAGCAACAGAAAGATCCTCTTCTCTGCTACGTGCCGGCTCACAACAGCAGTATGAAGAATTCAACCCCTCGATCAGGGCGCATCATCTATGCGCCTCCATCAGCAATCACCACGTGGCGTCCCCGCGTACAAGCGCATCCTACATACGCGCATGAGCAGCCAGTCTGCAAAGCTATAAATAGAGGGATCATTTCCTTCTCATACAGAACGAACACACAGAAAACGAACGAACCACCAGAGAGGCATATACAGACACTCAACGTCTTCCTCCTCTCAGCAAGCTCCAGCACCCAGAGCAATCCAAACCTTCAGAGAACCGATAACCGTCGTCATATCGTCAACGGAGTCAATGCATTACCACTCACTCCATCGGCACAAGGGACCCAGATAAACAAAAGTGTACTCCTAGGACTACATCTAAGTCCTATATTGTAACACTGTTCTGTTTGTATTGAAATTTGCAATAAAAGAATTTTAATGGCAAACAGAAACGTCTTTGAATCGTTTCTAATGTCAGTTTGAAACATTTTATGTTCGTTCCTAATGTAATTTGTAACACTTTTTGCACAGTTCATATGGCTAGTGCATTTTTTTATTTTAATTTCACAGCCAATTTTTTGTTTGAAACACAAATATGATGATTCATAAAATGACCATTAAAACACAATAAATGGTACAAGATTTTTTACACATTCACCGAATCAACATCCAAAGATGTCAACTAAATTAACCAAAGTCATCAACTTAATACAAAACAACTAATATCATATCCCAAAGCTAATCATTGTAAAATATCATCAAAAGTACACAAAAGGTAAAAGTTACAAATGTTATATAAATCGTAGCTCGACCACAAAAGATAATCTGTTTACAAATTTAGTTCTCTGAAAGATGATCCCAAAAGTTATTCTCCAACCAAATGACGGAGAATGACGACAACTAGCAGCACCTGCATGCAATATTGTGAAACAAGTTTATGTTAAAATTAGGAAATTGAAGGATAAGAGACTACAATGAAGCATAATCTATTATGTTCAAGAAATTTCTTAATAAGAGACTAAATAATTCAGTCTCAGTCTTGGTGCCAACAAACAACTCAAAATAATGAACCAAAAAATAGTTATGTTATGGTGACACCCTCATCCGGATCCAAGCAAGGAGACATACTTCTAAAACTGAATCATATCAATATTCCTAAAACTGTGACGTGATGCTAACTACATGTATATTGTATCCCGTTTCTATTATAAACAAGTTTTTTAAACTGTGATGAATGAAGTTCAAAGTCTCTTATTATTTTATTGGCTTCCCGTTTCTATTGGTGATTTTAGGAATGCCTATCATAGGTATGTATGTTTCCATAGTGTGTATCATAGGAATTATAGCTTTAGCCATGTAATTATTATACATATATGTATATATATGTGTGTGGGTATATATGTAGTAGAAGGAAGTGGTACGTGGGCAGCTGCTAGTTAGATGTGAGTTTCAGAGTTTTGAGGTGAGTGCAGTGAGCAATGTGCTTATGGACTGATGTTCAGGTGCAATAGTTATAGTTTTGGACTGCAGTCTTTATGACGTGTTAGTGTCTGTGTAGGTTTGGGGGAAATTGGGTATGTGGCTGATAGATAGGAGTAGCAGTATAGTGGTTGTGAACATATTTGTGCAGGAGACGTTTGAGAGCAACAGGCAGTAGGAAACATTTGTTGCATTAGAACATCAGCTGTGCTACGGAATGGACTGCAGTAATGTGCAATCAGTGTATTACTGCACAAGAGCGCAGCTAGGGGTAAAACCTTTGGGCAGGTTTCTAATCTACTAGCAGTAGCAGCAGCAGTTGCTGCAAGGGGTTATGCAGGCAGGGTATTTAAGATAGTTTACAGCAGGTAGGAGGGACTGATATTACATATATGCATCAACTATATCGTTCCACCTAAACCCAAAAGTTTGCTTATACGTAAACTATGTATCACATTTTGACAACGAAGGTCTTAGATTTATATTGCATACTAATATTACATCAATGTGATGCTAATTTTGCATATTGGCCAGCAAAAAAGTCAACTTTTTCTTGTATGAAGGAATTTATTTGGTTGTTTAAGGTAAGCAGGAGTACCACAGAAAAATATTAATTTCTGGTAAAGGTAAAGGACAAATGATCTTGCTCAACCAGCTTCAAAGCAATTATAACAACAACGACAACACAATGGTAGCAACAACAACAGCGGTAGCAACAATAACAACAACAACAACAACAACAACAACGAGTGCGAAAATTAGAATAATGTATTTGTATTTGTAATAATTACAATCAATATATTTTTATTTATAATTTTTTAAAAATGGAAACATAATCAACAACGTTTAAAAACTGTTGTAAGATAACATTATAACAACTTTTCTAAATACTGTAAAATTTATTTATAATACGTTTAAATCATTGTTGATATTATAATTACAACATACAAATATTTATTACAACGTTTGACAAACATGATTGAATAAAATATACAACATTTGTTATAAGTTGTATAAACCTTTTTAACAATGTTTGTAAAATGTTGTACAAAAACTATGTACAATGTTTACTGAACGTGGTAGATACTATTTTTACCACAGTTCTAGAACGTTGATAAAATTATATTTGCAACACTTGTAATACATTTTAAATTATTTTTTACAATACTTGCAAAATATCGTAGAAAGGTTCCTGTCAAATTTTATAAATTTCAACCATGTTTGTAATTGTTGTGGGAAGAACTTCTACAACGTTCAAACAAACATTGTGTAAGATACCCCTTTTTACAATCCTAGATAAAACAACCTTCTGTGAAACGTTGTAAAAGGGTTTTTTTTTTCTTGTAGTGGGTGCATACCATGATATGCATTGCCCATTCTTGAATTATGTATTCTTGTGGATTGGAAATAGATGTAGTTATTGAGTTATGTAGATATTCAATTTTTTTGTACAGCTTATACGTATTCGAGTTGGACTGGAGTTTACTTGATATGTAGCTGTCATGTTTACGTATTCCTAGTCCTATGTATTTTGGGACTGAAGCGTGACATATTTTTGTGGTAGCCCATGCAGGTCGAAAGCATATCGTCTTGGTTACGTTATAGTACCGAGCGAGCTTGCAATAGGATAGCATATTAGAATCTCAATCAACAACGACTTTTAAAAATACTTTGATTTTAGGCTTAATTGCAACTTGATACCCTCAACTATTTCGATTTTTCAAGTTCATATCCTAAATTTTTTTACTCAACAACTTAATACCATCAACTATTTTACATTTTCAACCTCATACCGTAAAATTTAAAAAACCCAAAAATACCCTTGTCCTTTCCTCTCCCCTCCCACCCCCTTCCCCCCAGCTCGCCCTCCGGCCGCCACCCTCTCCTGCCAAGCCCCCCTTCCCGCACAGACCCCCCTCCCGCCTAGTCCCCCTTCGGCCACCACCCCCCTCCCGCCTAGCCCCCCTTCCGCATAGGGCCCCCCTCCCGCCCCGGTGCTCCAGCTCCCTCCTCCCGTAAGGAGGGGGAAGCAAGAAGGAGGAAGCACGGGACAGGAGGGGGACTGTACGGGAGGGTGGGCTGTCGGGAGGAGGGGGCTGTGCGGGAGGGAGGATGGGTAGGAGGAAGGTGGCTGGCGGGACGGGGGAGGGGCGGGGCGGGGGCGGGTGGCCGGAGGGGGTGGAAGCTGGGGGGAAGGGGGCTGTTGGAGAGTGGAACGGGGTTGGGGGTAGTTTTTAGATTTGAGCAGGGGCATTATTGTCCAAAAAAATTAGGGTATCAAGTTGAAAAAAAGTTTAGGGTATCAAGTTGAAAACCAAAATAGTTGAGGGTATCAAGTTGTAATTAAGCCTTGATTTTATTTATCGCATTTGGAACTCGTAATTGAAGTCGATCATCTTTTTTGACCTCCTTGTTTTGAACTCTTTGCTTTCCTTATTTTGGATGGACGAATACTTATGCATGATGAACCATTTTGGTTATAGTTTGTTATAGGATAGAAGTATGTTGATAGAATACTTTAGAAGGGATTGTTGATTATATAAGGTAAGAAGGGTTTGGATAGACACATCTACTTGTTAGACCAATTTGATTGGAGTTGCGGTATAGAATTCATATATGCGTCTTAACCAAAACAAGAGACCTTAGGATCAATGGACCAGCCCATTTGATTACTTATAAATGTTAGATAGAGAGGGATTAGAGGTATAACAAGTTTAGTTAGGTTGCCCCTCTAAAATGTTAGGGTTTTCTTAGATTAGTGAGCGATTGGGATGAATTGGTTCCAATTAGGGAAATGAGTCATGGTAAATAATGTCCATCTTCTATTCCTATCATCTGATACCCTCTACCGTGACTTTGATATTTGGAACGTAACACTAGATGTTCCTTCCAACAAATTTCAATTTCATGATCTAGATGAGCTACTCAACGCTCACAACATACATGTCCCACCCAAATATACCTTTATGTGCTCCATTTTAGTTACACCACATTCACGACTAATTTTTACTTAGAACAAACACTAGATGCCCATTCTTCTTTTATTTGATTTTAACCATGCAATATCGACCCATTCCCTTAAATAAATTGAATACCCATGATCCATACAAGACACACAATACCCATGACATTTGCATCCCACCCAAACAAGCCCCCACATGCCTTCTACGTAACAAGAAACACGGACCCTGCACACACTAGTCGTTATGACTTAAATTATCCATACGCCTACCTAATCATGTCTTATCTTTGACCCTAATTCCATAAATTCTTCGATCTTATCACTTCGTTATATATGTTATATGATGAACAAAATCCCTTTGTACCAACTCGTCCCAGTTATATGTGACCAAGATATTTCCTACCGTCTTGTTGAAAGTATGACCTATATTGGAACGATGTTGAATTTGTAATAATTTTTTTATAAAGTTATTGACGAAGAAATCACGGTAATATCTCAGTTTTCTTTAGAATCCGTGACTACAGTCAGAAGTACCTAATATTGTCGAGCTCTCTTCTCTCTCCCACGCACTACCTCTGAGCAAGTTCTACAAGTGCTAGTGGCTGGCACAATACCTCCCCCCATAAGAATCTTCCAACTCTTAGTCAAGGGCAAGGTGACTACTTTATGCATAGCTACAAAACTATTATATATAAAAGACAAAGTAGCCCCCTAATCTAGTACAGTGGCAAGTATAGATTCGACTAAGATAGTACCTGTGATCGCCATGCCCTTTGGCTCCTCCACAGCTGGTAATATGGGAAAGACCTGGCCATGGCTATGTGTAACTACCACATTTCAAAAATAGGGATGTTTTTGTCAATTTGCATTATTTTATTATTTGAATAATTATTTAAGTTATTTATTGAGAAGGTTTCTTTTATTATTAGTTTAGACTACTAACTGAACCTTAACTTGTGAACCCTATGAGACTAGATATGACCACTTCAACCTACAACCTAGGATGAATCCATCTAGCTTCATTTAAGTCATGTTACGCTTAGTTTAGACTAGAATTTAATCCCATACTTAGTGCACCATTAACCTTTTGATTAGGAGATGGTTCATGATGACTTGAGAGGGTAAATTAGACTTTTTAGATGGGTTTTAGGGCACCCTCTCTTGGCTGGTATTAAATGTCACGCCCTGCTCCCGTAGGAGCGATCGTCCTCGCTAAGGCATGATGCCGCACGGGCCTAGGTTGTGCCCGTGCAAGGCTAAGTTCGAAAACGGCCGATTTGAGCTAGGCCACAGAGTCGCACAGAGTGTCCCCATTTGCAGCAGAAAGTAAATGAACACAAGTTGAAGCGAATTCAAACTCTTTATTGATATTCAAGAAGTTTACAAGTGGCGGTAGGCCGAGTTTACAAGTCTCTCAAGCTCTCTCTCTCTCTCTCTCTCTCTCTGAAACATAAAAGGCGTGCCAAGTGGCTTACAACATGGAATGATTCATGGCGATGTTCCAATACATTATGTCCTGTATTTGGTGCTTCAGCTCCTTGCAACGCTCCAAGGCTCCAGAGTTGGCTCCGCGCCTTAGCACGTTCGAGGGAAGCTCCGCACCCGATGACGTCTCCTGCGTCCTGCAAGCAAATTATGGGGTTATCAGTACATTGTTATGCACTGGTGGGTAGGCTAGCTCGCCCACAATGCTATCATTACCAAACACATTCTATTTACTTTTGTGCACCGTCTATCATTCATTGTCTTTCTAATCTTGCCTTAGGATCAGTTTTATAGCATATTTCATAACCTATCTCGTATTGCCGAATTCAAGTGTTTGCATGGAAATACATGCATGACTTACCCATACTTACCATCCGGCCTTTCCTGTCCAAAGTAAACCAAGTTAGTCAATAATTCATATATAACAACTTATTGTCATTCATGTAAACATTCAATGTCAAGGGTGTGTCCCTGCCTCAGGTCCTAGCGCGTCGTAGGCGTATTTTCTAACTCATTTGCACGAGGTACTCTCGATCATTTGGTGTGTTATGTTCAAGCCTGTTCAGGAGGCGCTTCATTCAGTTAACTTAGACTACTATATTTCAATGCAAGGACTTGTACGTGGATTGCCACCAGCAAAGCCCACTTAATCTATATGCATCGGTCGCTGGCTATGTGAGCCATTTGGACATTTACTTATAGTATTCTCATCTATCAAACGTGATGGCTGGTACACCTTTGTAGACTATTGAAGTACCCGGCCTTACGTTTGGTTATATGTCCAAGCCCGCACACTTGTCTTCCCGTAGGCCATGATTCCGTCTAGGCCGGCCACGATGTCTCCAATCATTGCCCTTGGAATCGTTTCACTCGTGCACGAGTTCGTCCACAACCATTTCGTATTGTCTTATCATTTTAACTTAACGGCTGTCATTGAGCCATAGGCTGTCTCTGAGACATAATGCGTTATCGACCAGGTTGGCGTCCGTACAGCGCGGGTAGGGAGCCCCATTGTACGTCCCCGTCATACCTGTCACTAACCATTCTTTTCTTTCTTATCTTTTATTCATTCTTTCTTTTCTTTCTTTCACTAGTTCGTTCGTTCATTGATTCATTCACATATTCGTTCATTCTTTCATTCATACATTATGCAACTCCCCGTGCGGGAGTCGCCTTGGCGACCCATCGGTCCCGAAGTCTTCCAATGTTGCTATATTCTACTCGAAACGACTATGTCGATAGTCTTCCATTTCATTGTTGTAAACCATTCTTGTTTCATTATTGAACGCATAAGGAACTTGAATGTAAGCTTGTACCTTTGTACGAGCGTGGAGCGCAGTACGAGAGTTCCTATATTTTCTGAGTTCTTTTCCATGTTCTAAACAAGCATACAAGATGGGATTATTCCCTTAGCTAGGTGCATTGAGTCATTTATTAGCATGCACGGTGTTATCGCCTATCAATTTTAGCAATAGTGTCCGTATTGTTATGTGTCTAGGCTTAGCAAAGACGGCTTCATCGGAGCCACCCACCTTAGCGATGTTCGTATCGGCCGAGCGTTACACCGAGCGCGCCTTTGAAAGTCTAAGTCTGGATTCATCTTCGATGGGCCAATGTAAGTCTTGCATCGATTCTTCATCAGGTCGATGCTAACTCTTGGGGTCGACGACTCGTTTGAGTCGTTGCACTTGCCGTTTGAATCGACGTTCCGCTATGGCGGAGTGGGTCATTATATAATACACAACTCAAAACAAGTCTCGTCCTCGAGACTTCCTGAGTGCAGTTCATCCTACCGTTCCTTAACTTATGTCGTGTGTGTATCTTAGACAATTTCTATCGAACGGCTCTATCGTTCGATGGCACCGAACTACACTCGATTCCTTTCAAAGTTCCGTGTCGCATACGTTTGTTCGATTTTATTGAATGACTTTTCATTCATTTTAGAGTTGATGGTACTTATTCAATTGTCGTACTTCTTCAACTTGGTTGCTATTTCTTCGTATAATGGGACTGTAATGGTCGCACGAGGTGCATTGTAATTCATCAAACACGAGAGTCGTAGGCTGAGGCAAACTCACTCATTCGTTCATGCGCATCGCAACACCCACTTGCAGCTGCATTCGAGTTCATCATATCGCTGAATTTGGATCGTGCACATATTCAAGGCGTCCCCCGAATACGTACATTTCAACCAAGCTTAGCGATTAGCGAAGTCGAACAAGGTACTTGTGATAGTTTTGATTTGCCGTTCATTTTACTAACTTTGCTTAAAACCGAACTCATGTGCGTCTCACTATCGTTTATCTCGATCCTCGAGATCATCCGATTCATTTCTCAAGCGTTCTTGTCTATAAAATCAATACGATTTCTTCTTAGCGGAGTCGACCAAGTCTAAGTAATTCCCGTCCGCTTCGAGACCAAGTTTTGCACTATCATCGAGTACGTCTTCCAATCAATGATTCAATTCGTTATACCATCTTTACTTGCACAATATCGATTTCATATCATTCACTTGTTTAGGGCCAATCTCGTCGTCGTTCACGCACACTCCCAGTTTCCCGTCCTACTCTAAGTCTTATTGCCCAAGTCTATCGTCCGTCCAGACGATACTGTAATGTCAATCGTACAGGTTCAATCACTCGGCATAGAGTCGTCCGCCTATCCGCTAGGTCAGCTCACAAGGTCATAGGTACAAGTCAAGTTCTCGGTTCATTGTGCAAAGTCATTGCACAACGTTCGCCCCAATCCTATGGTCAAACCATTTTTGTTCGTTCGTACGGGAGTTTCTACCCAAGTTCGCTTCACTCAAATTTCTAAACATCAAGCAGCGTTCACCCTATTCGCATCAACACATTCTTCGTTCCAAGTCCGAGCTCGTTTAGAAAAGTCATCCTACGATAGGTTGTCCTCAATCAAATCCTTGATATGTCAATATCGTGCGTCCGCACTAGCAATTATTGTAGTCTATCTCTTTAAGTATGTTTGATACAATTCATATATCCATCCTATCCAATTCACGTAGTCGATCACAAGGTCGTCTAGCCTTACAATATGTCGTACCCCGATCTCACGCAAGTCTGATTATCCACGGCGGATATGAATCACCATATCAACATTCCCGCAGAATAATCGTCCTCATCGGGACGCGACTCTTGTATTGAATCTAGACTAACTCATTTTCGATACGCGGATTGGGTCTACTCAATCCTCAAGTTTTCTTATTCTTCAATCGCAAGTCCTAACAATCCTCGAATTTACCTTCGCTTCAAACCACAAGTCGAAGCAATCAAAATTGCCATGTCATGATATTCTGAGTTCGATCATTCCCGTTGGACATGCATTACCATGCCAACGCTCATGCAGAACGATCGTCCCAAATTTGACATGATGCATGTGCGAGGCTAGAGTTGCGCTCGTGCAAGACAAGATCGTTGTCGTTGTGGTTATCACCGAACAATCAAGTCACTTCCCTTCTTCACCCAAACATTCATTTCTTTCAAAATCCCCAACATAGCATCCTTCAAAAAAATAACTTCTAACACGATCATCATTCATCGAATCAGAGTACCCCCGAGTTATCGTTCATCGATCTTTGATACGCCTCAATACGAACGATGATGTACATAATCTAACGATCTTCCTTTTGCAATGAATTCCGAGTCGTGCAACTTAATTCCTCAATTTACATTGTCTCATGCTAACTCTTTATTGAGCAACATCTATTCCAAATCCTTAGTTATTATCGTATCTTCAAACCGACGTTTTCTATGCACGTTATCTTTCGATCGTGCTAACTTTGGCTTCATCTGAGTATTTTGCCTTAACTCAAGTTTCAATCCATTCGACTAAATTCAAAATCGCACGCATGATCCACTACATTTCCTCGACCAAAACATCCATTTATTTTATCGTTTCAAATCTCCATTCAATCATTTCGTAATTCGTGCTACACATTCTTGATTCGTCCGAACGATATCTCGTTTGAGACTCTCGAATCATGGTCAACTAAGCGTTACTCATTCTAAGGCTTTGCGCGATATCATCGCTTGCCGACATACTCGTTCTATCCGTAAATCCTTTAGTTTCGTTCGAACAATTTCTATGACGTCCATACACCACTCAGGGTTCGAGCCACTCGACTAGTCGTCGACACTCACTCTTATTCTTCTCCGAACCAATCACATACACCACTCGGGGTCAAGTCATTCTACAGTTCCTCAAAAGGTCATTCGATTCCTAATTGACATGTTCAATTGTGCGTTCGTCCGTTTCCCCAAACTCTAAGAATCATTTTCGTGTTCGCTTTAGCGTTGGTCAAGTAGCATCTCTATCGACATACATTCTAATTCTCACTTATTCTCGTCCGAGCGATAGTCAATTTCGCTCGCAAACTCGTTCGTACCAGAAGGTCTAGGTGCGTGATACTCGACACATCATAGTCGAAAGGCTGCATGCATAACCATCCCGTTCGAACTATACTCCGGTCTCGTGTACTCGTTCGCCATTGTCAATATAAGGTTATTCAAGTACGCCTTGCATTTGCTAACTTTTAGCATTTGTTCCTTCCAACTCAAGTCTGTCGTAGTTTGGCACAAAGGCCTTCGCCTATCGATCCCGTTCAACCGAGTACTTGTACGAGCTTTTGAAAATATTAGACTTATTGTATGGAATATTCCAAGGCACAACGAGAGAGAGCGTATACTTCTTTGTTTCCAAGCGAGCTTTCAAAACTGAGAAAATCGAAATAAAGTCCAAGGACGTAAAGCCGTGCTCTGATACCAATCTGTCATGCTTCGCTCCCGTAGGAGCGATCGTCCTCACTAAGGCGTGATGCCGCACGGGCCTAGGTTGCGCCTGTGCAAGGCTAAGTCCAGAAACGGTCAATTTGAGCTAGGCCACAGAGTCGTACAGAGTGTCCCCATTTGCAGCAGAAAGTAAATGAACACAAGTTGAAGCGAATTCAAACTCTTTATTGATTTTCAAGAAGTTTACAAGCGGCGCTAGGCCGAGTTTACAAGTCTCTCAAGCTCTCTCTCTCTGAAACATAAAAGATGTGCCAAGTGGCTTACAACATAGAATAATTCATGGCGATGTTCTGATATATTATGTCCTGTATATGGTGCTTCAGCTCCTTGCAATGCTCCAAGGCTCCAGAGTTGGCTCCGCACCTTAGCATGTTCGAGGGAAGCTCCGTACCCGATGACGTCTCCTGCGTCTGTAAGGAAACTATGGGGTTATCAGTACATTATTATGCACTGGTGGGGAGGCTAGCTCGCCCACAATGCTATCATTACCAAACACGTTCTATTTACTTTTGTGCACCGTCTATCATTCATTGTCTTTCTAATCTTGCCTTAGGATCAGTTTCATGGAATATTTCATAACCTATCTCGTGTTGCCGAATTCAAGTGTTTGCATGGAAATACATGCACGACTTACCCATACTTACCATCCGGCCTTCCCTGTCCAAAGTAAACCAAGTTAGTCAACAATTCATATATAACAACTTATCGTCATTCATGTAAACATTCAATGTCAAGGGCGTGTCCCTGCCTCAGGTCCTAGCACATCGTAGGTGTGTTTTCTAACTCATTTGCACGAGGTACTCTTGATCATTTGGTGTGTTATATTTAAGCCTGTTTAGGAGACGCTTCATTCAGTTAACTTAGAATACTTTGTTTCAATGCAAGGACTTGTACGTGGATTGCCACCAGCAAAGTCCACTTAATCTATATGCATTGGTCGCTGGCTATGTGAGCCATTTGGACATTTACTTATGGTATTCTCATCTATCAGGCGTGATGGCTGGTACACCTTGATAGGCTATTGAAGTACCCGGCCTTATGTTTGGTTACGTGCCCAAGCTCGCACACCTGTCCGCCCATAGGCCATAATTCCGCCTAGGCCGGCCACGATGTCTACGATCGTTGCCCTTGGAATCGTTTCACTCGTACACGAGTTCGTCCACGACCATTTCATATTATCTTATCATTTTAACTTAACGGCTGTCTTTGAGCCATAGGCTGTCTCTGAGCCATAATACGTTATCGACCAGGTTGGCGTCCGTGCAGCGCGGGTAGCGAGCTCCGTTGTACGTCCCCGTCATACCTGTCGCTAACCATTCTTTCCTTTCTTATCTTTTATTCATTCTTTCTTTTCTTTCTTTCACTAGTTCGTTCGTTTATTGCTTCATTCACATATTCGTTCATTCTTTCATTCATACATTATGTAACTCCCCATACGGGAGTCGCCTTGGCGATCCATCGGTCCCGAAGTCTTCTAATATTGCTATACTCTACTCAGAATGACTATGTCAATAGTCTTCCGTTTCATTGTTGTAAACCATTCTTGTTTCATTGTTGAACGCATAAGGAACTTGAATGTAAGCTTGTTCCTTAGCACGAGCGTGGAGCGCGGTGCGAGAGTTTCTATATTTTCCGAGTTCTTTTCCATGTTCTAAACAAGCATACAAGATAGGATTATTCCCTTTTCTAGGTGCATTGAGTCATTTATTAGCATGCACGGTGTTATCGCCTAGCAATTTTAGCAATAGTGTCCGTATTGTTATATGTCTAGGCTAAGCAAAGACGGGTTCATCGGAGCCACCCACCTTAGCGATGTTCGCATCGGCCGAGCGTTACTCCGAGCGCGCCTTTGAAAGTCTAGGTCTGGATTCATCTTCGATGGGCCAATGTAAGTCTTGCATCGATTCTTCATCAGGTCGATGCCAACTCTTCGGGTCGACGGCTCGTTTGAGTCGTTGCACTTGCCGTTTGAATCGGCGTTCCGCTAGGGCGGAGCGGGTCATTATATTAGAGGCCATTAATTCATCTTCTTTCTAACTAATGAGCCGCCACAAAACCCTAGAATAGCTCCTTCCTTTCTTTCCTACCATCAAAACTCTCCCAAATTCTCCTAAACTCTTCCAAAACCTCCATTCTTTAAGGCTAGGAGCTTGGAGGTCCAAGGAGCTCATGGGGAAGTGTCCAGGGAAGAGGAAATTGTGTCTAACTTGACACAAGAGGATTCCACAAGAGATTTCATTGGAAATTCAACCCCCCCAATAGGTAAAACCTTACATTCTCATATTTTTGAATCCTTCTTCATGCATGACACCTTATAGGAACACTCATATTGGTTAGGGATGTCCATGGAGAGGTGAGCAAGGCTCTAGACCTCATTTTTGTGTATTTAATTTGGAGATTTTGAGCCATCCATGGAGAAATCCGAAGAGAGCCCCCAAGTGTTTGATGAAATGCCCCATAGGCTAGTTTGGACCTTG
Organism: Iris pallida; assembly: GCA_029216955.1. Taxonomy (NCBI): domain Eukaryota; kingdom Viridiplantae; phylum Streptophyta; class Magnoliopsida; order Asparagales; family Iridaceae; genus Iris; species Iris pallida. The sequence continues at coordinate 12,753,906 of JANAVB010034619.1, forward strand.
TTTTCAGTTTTATGCATGGGATTGGATAGGTTATTCATAGTTTAGGCTGTTACCATGATTTTTCTTAATGATTCCTATATATATGTGTATATTTTTGGAGCTACATGTTATACACATATGTATCTATATAGTGTATAGTATATATATACCTAGGCTTACTGTGTATGTCTTTCCCTGTGGAGTTTGTGAGTGAGGGGAATGCTTATATCTGTTATGTAAATGTGAATATATGCATGTTTGTTATGTTATATTTGTGTGAGTGTATTGAGTGAGGGGAGTTTTTGTTCACTGATGAGTGAACTGTGGTGGAGAGGAAATATTGGTTCATTGTCAAGTGAACATGGAGGGTCGGGCTAGGCAGAGTTTGGCCTTAGGCTTTGGATATCATGAAATGTGTTTTGGGTTTCAGAGATGGGTAAATTGGTGTTAGGTACTTGTTTACATCAGGGGGAGGGTCGGGCTATTTGGCCTTGGCGCATTTCTTTTGGCCTACTGCTTGGCAGCAGTACAGAGGAGTGGAGTTCTGCTCTGTCACAAGCAGTGGTAGCAAGGCATGTTGCTGCCTTGCTTGGCAAGTGCAGGCAGTGGCTTTGGCCTGCTGAGTGATTGATGTTGCAAGTGCTGCAGTGGTAGTGCAAATGGTCACTTGGCCGTTAGTGTTGACGTTTTAGCTATGGACATTTGGGTTGGGCCATTGGCCAATCTTTAGGCTTTTAGCCTACTGCAGTGTACAGTGAGTTGAAGGGTCGGGCAAGGGTTATAAGAATTATGGAAGTGCAATAGTTGTATCAGAAGGGGAGGGATAGCTAGCATGATATGTTAGTTATAGTACCAAAATTAGTAAGTTAGTAAATTAGGATTTGGGTTTAGATATTAACTTCGGTTAATGGATTAGTTCAGGTTTGGAGTTTTGGGGCTAATGTTTAAGGGATATTTTGAGTTAGAAATTAGTTGATAGCATGAGTGCAGATGTTAGTTCTTGGTTAGAGAAATTAGGATTTGGATATGGTTATGTCAGTTGTTAGTTTGCATGAGTTAGATTCAGATGATTAGTATAGGGTGTTAGTCGTTAGGATTAATGTGTATTGCTAGCATCCTAATAGAGAGTTCAGATTATAGGGTATCACTAGAGTAGTATCCTAGAGTTGGTGACTTGTTTAGAGTATCAAAGAGGTATCTTAGACTCATGTATCCTGGTGGCTAGGCTTGGCTTGCTTGTTTTACATTGTACATTAGCAGGGCAATGCAGCAACAAGTGGCTTGCACTATATTTCTTTGCAACAACAACTGTAGTATACAACATTGGCACTTGGCCATTTGATATTGGCCATTGGCTTTGGCGTGGGGTCGAGTTTGGGCCTTTGGCTTTGAGGTATCAGAGGGTGATAATGTTAGTTAGTAACTTAAGTGTCCTAGTGGTTAGGATATCGAGGTACCAGTAATATGAGGTTAGTATCTTAGTAGTATCAGAGATCTTTAGGATTTGAGCTAGTGGATTAGTTAGTAAATGTTAGAGTTAGTGATATGTTAGCTAGAGGATATGGGTGTTAGTGTAAGTGGGTTTTGTGAGATTAGATGTTAGTTCGTATAGTTAGTTAGTTTCAGATGTTATATGATGTGTTAGAGTTAGTTATATGTTAGTGTCAAATACTTGTATCATAGGATGTTCTCAGTTTGGAGTGTTAGTTAGCATATGTAGCAAGACCTTGGATAGCTTAGCTTGCAGGCAGCAGCAGTAGCTGCTTTAGCAGCTGCAGTTGCAGCATCTACAACAGGGCGATGTTAGCTTGCTTTGGTTTGCATATGCAGAGCAGCAATGCATTACAGTTGGCTAGGTAGCAGGGGATCCTTCCCCTTAGGCAAATTGTTGAGATTGAGGGGTAAATGAGATTGGGGGTTTAGAATGGTAGGTTTTGTGAGTTGTCTAATATTTAGGGATAGATACACACACACACACACACACACACACACACACACACACACACACACACACACACACACACACACACACACACATATATATATATATATATATATATATATATATATATATATATATTAAGCTGATACCTATCTAGGATTTGGGGTTAGAGGAGTCCTAATAGCTAAGGTATGTGTTACCTATTTTAGAGAGGATATCTAGGTATGGATAGGATATTATCTAGATGCATTGTATAGGATATTAACTATATATGTATTATATGGGTATTACCTATTTGTCTAGGTATAAAATTTTCTACTGGCCTAAGGTATTAGAGTATTACCTAATCTAAGGTAGAGGGTGTAGAATAAGTAATGTGGTCTAGGTAATGGGTGGTTTACTAATAACATAAGATTAGAGTATCTAAGTAGGTAATGACTTGATACAGATTATCTTGGCCTAGAATGACCATGGATGACCAAGGTTGACTATTTTGACTAGAAGTCAAATGTGAGTCAATTTTAGACCAAGATTTGACTAGGGTTTGACCAGAGTTGACCAGTTGGCCAAAAGTCAACTGTGATTCAACAGTAGACCTAGAATTAACCTAGATTGCATATCACACACTAGATAACCATGTCTAACACTGTTAAACCCTATTTAACACATGTATATCTTATCTTTACGTCAGTGACTCCACTTTGAGCCTTGATTCATATTGAAAGCTCAGGACCGCAGGTGAGTACATTCTCTGATAGTTTTCATTGCTTTGATATTTACTATATCTGTTCAGTTGTAGTATTTTACTTGATTCTCGACACGAGGATACACAGACTAGTATACGTTGGATACCATCATGAGATATTATTCCTGGTTTACCTGGTATATTGGTACATTGTTCGATCTTGTTTCTTGTACTTGTATAGACACCAATTTGGGAGTAGGCATGGCCCCCTGCTTTTGAATCCCGTGTCATGACGTGTCATGGTTGGATCCATTATACTATTCGGGGAATTGGGGAGTTATTAGAGGTTATGTGATCAATACACCTCTTGTAACTACTTCTGCATAGCTTCACCCTCGCCACACGTAGGGTATAGCCCAACTTAATACTATTGGAATAATAGCTTTCTATTTTGGCCGGCCTGATCTTCAGGTTTACCTGTGCTTGTTCTTATGCATAGCTGGTCAAATGGAACAGTCTGATCTGGATCCAAGCCAATCACATAACGCTCTAATATCTCAAGGCACCGTTTATATATGTATTATACATCAGTTTGACCTGTACTGCTCTACATTCCAGTTTTACCTTATATCTCACACCATGACATGATATTCGGTATACCTTTCGCTGTTTGACTTCTAGTCTTCATATTTTGTCTTGGATTTTATTATAACTTTTTCTTATAGTATTTGTCAATTCGTTAGAACTGTTGTTGGCGTTTGTACTTCGCTCCAATCCTGACTGGATACGTTGACAAATTTTACAGAGAACTTGGAGGGTCCAGCTAGCCTAGAGGAGACACCAATAGTGCTTGGAGTAGACTTCTAGGACTTTTGAGTTATGTCTTTTAGTTTCTTGATATATATTTGTTTTGTACTCTGTTTGGTGTTGATAACACTTAGCTCTTTTAAATTCTGGTTTGTATTGAACTTTGAGATCCTTCTATCTATTAAATTTTCGTGTTGATATCCATCTTAGTTACTTTGTGATTGAGTTGTGATTATATTCCTCCGTGCGGAGATGACAGATTATATTGCTTGTGTCTTAGATATAATATGTTCTAGATGACCTATACAGCGTACTACCGCCGACTCTGCGGCATAGGCTGGACGAACCAACATGCTTGTGCCCCTAAACATGGTACGGATCGTGACACTAGGCACTCTATTCTGCTGTCCGGCTCTCTTGTATTGTGCCTCACAAGTGGTTAAGGGTGGTCCCCTCTGATGTCCTCATGGAGCCTCAGAACTGTAGTCGCCTAAATAGGTGGTCTAGGCTTTGGTGGTGATGTCCTTTGATCTGTCGGTGGTGCTCCATCATGACATCTTGGACACTCTCTAGCCTAGTGCTCATTCTAACCACACAGGCACTGTCCTAACTTTCTTCTGCAGTCTCTCTGAACATGTCCCTTCTTGCCACAGTAATGACAAGTCAGGAGATCCTTCGTCGGATACAGGGTGACTCTTTGCTGATGAAGCCCTCCTATTCGTCTGATAGGTTCTCCCTGTTGTCCCTTAGTTGGTACTGCTACGGTAGTAGGGTATTTCAGAAGCACTAGTCTTTGTTAATAGCCTCCTAGAAATGAGCTTCTACTAACACCTCGGGATATAAAACTCTGGACTGTGCTGTAGTGTACCTCTGGAGCTCTTTCATCAAACCGTGATAAAATATTCGTACCTTCTCCACTTTGTTCGATATCAGGATGGTACCGAAACGACTGGGACAACTGAATTCGACATCATACTCGTCTAAGGTCATGTTCTCCTGTTTGAGATGGAGGAATTGATTGTAAAGATCATATCTAACTGTAGCTATACTCATAAACTGCTTACACATATAGTCTCTGCCTATGTCTTGCTCGATCGATTCCCACCAATGATGTGCATTTCCTTCAAGCTGAGTTCGCAGCACGACCATCATCCATAGGTCACCAGACAGCTGAGAAGCATCTAGAAGATTCTGTGTGTTGACTATCCTCTCGGTGATCTCCTCTGATGTCTCTTTGCCTTCAATTGGCTTCGGGTTCATCTTCCGACATCCACAAATCGTGCCTACTGGCTGAGTTGGTGCCGGTGCTGACGCAAGTATTGGTTTAGGTGCTGATGTGGCTAGTATCTCTATAACCAACATCAAGCTCTGCCTTATAGCCTCCATCTGCTGCATCTGCTGCTGCATCATGGTTTGAAAGAAATAAAAAAATTTGGGGCTGGCCATCTGGCTAGGGCATCTGAGGTGTATAGGTGTATAAGGCGGCAGCAACGGATATGCTCCATGTGGCATCTAGGGCAAGAAAATGAGGTGGTGGAGGCAGAGGATCCACCTGCTGTGTCTGAGTCTACAACGTCTGACCCTCTTGCGGTCGTGGTGGGGGAGGTGGAACGAATCCCACATGAATCGACGGAGTCGTCGGGTTGGTCAGAACTTGACCAAGAGTATGGTCCCCGAGTGTAACTGGAGTTCTACCATCGCTGTGAGTAGTGTCATTGATCGGGTTGGCTCCGTAAGCCATGCGTCCACTGCATAGATTCATCTCTCTGCAAAATAAAAGTTCAATGAGAACGGTATAGAAACAATCAAGATGCATGATGAGGGAATACAAATTTGGATTTTAAAGGCAATACTTTATGAGTGGATGAGATTCCTTAACACTTCTAATTCTAATTGTAGGCTCGCTTTGGCACATTGACGTAAACAAAGTGACAAACTAACCTACATGGGCTACCACTAAAACATGTCACGTCCTAGTTCCATAATATATCGGAACTTAAGACGAGAGCATGCCAACTATACAATCTCGAATATGTATCTCAATTTAATAGACTTACTCCAGACGTATTACGCTATGAATATCTGAACTACATAGTCACTAGGGCTGCGAAATGAGCCATATCGTTCGCGAGCCGCTCGAAGCTCGGCTCTATAAAAGCTCATTTGAGCTCGATTTGTTTAGTAAACAAGCGGAGCTCAAGCTTCATTTTCGAGCTCGTTTAATAAATGAGCAAAGCTCAAGCTTAGAAGTACTCGGCTCGTTTGAGCTGGCGGGCTAGCTCGTTTAGGAGCTCATTTAGGAGCTCGTTTGTTCTTTGTTGAATTCTAATTTTATATATGTTTGTATAACAATATGGTTGTCTGCATTATATATTTATATGTCCTTAATATGGAACATTTTAAATTAAAATTTTATAAATAAATTGTTAATATTACAGGTACTTGAATCCAAACCTAACTAGCTTGAAATCGAGCTCGTTAATGAGCTAGAAATAAAATTGGGCGAGCTTGAAATCAAGCTTAACGAGCTTGATTTTGAGCTTATCGAGCTTGTTTATCAAGCTTGAATCAAGCTTGCTTATCAAGCCAAGCTCGAGGTTAAACTAAGCCATGCTCAAGCTTAATATAAACAAGCTCGAGCCAAGCTCAAGCTCAAAAATAAAAAAAAAACTTATTAAGCTCGAGCTCGAGCTTCATTAATTCTAGTCAAGCCAAGCTCAAGCGTACAAAATCTTGGCTCGGCTTGGCTCCTTTGCAGCCCTAGTAGTCACTGGCAAATCTATAATCTCCACAATCACTATAATCTCATCCACAAAACAACAACACCACCGAGTGAATATAAGACAAACTGAAATTAAATAATAATAATGTTTGAATATCAAATACAAATGATCTATTTGAAAAATAGTCTGGTAGAAATATCCACGAAAAGGAAAGTATAATGCTGCAATAAATAAAGTACTAAAATAAGATAACTAGCCAGAACATAGGCTAATTAGATAAAATGTCCAAGACTCTAATCAATTTGCATACCCCTGGATCATTGGAAACTCCCCAGGTAAAACTTCTAAGTCCTCGGCTAGATAACCTCTCAATCTCGGGTCCGCAGATAGTAGGATACAAATGCTCGTCCGGATCTGGAAAAGAACATGGTCTTCAAAGGGATGTAACTAAATACAAAAGAAATAATACCATAACATAAACTGAATAAATAAACAGATAAAATGGTAAGCTGACCATCTATGTGAAATGTATGTTGAAGACGACTTTGGTACGTATGGGTAGGTGATAAGGATGTAGCACCAAATCACAGGTCGGTGTCGGATCATGTGTCGATGCCCATAACTAGGTAATAATAAACCAAACATGTAACCATAAACCCATAACTAGGTAACAAGAAGTCTCATGACTCTATAACCTCCTCCAAAGATTACGTAATCTAAAAGGCTGTCCCATACGCCTACTAGTAGTCTTTCCCTCCCATGGGTACAAGTCATATCTATGACTCGAATAACTCATATCTCAATACGAATCACAACGCTATACACCATCTAACTCTATATGTACTGACACATGAACCGCTCGCACCGATGATAAGTTAAGTGCATAAGCTCGTGCCAACACATTAAATCCTCACTCAGAGTGTCGTATAATGCCTCGTGACAAGCATAGACATTATTAGCAATAACTTCACAATTCCAGGAACGTCTACTGACACTAAGTCACATACGCACATGCACTACAATATCGATGCCACCATCGATAGCACCAAAGTCATACTTGGACAAATATTACTAAGATACAGTTAACAAACACAAGTACAACAACATTAATTTAAACAGAGCAAGTATGTAAAGGTATCTTGCCTGGATTCTCGGGATGAGTATATAACAATGGTCCGGCTTCAACAATCTTAGTCGAACTGTCACGAACTCCTAAAACATAATAAAGATTAACAATCAATCTAGGGCTCATGGCATAGTACACACCATTTATAGCATACAATATATAGTATCAACTAAGTCATAATCTAGCTAAGCTAGTTTACAAACCATCATGACTATAATCTAAAAATAATGGTTTTTAATTCTAAATAAAATAATAATCTAAAAATAATAGTTTTTAATTCTAAAAAATTCATAATTCTAGAAAATTCATAATTCTAAATAAAATTCACCATTTTAGTTAATGTATTCATGTAGTAAAATAATATTGCCAATTTATCATATCGATTAGAATAAAATAATAATCTAAAAATAATGGTTTTTAATTCTAAAAAATTCATAATCATGGTTTCACATCAAGGATACAAGGTTTTCATAATAGAAAAATATTACGGACGTTTGGGTTCAAACAACTAGGTTTTAATTAGATTTCGAGGTTTAATAAATTTATCTTATGAAGACGGATGGATAAATATATATACCAAACTCAACGAGAACAGTAAAGAACATAATAGTATGATATAGGAAGGTTTTATGAATGTTACACATGATTTGTTTGATGCCGAAAAGCGTCAAAAGTTGTCAGAAACACCCGTGCATAGAAATTGGTTCAGTCTGGAACCAACCCTCGTGCAATGCGTGCCCCGGGCAAACGGAGTAGATCCAACTGCTGTGGCTTTGAGAAAAATTTAGGGACACATATGGGTACACGTTAGAATTAGTTTCATGGAGGTTTGATTAATAAAAACCATGAAAACATATGCACGAAGTTGACAAACCTGCTATTCACTCCTGTCGGGTTAGACTGTGGTAGGGCTCAGAATTTGCCTTACACCGGCCACTTGGGTGGCTGTTATGTCCTGGGGGCTTGCTGGAGTCGTAGAAGAACGTCTCAGGGTCATGAGAAAGGTGGTTGTGCCACTGGAAGAGATTGAAAAGTGGTGTTTTTTGGACTGATCGACTAAAGGGTACGACATGTTAGGCGGCTAAATATAGGGTCGGGTATGGAGATTTTGAGAAGATGTGGTGGTTGGTTGGGGGCTGCTATTTATAAGGTTTTGTTGTTAAATGGGTTATAGGGTTTGATAGGGTATGGTTTTATTAAGTTTTGGTAAACCAATTCATAAAATACATGAGATTGCATCTCAAAAGATTGAGTTGGTTTCTAAATTAGGAAAGTGTATCTAGTGGGTTTCAAATATAGGTTTAAACTAAACATGGTTGTACATAATTAATAAAAACCAAATCTAAAATCATCCATTTAGGCTAAGGCAACCTAGGATAGGCTCTACCAATTCTAGTTGGTTTTGGGTCAGGGTAGCTAGTTGAGTTCCGAAAGGCTCAAAAATGTGTCTTGTGTGCCATTTGAATATAAGTAGCACATGGGACTCAATTGAGTGGGATACTAGTGGTATGTGTGTAGTAGGCTGAAAATATATCAAAATCATATACTGGGTCAAAAGGTTTGGATCGTGATTGGGTGTCCAACTTAAATTGAAAAAGTCAACAATTGTATGATAGGTGCTAGAAATAGGATTTTTCATCCGAAAGTTGTGTACTTAAAATAGAGTATAAGGGAATGAGTTTGAGTAGGACATGATAATCATGAATGAAGATGGACTCGTCTAGATTAAACATATGAAATTCGTTTTGAAAAATTGACATTTGTTGTGCTCCTTAAATCAAAGATACTGTAAAGAATATTTAATGATAAAAAATAATAGTAGAAAAATATCTATTAATAAATAATTTAAATAATATTAAAAATAAATCCTAGAAATTTTAGAGGGCTTACAACCTATCTACTTATGAAAATTTCATCCTTGAAATTAAACACATGATAGTTTAAAAGCAATTAATAATAAGCAACAACCTAATCTCATAAAGAGATGACGAAAACGCTCTCGAATCACATCCTCATGTTCCCAAGTCAACTCACCTGGTGCATGATGCCTCCATGCGACGTGGACTAAAGGAATAGTTCAACCTCGCAAGATTTTCTCTCGTCGGCCCAGAATCTCCACTGGTTGCTCTTCATATGACAGACTTAGCCTGACTTTGATCTCGGAGTTATCAAGAATGCGATGGATATCTGACACATACCTCCTCAATTGAGACACATGAAACACTTAATGAACACCCTCCAAGGTCTGCGGTAATTCTAATATGTATTCGACCTCTCCAACTTGTTCTAATATATCAAATGGTCTGGTATACCTCAGACTAAGCTTTCCTCTTCCTCCAAATCTGATAGTCCCTCTGGTAGGCAAGATCCTCAAAAAAATTGTGATCCTGGCTTGAATTCTAAGGGACGAGGGTGATAGTCCCTCTAAAAAGTCTGATAGTCCATCTGAAAGTTCTCAAATAACCCGTGCTAGTATCCAACACTGCTATACTGTTTCCACCTAGTTTGAATTGGTCCCGTGGCCCTGGTTGCCTTTCGAGGAAACAAAACCTTGTGCATAAGTTGTCCATGATCGTGCAAGACTAAACTAATTACTCATGCAGTAAAACCCCTAAAATTTTATTATGTTTTTTTATTAGATTGATTATGGTAATTATAGATAGAGTTAAATATACTTACAAGTTTTATTAGATAGAATTTTATTTCTATATTATCCAAAAATATATGTGCTAAATATTTTGTAAATACAATATATGAAAATATTATAAAAATATATGTTAGTAGAATTTTATTATTAGAGTTTTTTTTTATGTGAAAAAAATATTTTCCCCTAATTAAATTTTTTTCTAGAATTTAATTTATTGAATATATTTTTGGTAAAGTTTTATATAAATGTTATTGTTAGTAAGTTTCAAAGATTCACATATATTATCTCCATAATTAGCAAAATTATTTAAACAAAGATTTAGATTTATGTAAATATATATATATTAAAAAAAATTCTAAGTATAAACATAACTTAAATGATTTTGGTAATATTAACTATTAATTTAAAGTTATGTTTGTAATCAAATATTAATTAAGATTAGACTGGTTTAGTTTTTGAAATTTGCTTAAGTTAAATTTATGGTAAGATTTATCTAGCGAGGTTTTTATGATTTGATTCATGTTGTTTTAAAATTATTTAATTAATTATCTTATTAATAGATTAAATATTTCCTAAACAAGTATCCTAATTTATATTTAAATAGTTATTTAAACAAAATATGATTTCTCTTAATTCTAATCGTGATAGAATTCCTCTAGCCAATCCTTGGATTATAACCTTATTTGAATTAAACCATATCTCCATTTAAACAAATCTTGCAATCCTTAGGATTATTAAATATCCTAAGTAAATCTAATCCTATTGGAATCATATCTATAATTATTTAAATAATTTCTTATTTGAACTATTCCTAATCCTATCCAAATTAGATAATCCTAATCGTATCCACATTAATTAAATTCTAGTAGTATTTAAATTAAGTAATCTCTACTCATTATATATACCTATTGAACACTTATAAAATAAAATCATCTCTTATATTTTCCTTTCCGAAAATTTCTCTCATTTTCGTCCAAAATAGCCCAAAATTTGTCACAAAATCACCCTCGTTTTTCAGAATTAACTCTAGCAATTTTGAAGGGCCATAACTCATAACTCTGGACTCCGTATCACTACAATTTTTTGTTTGAACCGTATTGAGGTTAGCTTCGATAATCTATAATTTATTTTAGAAAGTTAATTTTCTGTAAAATTGTTTGAGTGCTAGTTATATATATATATATATATATATATATATATATATATATATATATATATATATATATATATATATATATATATATATATATATATATATATATATATATATATATAAAGTTTCTAAAAAAGGTTTAATATATATATTTGGACAAAAAAAAATCTTTTTCTTAAAATCAAATTCCCTTAGATTATTCCGATCGTGACTAATCAAATTTCTATTTCCTTTGCGACTTTGGACTTCTTTATATCGACGTTGGCTATTGGACTATTCGGAACATTGTCAGATAGTTGCACCACCGCCAGGCACGATACCTTGCCATGTTTACTGTATATTTATTTTTAAATTCAACATGTTGTAGTCCTTTTGATTGCTTTTGATTGTTTCATTTTATATAAAACTTTGCATCCAAGTTATATTAGGTTGCAAACAATCGAGATAGTCATTTCCATTAATTTTATTTCTCTTATACATATGGTGTTAGAATTATTCAATAATTACGGTCACATATGTAAAATTAATTGTGTTGGACTATCTAAATAATTAAGCCAAATTAAAGTGGTATATTTGAAAAATTGGCTTAAGGGTATAATTGTTATGGAAATAATGTGTAGATACCGGAGATAAATCTAATTTGGTGAGGGGCCAAATTAGAAATATCAAAAAAAGCATATATGTATTCATTAGGGTTTTGGTCCCCAACTCAAATGGCCAACAAAGAGAGGGTTTTCTCTATTCTCTTTTGCATCCCCATCAACAAAGAGAGGAACAAATATTTTAATTATTAAGGGTCGTAGCGAGTTGGAAGATCGAACCCTATAAAGAGACATCTGCTTCAAGATCCATCAAGCCAATCATTGGATTTAGGTACTCTTCCGTATTTATTTTGTTCTTATGTCATGAATCAACAAGCAATAATTTTTAACAAGTGGTATCAAGCCTCCTTGTTTGATTTATGAGGTCTAAGTTTCAAAATTAATTTACGTTCCTATTTAGAAACCCTATATCGTTTGATCTAATTCAAATTAATTTTGATTGTTCGATCAATTTTTTGATGATCCACCAATTTGGATCATCTTTATGTGTATTGTTGACTTTTAAGCAACATAAGAATCTTGGCTATTACTTGAGGATAGCAGTTAGCACCATAATTATTTGCTTTTGCTGTCGTGCATCCAATACTACCAGGTTTGTACTTTTTTTGATAAGCAATTTTGTATTTAATATAAAAGCGGATTCAAATATATGAAAATATTAGTCGGCACCATTCATCTTTAAGCTGCATTATGTTAAGATTTTTTTTGTTATATTTTTGGGGTGGAATAAATAAGCAGCACCAACAGATGCTTATCGAGATATGGGATGAAGTAATTTGTAGGCAACTCTAGAGGGGGGTGAATAGAGTTTTTGTCAATAATGACCAATTAAAAATTAACTCTATGCTAAGTCCAGAAGCAACTACATAATCAGAGAGCAACAATGCGAAAAATATAAAAGTTTAGAAGAGCACACACAAACACAACGATATAACCTGGTTTTTCTCGTGGAGGAGGCCTGAGAACTCTAGCTCAGGATTGAAATCCACTATTTGTGAAATAGGGTACATACGTGCCTTTACTCAGAAGAGCATGCCAACTTCTTGAAACTTTGAAGAGGCAAAATTTGGAATTTTCCAAGTGACTTCTTTTCAACTCTTGCACAGAACTTCTAGCTGAATCGCACTGAGCACCTTGGGGCTTAGGAAGTTTTGGGGCTAGTAGATTGGAAGAGTAAGACTTAGAATGTATAAGGCTTACAAAATAGACTCTCGGCCTATTTTGTGTCTCTAGACAATCCCCGTGCCTTATACCAAGTTACTTACTTATACTTTGTCTCTAAACCTTTTTCGTGTCAATAACATCAACTTATCGAGTCCTGTTTGCCTTTCGGCCCAAACTCAGAGACGTAACTACATGATAGTACCCAATTTCCAGGTGACCGTGCTACAAGTCCATATTGAGGCCGTGCCTCGCAACTCAGTGTGACTTAACCATATTGTCGCCTCGTGGCCCTTGCTGCTTTAATCACCAACCGACTCAATCAAGACTTGTGAACTTAGTGTCACACAACCAACTCTGCCTTGCAGTGCTTCCTGACTTAAACTCGAACGACTCAAACCCAAACTTATGCAACTCTGTGCCAACAACTTAAGACCCGACGTCACATCTCGTGCAGAAGCACGTGTCTACGTTGCAGCCAAATCTTTGGCCCAAACATTGTCTTCTGATCGTGTACATGTTCAACTCAACTCAATCCAAGGCACACACGCGGATTGCCGCCCATGCCGACTCATCTATATGAAAGGTCAATAGCACCACAAGCTATCCTGGACTCTATAGCTTTTGTTAGAGGACGTCCCTTTCAGTGCAAGTAGCGAGCCCCGTTGCAAGTCCCCGTTTAACCCGTACTATCATCCAGTACATCTATTTACATGATTCCTTCGAATCGGTCCCTTGGCCGTCGGGTTGTCGTTCGAGAAAACCTTTCCCTTGGTCGACAATTTATCCAATGACCATACAAGACTCGACTCGAACTGACGTCTCTCATAGTCATTGTTCTTCTAATGTTACCATCTCTCTCAGGGCCAAGTTCAATACTTCTCGTATTCGAGACCGCCTCGACGACCCATGGTCGTGAGTATTCTTCCATGTTGCCCTATCATTTCACTCAACTCGGGGACGACTATTCAAAAGCCCTTTTTCCAACTCAATTGAATCAACTGTGGCCCGTGCCTTAAAATGCTAAGTCCGTGACATCGTACCTTAAGCCAATTTTTGTTCTATGCGACACTACCGCCCAAGTCATACATTATACGACGGGCCTTACGATCGTGAAACCAAGTAATTTTGACAACCGCAGAAAAGACAGTGCTTAGGATGACTTCAAGAGCCCGACCTCATTTTAGCCTAATTCGATCGTGCATCGACTTGAGGAGCAAAGGCTGCATCAAGCCTTGTGTTGTGGGAACATGTCGTGCATACGTCCGACTTTGAACAACCAAGCTATTTGGGTGCCTAGACTTATGCCACAAGCCGTGCAATGCAACTTAACTCATGGGGCGAGCAAGGCTATGCCAAGCCTTGGACGATGGGACCGTACATGCTTTATCAAGCGTTTATACAGGCGACGCCTATGACTTAGGCTAATTTATAGCTTTGTGGCGAAGACTGACTTTCCCTCTCCCAAGCCACGGGACGAAGGTCCGAGTGCCATTTTGAAAACCATCGTGCAACACTTCTAAGCCGATCGTGGGACCTTTTTCCATGTTCTAGCTCAATCGACCCAACTTGGGATTATTCCCTTAGCTATGTGGATTCGTCTCTTTTATTATCAAGCCTACTTGTGTATTGAAAACTTTCATTTTATTAGTACGAAGTCCAAGATGAGGCAAGTTCACCGAAGCCACCCACCTGAGCGAAGAGTCGCCTTGACCGAGCGGGTCTTCGAGCAAGTCGTTGCATGGCTAAGTCCGAACGCCGTCGGCGTTCCGATTCCTCCGATTGACTGAGCGGGATGGGGCACTACATCATACACCACTCAAAAAAAGTTTCATCCTCGAAACTAACTGAGTACTCACTTATTGACTTATAACTTGATTCAACATCCAACAATTTTCATACACTTTCTTTCTACATTTCTTCAATCCGAGCCACGCTCGCACTACTATCAATCTTTCTTTTTTTCTTTAAAACTCACAATCTCAAAATCTTCGATAGTTCCGTTCCTACAATCTACTTGAATTCAACGTATCACTTAGTTGGATCGTACAGATATTTTGGGCGTCCCCAAAATACGTATTCAACCAAGCCTCATGATAGAGAATTCTGTTATTGCCACTCGAGTTAGATCGTACACATATTCGGGCATCCCTGGTATATATGCATGTCAGTCGAGACTAATGAGTGGTATTTTCATACTCTTGAATCATTCCATTCATTAATACCAATATCCAACCCAATGAATTCTCAAGATTACTCGCACCGATGCTAACTCTCGCAACATGGACATCTCGCCTAACTGCTAGGCCATCTCTCCGGGCTAAAGTCAATCCGTCAGTATTAGAATCATAGTTCCCAAACAATAATATGAACACTGACCCCATCCTAAGGTCAAACCAAATTTGATAGTACGGGATTTTCTACCCAAGCTCGCATCACTCTGATGTCTAAACTTCGAGCATAGATTTTACCTATTCGCACTTGCAGCGTTCAATTCCAGGAGTCCGAGTCATTCAGCAAAGCCATCCTACTTCAAGTTCTGCTCAACCAAGTCTCTTACACATCGCTATCACATGTTCAAATATACAATTAGCATAGTCTATCTTCTTAAACCCGTTCGGTATAATCTACCTATCCATTCTTTCCAAGTATAACACGCTATGACACGATTTGTCGCTAAACCATAATTTACATTCCATATTCCTAAGTCATTTATCATAATTTATGTAGTCGATCATAAGGTCGTCTAGCTTGACAATATGTTGTACTCCAATCTCACGCGATTCCGATTATTCACGGTGGGCATGAAATCACCATGCAACACTCCCGCGAGATGACCATCCTCATCGGGACGTAACTCTTGCTTGAGTCTAGACTAATTCATTCTCGATACGCATATTGGATCTACTCAATCCTCAAGTTTATTTAATCATCTATCACAAGTCCAACCAATCCTCGAATTCACATTCGCATCAAACCACAAGTCGAAGCAATCCAAATTGTCGTGTCCTGATTTTTCCGAGTTCGATCATTTCCGCTACATGAATCACCATGTCAGCGCTCACGCGGAACGATCACCCCAAATTTGACATGATGCATATTCGAGACTGGAGTTGCGCTCGCGCAAGACAAGATCGTCGATGTTGTGGTTATCAACGCAACTATCAAGACACGATTGTTTTTATCCAACATTCACTTCAATCAAAATTCCAAGTATAACATTCATTAGAACAATAACACTTGCACGATCGTCATTCCTTGAAATAGAGTGCCCCCGAGTTATCGTATATTGATCTTTGATACGCTTCAATACCATCGATGATATGCATAACCTGACGATCTTCCTTTGTAACGAATTTTGAGTCGTGCAACTGATGCTATCATCCGAACTGGAAATACCATATTTCCTCGATATTCAAGATCAATTTGATCGTTACCCTTAGAACTAGCTATATGTTCAATTTGTTCAAATCCTAAAATCGCGTATGTTCATCCGTCTATCTTAAGTCATGGAGCCGCACATTTTCTCAAGTCGTATCGATCTATGCTAACTCAAATATTTGAATCATTTCCATGCACGCTATCATCCAATCATGCTAAGTTTTTGTATACGATTCACATATCGGTTTCCTCGATCGTGTCAACTCCTTGACCAAATTTTTTTTAATTATTAATTTGAAAAATCCCTTTAATGTCTCATTAGTGTGATGACTTATATTTTGTTTTATCAATAAAGGACCAATGGGTAATAAAATGTTTTGACAGGGCCCATTATGCAACAACCCATTTGTATGGCTTAAGTGCAAACTTGGTTGCTTTATTTCATATAGCTAACCATAGAAGGGGGGATTCTATGCTATACTAGCTAAAAGAGGGGCCTCCCTGTATTTTTTTCAAACTGAATTTAAATCCCACGGCTACGAAACCAAATCCTTCGAGAAGCAGCATTCAAATCCTACTCTTGATAAGAGTCTATGATTCACTCTTATCTACTCGACCTTCCCAACGCACAGTATAAATTCAATGGAGAAATCAGAAACCTATCTCCCAAGAACCCTAGTCTCTCAACCAGCGCGCTTGTGGGATCGTAAGGGAAATGGAAAGAGGAGTATAATCGAAGTCTTTGACAGGTAAACTTTCTCCCCCGACTTCCAGATTCTTCAAGTATTATCTTGTTCTAATAAGTACTCTAGGTGTTCTTGACAATTCCCAAGAGAGATAGTGTATCAGGGAAACCCAAGTGACCACTGTCTCCTTTCTCCCACATTAGCTAACCTGTAATAGAAAGTTGGAAAGACCTTTTTCATTGTCCACATTCCAGTTCATCTTCAGAACATGTCACAGGGAATGGTTCCATACCAGGAACAGCTTCAATAGATCATATTAATCAAGTCCCAGACAGATACTTGATACAGGTATAAGATTGGTCAACCCAGGAATAGATAATAGAGTAGAAATTTTGGTATCGACTGATATCCTTAGAGTTTAGTCTTGCATATCTCTTTAATGTCTGTTCCCTGTTAGAGTACAGATGAATAAGTAACTGTTCCCCTTGAACATAAGTACAGCCCAAATTCTGAAGTAAAAGTTCTGTCCATACCACTACATATGCATCATTAATTTGGTTCTTTGATACATTAAGTGTCCAGCCCTTGTTTATAATATCCTACTCACATATGTATAACACATTCAATTCCATTGTGATGTGGTACCAGTTTAGGGGTTAAATGGATTATGTACCAGTCTATGTGAATACCATTGTAATTTCAAGTCAGACCTTGAACTCGAGATTGTTAAGGGTTTTACTCATGCTTCAGTCATCCAACCATGTAGCCTTTGTCATTATATCTCAGTACAGGTTCAGTTAGCTCTGTCCCAAATTATAAATATCAGTCCTATGCCTATCTATTTAGCAATGTATCCTTGTAGGCATGTAGCATATGGGTTTTTGCATTAAAGTGACTTCAGTATTACACACTGTCCTAAATACTTCCTGAATACATCTAGCATAAAGGTTAAGAGGAGGGTTTATACATGACTGTTTGCACAAGATATTGTGGGTACATACAATATTCATTAGTCCCAGGAAACAGGGATCGAAGATATCAATAGTTAAGAGGAAGGTTTTAGGATGATGTTGGCTTTATGCCTTGTGTTCAGGTTCTCTTTTCTGATTGCTAGGCCTATGTGGGTGGTATTTCCTGTGGAATCAGAACAAGGGCCAGTGCATTTACCTAATTCCTAGGGGTATTAGCTGGTGCATAGGTCCTGTTGTTGCCTTCTTGTCAATGGAGGTCCCTGTGACAGGGAAACACTGATATAACTCTCTGCCTTATGATTATTTAGATTTGATCTTTAGTTCTTCCTTACTGCCAACAACTCAGCCTCAGGCAGTCTAGCTAACTGAGTGTTAGCTATTTACACTTCAAACCATTAACTAGATTCAGCCAATTCTATAACTGATTTCAGTCCTAGGATATTGTGCATGGTATCAGTTTCCATGGGATCTTGGTGTCAGTTATACATTAATTAGGCTATGTATCATGTATCAGTTAACAATGGAGATGTTCATGAGTCAGAAGTTAGGTTTAGGCATAGGCCCTATTATTTAGGTGCTTTTAAGGCTAGAGAGTACCAGAGTTCTATCTTCATATCATAGGGGAATGCTAGTAGTGTTCAGGGATATAACTTTCAGTCAAACCTGGGAGTTGAGAAACAAGTTGTGGCACCTGTCTCAGATTTTTGGAGAGCTATGTTACAACACACCATGATAACTGAAGCTGTACTCCTGAACAGTGGGCCTCTTTCTCATGTCCTTAGGGTCATCCAGCAATTCCTTCAAGATATTTGCTTATCCATAGAGTACTGAGTTCAGTCCTTGCATCATATATTCAGTCCCCTCTTTAACTAAATTCTCAGTTCGGGGAATATTCAGGTCCACCCACACATTTATTTTGTCCAGTACCCAAACCTTAGTCCCAGATTAGGGACCCAACCACATGAGTTCTGTATCCGAGTATCAAATAGACTCTTGTATCGATAGACAGATCGTACCATAGGCTAAAGCAAAAAACAGTGGGATTGACTCTAAATACAGGATGACAGAAATGTGGTGGTCTCCTGCAGTAAATTGTTCAGTCCAATAAAAAAAGGGTTCTGTTCAGTATTTTGGTTCAGTTCTCATTCCACATAGGGTCCAATACCTGTCCTGGGTTTTGAGGGCCACATCATGTATGTTATCCAGTCCTAGAATGATCAGTGCAGGCCAGGTTTCCCATGTCCTGTCCCATGCCTCTTTAGGATATTATTAGGTCCTGCCTAATTCCTGCAGGATATATATCAGTAGGGTATCAGTCCTCACATTATATGCCTCATTCAAATCAGCCTTGGTATCTGTCTCAAGTAAACATTTCAGTCCCACTCCCATTCCTATTTCACTAGTACATATTTAGGATGTAATATCAGCTAATGCTGGTATTGTAGATAGAACATTGGTCTAGATTGCATTAGAGATTAAGACTGATGCTGTTTTAAAATGCTAAAATCTGCCCACTTGTTTGATTTGCCTGCATACAAGTTAGCCACTTCATAATCTGCCAACTTAGTGTTTACCTACTTCCTAATGAATACCTGAATATGAGCATTAGCCTACAAACCATTATGTAGTAGAGAATACATGGTATTACCTACATATTCCCAGTGTGAGAAGGGCTCCTACAGATGGCAGTGGTTTTACTACAATGAAGAAATAGGAATATAACCTGCAGGTAGTAGAAACAGGTTTCAGGTAGGTATGGAGATATCCTGAATAAAGGATAGACTGCCAAAACAGAGTATAGGTAAACTGAAGTAGTTAGAAAACCAACTGGTTGGGAGAGAAGTATCTTGACTGTTAGTCAAAGTTCAGGTTAACAGTATATATGACAGATTTGAGTCAAGCCACACTAGAAAAGTGGATGACTGCACATGTACATAAGGAATATAGCAGCATATGAAATGCCCTTTTGCATTCTGGGTATGCTAGGTAGCAGGTTAACTTGTATTTTTCTATGTATGGGCATCATACTATATTACTTAGTAACAGAAAACACCAAGGACTGGGTATAAGAAAGGGAGAACTATACAAGTAGGATAATGAAACCAAACTTTAACCAACAAGCACTAAGCCAAGGAGGGGTAGTCAATAAACCAAGAAGACTAATGTTTAAGTAGCCTGCCATCCTTGAATCAAATTGCTCATTGACATTATATATATGGAATAAAATAGGTTACCTGGACATCGATACTGATCATAACCATACCAGCAGTTCAGGACCTAAGGCAAGTATACCTTGCATTTCTACACAGCTTTATTTACATGCACTGTCTTTTTATTATTATCTATTTTTTATCATATTATTGACATGTATATTTCATATCCTGCTTGTGTATTTGTATCATTGCTTTGTAGACCGTATTCACAGTTAGCTTTGCGTCTTATTGGTCGTGTTTACTTGTGCCTTGATTGAGTCGTACCATGGGTCGAGAAGTCATGAACTGAACTGCTTTACCTTATTGTCTTGAAATTTTGAAGCTAACCTGCGAGTCCACAATAGGGACGAGGGTTAGTAGTTATCTGTGTCTTAAGCTAACCTGCGAGTCCACAATAGGGACGAGGGTTAGTAGTTATTGGTCCACACCTGCGAGCCCACACTAGGGGCGAAGGTGATGCTAACCTGCGAGTCCATACTAGGGACGAGGGTTAGTAGTATATGGTTCACACCTGCAAGTCCACACTAGGGATGAGGGTGATGCTAGCCTGCGAGTCCACACTAGGGACGAGGGCTAGTAGTTGTTCAAACCTGCGAGCCCATACTAGGGACGAGGGTTTGAGTATTCGATTTGGTTATCCGTTGACATCTTGACATGAGTTCTCTCGACCTCGTTCAGTAGTTCATTTATGTGTAGTCAGTGTACAGATTCGTGCTTTATTCATTGCTCAGTTTTACTTGTTTATTCTGTATTTTTCTCCATGCATAATAAACTGTTAGAAAGTCTCATTTTTATGTATCTTGCTAGTCCTCTGAGGAACTGATGATCTCTTCAGGTTTAGCCAAGTTGTACCAGGAGCACACGAAAGGATTTGAGTCAGCTTCAGACCACGGTGCCTTGCAGTAGAGGTTGTCTCGATTAGCAGGTTGTATTCAGTTAGTATATTCCATGTACTTTGCTCTTTCCATCTATTGGTAGTGGATTTGTGTCCACCGGACGTGACATTGATTCTTGATATTCAGTTATGTTCATTATTGTCCAGTTTTATGTCTTATTCTTTGATCTTGTTTTCGATTTGATTATTCTGTGGATGAGATATAGTTTACCATGAGATTCTAGATTACCGTGACTTGTGTATAGACAGCATACTATCACCGACACTGCGGCGTAGGCTGGGCTTGGACACGTCTTGTATCCGAAAAGCAGGTCCAGGTCGTGACAGATCGAGTCATCCGTTTGTTACCTTAACGTTTCTTTTATTCGATCTATCTACTCAATCATTTTTGCATTTTGTACTTGCGCAATTCATATCTCGTGTGCGTCATTTCTAGTTTGTTCGAACCAACTCGTCATAAACTTCAAGATTGCAACTTACTCAATCATATTCAATCTAAGTCTTTGCGTACTCATTGCTTGCTGATAGACTCATCGGCACCCCGCATCCTCAATCGACCAACATCCTCGAGGCTATCCCATACACCACTCAGGGATGAAGTCATTCGACAAATCCTCAACTATCATTCGATTCACAATCGACTACTTCGAATCTCCGTTCGAACCATTCCTCAAATTTCAAGCACGCTCTCCTATATCACATCGACAATAACATCGTCGTTCGATAGCACCGCTATCGAAACTACCTAATACTCTTTGAATCAAGTCTAACTCATTCTTGCCCGACACAATTTTGGGGTATATGCCCAGCCCGACTTAGCCAACCGTGCTTATTTGAAGTTAACTTTTGTTCAACCATATTTTCTTTCGAACGATTTTGTAAAATATATATAGACTTATTGTATGAATATCCCTTGGGACATTTGAGAGAGAGCGCACTCACGATATCGATTTACGGAAGCAACACTCCAGAGTTAAAGAATTCAATCAAAAGTCGAAGGACGTAAACCGTGCTCTGATACCATTATGTCACGCTCTGCTCCCGTAGGAGCTATCGTCCTCGCTAATGGATGACGCCGCGTGAGCCTAGATTGCGATCATGCAAGGCGGGTTCCATAACGGCCGATTACAGGCTAAGCGACGGGGTCGTCACACAGAAGTCCCAATAAAGACATTGATTAGTCAACAACAAAAATTTGAAGCAAAACACAAGTCATGCAAAATACTCTTTTATTGATATTGAAACAAAGATTACATAGGGGCACGAGGCCAAGATTATAATCACTCAAGCTACTCATCTCACATTACAAGTTACTCTGCTCTCTCTCATCTCTCAATACAATTTGAGTAGGCCAGCGGAAGCTTTAGATAGGCGACGTCCATACATTATGTCCCGTATAAGTTCTGACTCCATGCGGCCGTGCGCCTCAAAATGCCAAGGAACTCTATGCCTTGACGGATCCAAGCGAGCTTCGCACCACGAGCTTCTACCTGTGTCTGCACATAAAATCTGTGTGGGTGTTAGTACTCAACTATACTGGTGGAGTGAGCCCCGCGTGTTAGCCCAATAATTATATCATGTTTTTGAATATGGCTAATCAATTTAGTATAACATAATGACATCACTAATATTCATGTAATCACTATCATGTTGCTACTTAAACTTATCATTGTCCTAATATTAGCATTGTCCTAAATGTTCACTATATCATATTGTTATGCTTGTATCATATTGTTTTATTCGTCTAACATGTTCTTATAAACATGCAGTAAGCATGATTAAGCTTTGTCAAACCAGGACATATGCAATAGAGTATTATTGATGGGCCAAAGACGGCATCATACAAGAAGATTTCTCAGAACCGCCTAACGACCCATCCGGGGCCTCGTATCGAGGGTTCCGCTGCCCGGTCAGCGGATAGGGGTCGAGGGGGCAGCGCCCTCCGTTTGGGGTTCGGGGGCGAAGCCCCCGAAAGGTATTCAGATTTTGAGATCTGTTTATCTTTGGACGACTGCCGTCAAGGAAAAAGATGTCTTCAAGTCTGCTCAAATATCTGAAGAAAGGCGTCATCAAAGGGCTCTTGGTTTTCCTATTTTATCAATATAATTTTTCATATTTATTGAGTCTAGGAATACGATGTACACTGCATCGTACTGGCAAATAGGCTACCCAAGAAACGTTTTCAAAATACCCTTTCATTTTGAAAACAAGCCCACTTACAAAAGTCCAAACTACTTCCTAACTGTTTGACTTTTAAAAAAGCCCAAAAACTAATTTGTAAAACCCTAACAGAACCCTAGCAGAACTCGGCCCAAATTCGGCCAGAGTTCGGCCAGAGTTCGGTTAGTGAACGTTACTTTTTGAACTTGGTCTCCCTGCAGTTACGGATTCCAACGAGATTTTCTCATAGAGTTCTGTCCGAATTCTACCCGAATTCTGTCAGAATTTTGTCTTTGGAAAAACTATAAATAGAGAAGGATTTCGATCATTTCAATTCACTCATACACTTTCATATCTCTTCTCTATAAGCCTACTACTTCTTCCAAAGTATTCTGAGCTATTTATTTTCAAATCCCAAGCCAGCTACAATCCTCTAGTCGATTTGCCAGTACGGTACGGTCTAGAAGTTTCAGAGTGATTGTAATCAGAGGCTTGATTGAAGGTACACACTTCTCAATTGAAGTTGGTCGAGTACTTCGGATCAAAGCTCGCGTTGTAGAAGTTGCAAGAACTTTGGATAAAAACTTATGGTGATTTTCCATTGTGGATTCAACTGGAAGCTAGAGTTCTTCCGACTGGACTAGTCCTCACAAGAGGGAAACCAGTATACATCCTTGTGTTTGCGTTTGCTCTCAACTCTCTACTTTTTATTTACATATCTGTGATATATATATTACGTGATCTTGTTACTAACATTTTTAAATAGATAATTTCCGCTGCCTACTCTATTCACCTCCCTCTAGAGTATTACGCTTTACAACTCGTTCCTACAATCGGTCCTACAATTGGTATCAGAGCCAGTACTGCAACTAGAGGTAATATATTCTGATCCTAATTGTTCCTACAATTGGTATCAGAGCCGGTACTGCAACTAGAGGTAATATATTCTGATCCCAATTGTTCCTACAATTGGTATCAGAGCCAGTACTGCAACTAGTGAGCAGGTGCTCCTTCTAGAGATATTATTGCAGGTGCTCCTTATATAGATATTTTGGCTTAACATCCTTGGAGCAAATCCTCATTACCAAAGCGGGTTATATATGTAAAGCGAGGTAACATTGCTATTATATTCTTATTTATTACAGCTGTTACATAGATCACAGTATCACATATGGCAAGTATGTACTTCACAACTGAAGAGCAATCCTCAAATAGACTCCCACTATTTGATGGAACAAACTATAGTTACTGGAAAACACAAATGAGCTTCTATTTGAAGTCTCTAGATTTTGACTTATGGTCAATTATTGTCAATGGCTACAAGAAGCCTACTATCACTTCTATTCTCACATCCTCTATAATCAACAAGCCCTATTATAGTTACACGGAGGAAGAGAAGAAGTTAGCTAGCCTTGATGCAAAAGCTATGCATATTTTTTATTGTGCTGTAGACACAAATGTATTTAATCTTATTAATACTTGCACAACATCTCATAAAATTTGGGAAGTTCTTGAAGCTACTTATGAGTACAGGTATGAAAGCAAAGCTAGCAACTCTAGAGAGAAGGATAGTATTCATAATGATGCAAATATGTGCATGAAGAAATTGGGATTTAAGGTACAACACAATCCCCTATACGAAGAAGAGCTTGTATGTGACAACGACAAGAAGATAGACCACATCCAAGAAGATTGTACTACTGCTAGAAAGGAGAGTCACTATGAATAATCAAATAAAGAAAGATCATCATCTCACAAGTACACTAGCACGAGCATATGGTGTGAAAGCGAAGCAAGAGATTCTGAAGAAGAAGAAGAAGAAGAAAAAGAAAAGAGACCTCATAAAGCTTTAAATTTATGCTCAATGGCATTATCAAACGAGGTACAAAACAATTCTTTTGAAGAGAGTGAATCTTTTTATGATGAGTTATCTGATGCTTTCAGTGATCTATTAGAAGAACACAAGAAAGTATTAGATAAGTATAAGCAAGCTAGAAAGGATATTCTATCCTATAAGCGGGAGAATGAAAAGCTTACTTGCTTATTGAATGATGCTAAAAATATTTCTCCTTCTGATAATTCTACTGAGATTTCCATACTGAAGTTTAGATTGCATGAGGCACTTGATTGCATTGAGAAAAGCACTCAAGAAAATACTAAACTTAAGGAGGAACTAGAATCAGAAAAGAAGAAGTATTCTATTGCTTCATGTAGAATTGATGCTCTTTCTGCTAAGTATGATGAGATCTGTGCCAACTCTAAAAAGTTAGAGATTAGACTGGGAAAGCAGGTAGTACAACCTACGACTCAGTCTAACTCAAGATACTTAGCACATCACAAAGTCACACAGGACAGATCATCTAGAAAGGAAGCAAGCAAAGCTAAAGCTTCACACAACCATACTTTCTATTACAAGTATCTACGCATATCATATCACACTACTGCACGTTCTCATACTACTGCACATAGCACTAATGTTAATTCTTTCTGTCATTATTGTGGTATGAATGGACATGTTTCTAATCATTGTCAGATTGGAAAACTTGTTGATATGAACTTGTGCAAATGGGTTCCCAAAGCTAACAAATGTGGATCCAAGTATTGGATACCAAAGTCTTCACCTAATATTGCAGGTGAAGCTTCTCATATCAAATAGAACCATGGAGCATGTTGGTGATTGCAAAGCTACAAAAGTCATCTTCCTAGCATTTGCACCAACATAAGTGTGATCACTAGAACCACTTCGGTAACATGCTTCCTAAATAGTTTTTAATATCTAGCATGTTCATACTGATGTCTTGCTATTAGCTTTCATTGATGTCTTTTAAATTGTTTATTGTTTGAATCAATGTGAGACATAATCCTAACTTGACTAGTTGTTTAACTTAAATAATTAGTTCACAATATATAGTATTTTATTTTCTATTAGTGTGACAGATTTGTCTATGTATGCTATTTACTTTTAATCTTTATTCTTGAAGCATGCATAGGAGCTTAATTTTGTTTTGGTGAATATGTTTTGACTCTTCGTCTTTAATTTTTTTTTTACCGGTCACTTCTTACTGATTTATCCTTAACATGTCATATTTACTTTGATTAGTATTTTGTGAGTATGTATGTTTAGCACAAGTCTCCTGTTTAGTTGAAAAGTAGATACATATACTTTTATGTTAACCTTGTGCTTGCATTACATATTCACTATTGATTCTCAAATTTTATTTTGATTAACTTCTTATGAATCAATTACATCTTTGTCTAATAAAGTTTATTTATGCATATTTTTGATCTTGTGATATTTTTTTATGCTTGTTAACGATACATGAATAATTCATTTTCATTTATATATTGCTCATGTTTCTTATATTTTTGTATAAATATCTTTATGGGAATATATGAGTTAAGTTCAAGTTCTATATTATATTATTTTGAAAAGTAGTTTCAAACTTGTACTTATCTCATACTTTAGCTATTGATTACTTTGGAAAAATTCATGTACTTCTCTTTATTAGCTTCTCCCTCAAAGCCTCTTTTAATGATGTATGTTTTTCTTGGCTTTTTGGTTGACATTTTAGATACATGATATTTTTAATATCTTGATCTTGATAAACCATTATTTGGATATTTACTTCTTTTATATTTAGGGATTCTGGATTTCAATGTTGTTCGATGATACTGCATATATTCCTTTAAATCTAAGTTCTTAAGAGTAGAGATCATTTTGGGAACAAGCCGAAAGGGTCCTTCTGCCATACAGGTGTAAATAGCCTGAAGCGACACGGTGTACTAGTCTTCGGACTACCGCTAGCTGGGAACCGGCCCCTACAGCTAACCCGAAGTGATCAATACTTTATAGACTTAAGATTTATTAAGGTGTACTTGCAGCTATCGTCTAGTTCTGGATCCAAGGTACTGAACCCAGTCCCCTAGGTTCCAGAATACATCAACGTATCTAGGTCCTATATTTTGATTTACAAATATTTTAGATTTTGTTGTTACCCAATGATTTTGTAGCACATATGGATAAATATAATTCATACATCTTATACCGTATGCTACATTGTTCTAAGTCCATAGAATATAATTTTTTTCATATTGCACTAATTCTTCTTAAATCCTCGGTTATTAAAGAAGAGATTTGTTTTGGGTACAAGCCTACAAAGGGTCTGTCAGTCACCACGACTACGGTCGTAGCGAAGCGGTACTTAAGTGTTTCCCGGTGAACCTCCGTTAGCTGGGACAATACTCCTACAGCTAATCCAAGATTGATCAACGCTTTATAAACTAAAGATTTATTGAGATGTAGTTGCAATTGTTATCTAATAGATTTTAGATTTTAGCTTTGATGGATAATATTCTCTCTTTATATTTTCACAAAAGGTAGCATATGTTGATCTATCTTGTCGATTGTGAGATTTTATAGCATAGATCAATTTATGTCATCTTTTGACTTACACGATTATTCATCACGTTAATTTGAAATATCTTTTGATTGTTTTATTTTTAAATGTTCATTTAATAGATATTTCTTCTTTGGTCTAAAGATGATTATTTTTTCGTGACTACTCATTGAATATTATGGTATTATGATTTCGTCTTTAACTTGTGTAATATTCAATGATTTTGAGCTTTATTATTCTCTTCTTATTCTAGTTATTTACTGTCTATAACAGTAACTCTTTGCGAAGGAGAAGTCAAGCCTATTGAATTTTCCTCTCTCAAAGTGTTTTCTTTTTTTAAGCCTCCGGTTATCAGATGGACACCGTGCAACGGCTTTAAAAGGGAAGAAATGAACTTTGATAAGAAGACCTAATATTTTTGAATTAGTTTCCTACTTCCGAAAATATGTCTCTGAATTTTATTCTTAAATTTTTTCTACACTATTATTTTTGGATATAGCCATGTAAAGGTGGAGCAGTTAATTGTTTCTAGTCAATTATCCCCTTGACATGCCATATATCAAGAATACACTTTTCTTTGGACATTTATCTAGTTATGTTTATTTATTCAAATGGATTTATTTATGATTTATGGATTCTTTTATTAAAATTGTTTTTGTGACTCGAATCGCCAGCTTTCAGTCTGAGGATTAAATGGACGCATTCGAACATTTATTAAGACAGTTTTTCGTAATAAATTCCACATTTTTGAAAACTCTTTTTGATTTCTTTTTGATTTATTAAATCTTTCTGGTGCTCAAATGTTATTATTAAAGACAGTTTTCAAAATCTTTTTATGCCTTAAAAAATTTCTATTATATATATATATATATATATATATATATATATATATATATATATATATATATATATATATATATATATATATATATAGGAAATATATTTTGTTTGTTCATCTTTAAGCATTTATTCATTGAATATTTCTTTTTCTTGCCTAAAGATGATATTTGTTTTGAGTTTGAAATTTTATATACATTTAATCAAAGGAAAGAAATATGCATATCTTGGATATCCCTTAGATCTTGTGATTATTTATTATATCTATTTTATGCATATAAATTATTTTTGAACTAAATACGCATATTTTAAGGGGGAGCAAATTAATTGTTTCAATTATTTTAAGCCCTTAATATGTGGTATAGCTAGTTCATCATTGACATATATTCTTTTACCTTAAATATTTTGTTGTGTTGTTCATGATATTTGGATTTGTATTGAGTTTATGAGAGAATATATGATTTTAATGTTTATTTTTGATTCTCTCATTTTTGAGTTTCTAAAAGTTATCCTGCCAAAATTAATTTAATTTATTGATAATTCTTTTGATTTTAAACTGATTTGGCATTTCTTATTGAGATTTTATCTCAAAGTTCATGATTATCTATATTTAGACTAATCATACTTTGCGGGGGAGCATTCAAGTCGACTGAATTTTTCCTTCTCAAGTATTTTGTCTTCATTACCTTCATGTTTATCTGATGGATATATATCATGCTAAGGTAATTGAATTCAAATGCATAAACTTTGGTATAGATTTTACATAGATTCTAGTTCATTTTGATTTCTTTTCGATGATTATACTCTTTATGGAATTGATTCACTAATTTGTATGGGCGAATTATGAATCATATTTTTTTTGTGATCATTGTTAAAAGTCTTATTATATTTTTTTTATATACTTGATCTGCGAATTTCTATTCCTCATGATTTATTTATGACCAATAATTGATTTCTACTATATTTATATATATTTTTTGGTCTATTTCAAAACACAATATGATGAACAAAATGTGTTTTGAATGTCATTTTTGGATTTCTATAGTTGGTAAACTATGTATTGATTGATTTCACTGTTTTTATGTTCAACCAACTATGTTGTGTTTTGATAAGTTTTTTATGCTTTAGTTTGTAATTTTCTAAAATCTTGTCGTTACACAGTTCTCTTAATCCTTGATCATGATTATTTGTGCTTTCCTCATTTACTTATGCTTGAGTTCATTTTAGCTCTAATTACGGGAAGCTTATTTTTTATCATGTCAAAGGGGAAAAAATAAGTTTAAGTTAGGACACAATATTCTAGTATTATGTGTTTATTAGTGATACATGCATCTATTGTATATATATTAAACTTAAAGGATTTGCCATAATCAAAAAGGGGGAGATTGTTAGCCCAATAATAGAGTCCTTGCTAGGGCTATTGTATATATATTAAACTTAAAGGATTTGCCATAATCAAAAAGGGGGAGATTGTTAGCCCAATGATTATATCATGTTTTTGAATATGGCTAATCAATTTAGTTTAACATAATGACATCACTAATATTCATGTAATCACTATCATGTTGCTACTTAAACTTAGCATTGTCCTAAATGTTTACTATATCATATTGCTATGCTTGTATCATATTGTTTTATTCGTCTAACATGTTCTTATAGACATGCAGTAAGCATGATCAAGCTTTGTCAAACCAGGACATATGCAATAGAGTATTATTGATGGGCCAAAGACGGCGTCATACAAGAAGATTTCTCTGAACCGCCTAACGACCCATCCGGGGCCTCGCATCGGGGGTTCCGCTGCCCGGTCAGCGGACAGGGGTCGAGGAAGATACCAGGACATATGCAATAGAGTATTATTGATGGGCCAAAGACGGCGTCATATAATATTCTATTTATCTTTGGACGACTGCCGTCAAGGAAAAAGACGTCTTCAAGTCTGCTCAAATATCTGAAGAAAGGCGTCATCAAAGGGCTCTTGGTTTTCCTATTTTATCAATGTAATTTTTCATATTTATTGAGTCTAGGAATACGATGTACACTGCATCGTACTGGCAAATAGGCTACCCAAGAAACATTTTCAAAATACCCTTTCATTTTGAAAACAAGCCCACTTACAAAAGCCCAAACTACTTCCTAACTGTTTGACTTTTCAAAAAGCCCAAAAACTAATTTGCAAAACCCTAACAGAACCCTAGCAGAACTCGGCCCGAATTCGGCCAGAGTTCGGTTAGTGAACGTTGCTTTTTTGAACTTGGTCTCCCTGCAGTTACGGATCCCAACGAGATTTTTTCATAGAGTTCTGTCCGAATTCTGCCCGAATTCTGTCAGAATTCTGCCTTTGGAAAAACTATAAATAGAGAAGGATTTCGATCATTTTAATTCACTCATACACTTTAATATCTCTTCTCTATAAGCCTACTACTTTTTCCAAAGTGTTCTGAGCTATTTATTTTCAAATCCCAAGCCAGTTACAATCCTCTAGTCGATTTGTCAGTACGGTACAGTCTAGAAGTTTCAGAGTGATTGTAACAGAGGCTTGATTGAAGGTACATACTTCTCAATTGAAGTTGATCGAGTACTTCGGATCAAAGCTCGCGTTGTAGAAGTTGCAAGAACTTCGGATGAAAACTTGTGGTGATTTTCCATAGTGGATTCAACTGGAAGCTAGAGTTCTTCCGACTGGACTAGTCCTCACAAGAGGAAAACCAGTATACATCCTTGTGTTTACGTTTGCTCTCAACTCTCTACTTTTCATTTACATATCTATAATATATATATATTATGTGATCTTGTTACTAACATTTTTAAATAGTTAATTTCTGCTGCCTACTCTATTCACCCCCCTCTAGAGTATACATTTAATCAAAGGAAAGAAATATGCATATCTTGGATATCCCTTAGATCTTGTGATTATTTATTATATCTATTTTATGCATATAAATTATTTTTGAACTAAATACGCATATTTTAAGGGGGAGCAAATTAATTGTTTCAATTATTTTATGCCCTTAATATGTGGTATAGCTAGTTCATCATTGACATATATTCTTTTACCTTAAATATTTTGTTGTGTTGTTCATGATATTTGGATTTGTATTGAGTTTGTGAGAGAATATATGATTTTAATGTTTATTTTTGATTCTCTCATTTTTGAGTTTCTAAAAGTTATCCTGCCAAAATTAATTTAATTTATTGATAATTCTTTTGATTTTAAACTGATTTGGCATTTCTTATTGAGATTTTATCTCAAAGTTCATGATTATCTATATTTAGACTAATCATACTTTGCGGGGGAGCATTCAAGTCGACTGAATTTTTCCTTCTCAAGTATTTTGTCTTCATTACCTTCATGTTTATCTGATGGATATATATCATGCTAAGGTAATTGAATTCAAATGCATAAACTTTGGTATAGATTTTACATAGATTCTAGTTTATTTTGATTTCTTTTCGATGATTATACTCTTTATGGAATTGATTCACTAATTTGTATGGGCGAATTATGAATCATATTTTTTTTGTGATCATTGTTAAAAGTCTCATTATATTTTTTTTATATACTTGATCTGCGAATTTCTATTCCTCATGATTTATTTATGACCAATGATTGATTTCTACTATATTGATATATATTTTTTGGTCTATTTCAAAACACAATATGATGAACAAAATGTGTTTTGAATGTCATTTTTGGATTTCTAGTTGGTAAACTATGTATTGATTGATTTCACTATTTTTAAGTTCAACCAACTATGTTGTGTTTTGATAAGTTTTTTATGCTTTAGTTTGCAATTTTCTAAAATCTTGTCGTTACACAGTTCTCTTAATCCTTGATCATGATTATTTGTGCTTTCCTCCTTTACTTATGCTTGAGTTCATTTTAGCTCTAATTACGGGAAGCTTATTTTTTATCATGTCAAAGGGGAAAAAATAAGTTTAAGTTAGGACACAATATTCTAGTATTATGTGTTTATTAGTGATACATGCATCTATTGTATATATATTAAACTTAAAGAATTTGCCATAATCAAAAAGGGGGAGATTGTTAGCCCAATAATAGAGTCCTTGCTAGGGCTATTGTATATATATTAAACTTAAAGGATTTGCCATAATCAAAAAGGGGAAGATTGTTAGCCCAATGATTATATCATGTTTTTGAATATGGCTAATCAATTTAGTTTAACATAATGACATCACTAATATTCATGTAATCACTATCATGTTGCTACTTAAACTTAGTATTGTCCTAAATGTTTACTATATCATATTGCTATGCTTGTATCATATTGTTTTATTCGTCTAACATGTTCTTATAGACATGCAGTAAGCATGATCAAGCTTTGTCAAACCAGGACATATGCAATAGAGTATTATTGATGGGCCAAAGACGGCGTCATACAAGAAGATTTCTCTGAACCGCCTAACGACCCATCCGGGGCCTCGCATCGGGGGTTCCGCTGCCCGGTCAGCGGACAGGGGTCGAGGGAGATACCAGGACATATGCAATAGAGTATTATTGATGGGCCAAAGACGGCGTCATACAATATTCTGTTTATCTTTGGACGACTGCCGTCAAGGAAAAAGACGTCTTCAAGTCTGCTCAAATATCTGAAGAAAGGCGTCATCAAAGGGCTCTTGGTTTTCCTATTTTATCAATGTAATTTTTTATATTTATTGAGTCTAGGAATACGATGTACACTGCATCGTACTGGCAAATAGGCTACCCAAGAAATATTTTCAAAATACCCTTTCATTTTGAAAACAAGCCCACTTACAAAAGCCCAAACTACTTCCTAACTGTTTGACTTTTCAAAAAGCCCAAAAACTAATTTGCAAAACCCTAACAGAACCCTAGCAGAACTCGGCCCGAATTCGGCCAGAGTTCGGTTAGTGAACGTTGCTTTTTTGAACTTGGTCTCCCTGCAGTTACGGATCCCAACGAGATTTTTTCATAGAGTTCTGTCCGAATTCTGCCCGAATTCTGTCAGAATTCTGCCTTTGGAAAAACTACAAATAGAGAAGAATTTCGATCATTTTAATTCACTCATACACTTTCATATCTCTTCTCTATAAGCCTACTACTTTTTCCAAAGTGTTCTGAGCTATTTATTTTCAAATCCCAAGCCAGTTACAATCCTCTAGTCGATTTGTCAGTACGGTACAGTCTAGAAGTTTCAGAGTGATTGTAATCAGAGGCTTGATTGAAGGTACATACTTCTCAATTGAAGTTGATCGAGTACTTCGGATCAAAGCTCGCGTTGTAGAAGTTGCAAGAACTTCGAATGAAAACTTGTGGTGATTTTCCATAGTGGATTCAACTGGAAGCTAGAGTTCTTCCGACTGGACTAGTCCTCACAAGAGGAAAACCAGTATACATCCTTGTGTTTACGTTTGCTCTCAACTCTCTACTTTTTATTTACATATCTATGATATATATATATTATGTGATCTTGTTACTAACATTTTTAAGTAGTTAATTTCTGCTGCATACTCTATTCACCCCCCTCTAGAGTATTACGCTTTACAACTCGTTCCTACAATCGGTCCTACACCGCGCCCATCCATACAAAACCAATACGTTCATTTACTTTGTGCATCATAACCCTTTTATTGTCTTTCTACTCTTGCCCTAGGATCAGTTTTAGGACATAGACTCTCGGCCTATTTTGTGTATCTAGACAATCTCCGTGCCTTATACCAACTTACTTACTTATACTTTGTCTCTAAACCTTTCTCGTGTCAATAACGTCAACTTATCGAGTCGTGTTTGCCTTTCGGCCCATACTCAGAGATGTAACTACACGATATTACCCATTTTCCAGGTGACCGTGCTACAAGTCCATATTGAGGCCATGCCTCGCAACTCAGTGTGACTTAACCTTATTGCCGCCTCGCGGTCCTTGCTACTTAATCACCGACCGACTCAATCAAGACTTGTGAACTTAGTGTCACACAACCAACTCTGCCTTGCGGCACTTCTTGACTTAAACTCGAATGACTCAAACCCAAACTTATGCAACTCTATGCCAACAACTTAAGGCCCGATGTCACATCTCGTGCCGATGCACGGTGTCTACGTTGCAGCCAAATCTTTGGCCCAAATATTGTCTTCTGATCGTTTACATATTC
Organism: Iris pallida; assembly: GCA_029216955.1. Taxonomy (NCBI): domain Eukaryota; kingdom Viridiplantae; phylum Streptophyta; class Magnoliopsida; order Asparagales; family Iridaceae; genus Iris; species Iris pallida. Next base: position 12,788,403 of record JANAVB010034619.1, read on the forward strand.
AACTCAACTCAATCCAAAGGCATACACGCGGATTGCCGCCCATGCCGACTTATCTATATGAAAGGTCAATAGCACCACAAGCTATCCTAGACTCTATAGCTTTTGTTAGACGAATGCCCCTTTCAGCGCAAGTAGCGAGCCCTGCTGTAAGTCTTCGCCTAACCCGTGCTATCATCCAGTACAGCTATTTACATATTTCCTTCGAATCGGTCCCTTGGCCGTCGGGTTGCCGTTCGAGGAAATCTTTTCCTTGTCGACAAGTTATCCAATGATCATGCAAGACTCGACTCGAACTGACGTCTCACACAGTCATTGTTCTTCTAATGTTACCATCCTCTCAGGGCCAAGTTCAATACTTATCGTATTCGAGACCGCCTCAACGACCCATGGTCGCGAGTATTCTTTCATGTTGCCCCATCATTTCACTCATCTCGGAGATGACTATTCAAAAGCCCTTTTTCCAACTCAATTGAATCAACCGTGGCCCATGCCTTAAAACGCTAAGTCCGTGACATCGTGCCTTAAGCCAATTTGTGTTCTGTGCGACACTACCGCCCAAGTCATACTTTATACGACGGGCCTTACGATCGTGAAACCAAGTAATTTTGACAACTGCAGAAAATATGGGATAGTGCTTAGGATGACTTCAACAGCCCGACACCAGTTTAGCCTAATTCGATCGTGCATCGACTTGACGAGCAAAGGCCGCATCAAGCCTTGCGTTGTGGGAACGGGCCATGCACGCGTCCGACTTTGAACAATCAAGCTATTTGGGTGCCTAGACTTATGCCACAAGCCGTGCAATACAACTTAACTCATGGGACGAGCAAGGCTATGCCAAGTCTTGGACGATAGGACTGTGCATGCTTTATCAAGCGTTTATACGGACGATATCTATGACTTAGGCTAATTCACAGCTTTGTTGCGAAGACTAACTTTCCTTCTTCCGAGCCACGGGACGAAGGTCCGAGTGCCATTTTGAAAACCATCGTGCAACACTTCTAAGCCGACCGTGTGACCTTTTTCCATGTTCTAGCTCAATCGACCCAACTTGGAATATTCTCTTAGCTATGTGGATTCGTCTCTTTTATTATCAAGCCTACTTGTGCATTGAAAACTTTCGTTTTATTAGTGTGAAGGCCAAGATGAGGCAAGTTGTCACTTCCCATTCCCAGAATACGTATTTTTAGAATGCATGTATTGTTTAAATGTAAATATTTTAATATTTATCATGTATTATTCTGTATTAAAATTCATTTAATTTCATGTTAATTTATTTCCTGCAATTATTGTTCTGCATTTTACTTTCTGCATTTTATTCTCTGTTTTAGCTTTGCAATGGGTTCGGCTCAGATTGGTTTAATTATGTTGGTTCATCATGAACCGAAATAAACCCCCACCTACCACCACTCCTTCATTTAAAAACCCCAAACCCTTTCTCTCTCTTCATTACTCTTCTTCTTCCTCATAACTCTCCCACCAACCTAGAAGAGCTAGGCAAGTGCCAACTTGCTTCTTGATGGATCCCCATTTTTATTGTTCCATCATCTTCCCTATTTGATTATAAGTCTCTTTAGTACTTAGCATTTTCAATTTCCATGGCTTATTTGTTGTAGATCTAAGTTTGATACATTTTTGGTTTTTCTTGGTTTTGATCTCTAAAACTTACTTATTTTTGAAAACTAATGGTTCTATGTTGTAGAGAATTCAATTTCATGCAGCTTTGGCTTTTGATTCGCTTGATTTCGACTTCGGATGAGTAAGTTATGGCCATTACAAGTTTTCGGAACGTTCATGGCTGAACTGGCTGCTTGGGGACGATGAACCCCATGCGTCGGGAACCCCATGCACCCGGGAGGCCATGCGCTGGGAGGCCATGCGCCGCGAAGTCCCGGCAACGCATTCTTTGACTCCGAGCGTGTCATGCGCGTAGGTTCCTTACGCGCATGTACTGAAGACGCAACGTGAGTATCCAATGCGCCGATTGTGCAGGAACCACAGCGCATGATATTATTTATTTCCCAATCATTTCCCTCAGGCGCATGATATTATTTATTTCCCAACCTTTCCCTCAGGCGCATGATATTATTTATTTTCCAATCATTTTCCTCAGGCGCATGATATTATTTATTTCCCAACCTTTCCCTCAGGCGCATGATATTATTTATTTCCCAATCATTTTCCTCAGGCGCATGATATTATTTATTTCCCAATCATTTTTCTCAGGCGCATGATATTATTTATTTCCCAACCTTTCCCTCAGGCGCATGATATTATTTATTTCCCAATCATTTTTCTCAGACGCATGATATTATTTATTTCCCAACCTTTTCCTCAGGCGCATGATATTATTTATTTCCCAATCATTTTTCTCAGGCGCATGATATTATTTATTTCCCAATCATTTTCCTCAGGCGCATGATATTATTTATTTCCCAACCTTTCCCTCAGGCGCATGATATTATTTATTTCCCAATCATTTTCCAGGCGCATGAGATTATTTATTTCCCAATTATTTCCCACAGCGCATGAGATTATTTATTTCCCAATCATTATTTATTTCCCAATGTTTATTTCCCGAATTTGGCATTAATTAACATTGATTGTTATCTTGATTAATTATCGATCATGCGTTCCTAGATGGAACTAAGAGACTGGCTAGTCGTCTTATTGAAATGAATGAATAAGACACGTTCATATTAAGTATGAACTACTATAATCGATTGGCCGATCCCGAATATTGACATACAGGCACACATGCAGGCTTCAATTTATTTATTTATTTATTTTACTATAAAAGAAGCATGTGTACTTTATGGTCAAGGCATGATTTATTCCATGGTTAGTTTTGATTGTTGCATTACGCTATGTAAGACCTACAATCTAACCGCACAGGTATCGTTGTAGAGTTGGGCATATCGTACTTTGTACGGAAGTACTCATTCTGAATGACCATGATCCACGGCATGAAATTTCACTTAACATAGAAGCTACTAAGTTAAATAAAATAATAATTGCATGGAGAGTATGGATTTCCGAGTTCTTACATGGCAGCCCTCTTGGGACTATTAGTGCCCGACAGGCCGGCTGGTTCTCACAGATACTACAAATCTGCCACACGGGCAGGGAGCGGTATCTGCTTATATTATTGTATATTGTATATTGATGACGGACGTCCCGTTGGGACTCGTCTAATTCATGATTGGCGCAATTGATTGATTGGATAGACTAGCCTTGCTTGCCCATAGTAAGAACTGAGAAATTCTTATTGCATAATTCCAGGATAACTTGGGACTCACAGTAGCAAGCCGTAGTAGTTGCATTGCCGGTTAAACTGATTTGTTTGTGTACTGTACCTACTATGTTAACTAACTAAGATGATCAGAGTGTCGAGACATGACGGGCCAACCTCTGTCCTTGTTTGGTTGGGAGGTTGGATCGAAGTGTCGTGACATTATGTGAATCCTAGTAGTAAGCAGAGATCTATATATCATATTCTCTTATTACTGGTTTTAATCCTTCATATCGTGCTTCCTTGCGGTACTTGCTATTAGAGGTCTAACCTCTCTGGTTTTACATGGCCAGATTTAGAGCCGGTTCCCGAGGACTCAGCTTACTTCTACCTCCAAGATGGTCAATACTAGAGGAATGATCGCAGAAGGATTCGAGTGGGTTCCTTACTTCCCCGCTCGTTTTGTTACTTACTTTATATTTTGCCGTTTGGCACCGACATGTTAGTCGGATTGTCTTGCACTTACTTTTACATAATTGTAATTAAGTCAGACTGCAGCTGATAACAATTGTGTATATGTTGCTATATCATCTGGCTATATTTTGTAAAGCCAGATCTCAAGAACATTTTGACTAAGCGTTTGGAACGCCTTATTGCTTATTCTTAAATGTTCTCTATTATTGCTTCTTGTTTGAATGATTGAGACAATAGATGTGAAGTGACCATAGCGAGACTTTCATGTAGTATGCACCCCCTTGTCTTTTAGACAGCATTGATCGTATTATACGGTATTCATCTGCCCGTAATACGTAGCTGGCTGAGTCATTCCCACGCTCTCCAGTATTCTGGTTCTGGGGCGTGACAAGGTTTTAGTGGTGGCCCATGCAGGTCTGATTTCAGACTTGTGGGGTGTTTTAATTTATAGGATGTCTCAATCACACATGTTCCCCCTTGATCTCATGATTCGTTACTCTCGACTCTAGCTTGACATTCCGGTATCCTTTGACTTCATTGATCTTTCCTGTCCGATCGTTGATTGTTCTTTTGTCCCTTTTCTTAGGGGCACTTCGTCCGCATCTGCCAGGACTGGACAACAACAACAAGAGCAACACAGACAACCTGACCATGTTGGTCAGCAACAAGGGCCGGTACTAACTCAAGAGGCTATCCAAGAAGAAGTAATAGTGGAAGCGGCAGCTGGATCACAGTATCCGGATGTTCCACCACCACCAACAGTTCCACCTACCCCTGCGGAAATGGACACGCCGGCTCTTCTGGAGATCATGAGAGGAATGATGGCTACTCAGCAACACCAGATGTTAGCCCAGCAGCGCATGCACGCTCAGTTACAAGAGCAGAATGTATTACTCAACCAAGGATTGCAGACGGCTTTAGAAAGAGGGGCAAGGACAGATTCAGGAGCGTCAGCCAGGTTTTGCAAGTACAACCCCCGCCGTTTTGAAGGCACGGAGGATGCCATCTCAGCAGATGCATGGCTTAAGGATATTAAGGCTATTCTGACAGCCGCTAAGGTGCCGGCAGAAGAACGTGTGGATCAAGTGAAGTTGTTACTTCAGGATCTCGCACGTGATTGGTAGGAATCAGAGGAGGTAGGCATCAGACGTCTTGTGGCTTGGGACGATTTTACAGCAATATTCAAGACAAAGTACTATGGAGTTGTGGCACAGTTTGAGCTACAACAGAAGTTTATCAACCTCAGACAGGCTGGCAAGACTGTAGATGCTTATGCAGCAGAGTTCTGCAGATTGAGTAGGTTCGCCCCAGAGATGGTAGCAACAGAGAGCCAGAGGGCTATGAGGTTCCAGCAAGGGTTTCATTTTGAGCTCTTGTAATTGATAGAGGGGCACAATTACCAGACTTTTGATGAAGTATTGACGGCAACTCGAAGGCATGAGATAACCGTTCAGAGGATCACAGTAAGGACTGGAGGTCAGAAGAGATCCCACAGTCAGATTGAAGGAGGAGGGGGAGCAGCGCCCCGGACAACAGCACCGTCCCTTGGCATCCGCATTCATGATGTGGCAATACGAGGGCCAGCACCACCACCCAGGCAGCAGCAACAGCAACAGAGGAAGAACCAGCAACCCCCGGCGGGCTGCACTTATTACGGGAAGGTAGGGTACACTAGAGATGTGTGTCGGACATTGAACGGGCAGTGTTTGATATGTGGGAATCCAGATCATCGGGTTACCACATGTCCCATGAATTCGAGGTCAGGAGGACCAGGGCAACAATTTCCTGCTCTGCCAGCGCCAGGGGCAGGACAGTATCGAGGACCAGCGATAGCAGTGAGGCCGTTGGCACAGCGCCCGTTCATGCCACAGGCTCAAATGTTTCGGCAGCAGGGACCGCCGATGCAGCAACACCAGCACAGAACACCCCAGCATCACCAGGGCAGGGGCCAGCGGCAGCACCAGGCTAGGCCGCAGCAGGGAAACCAGCAAGGAGGTCGAGGGCAGGCATTCACTCTGTCCTTGGAAGAGGCATTGGCATCGGGAGATGTTGTGGCAGGTAACATTCTCGTCGCCTCTTATCCCGCAGTAGCACTGTTTGATTCGGGAGCATCACACTCATTTATATCTGCACAATTTGCAACACGGCTAGGAATGGAATTCGAGGCATTGCCAGGGAGGTTGAATATACTCACTGGCAATGGGCTCGTAGGAGTTATTAGAGTTATTCTAGCGTGTAGTGTTGTAGTTTGCGGGCATTCCTTACCCGCCCGGTTGATAGAATTTCCTGTTGGAAATTTCGACGTTATCTTTGGCATGGACTGGCTGAAAAACAGTCATGCGACAATAGATTGTCGTAGAGGGAGTGTATATTTTGATATTCCAGGCATGAAGAGATTTACCTTAGTCAGATCAGTAGCAACTCAACAAGAGCAGGGAGTAGTGACGGCAATGGAAGAAGTTCAAGTCCCGAAGGTAGTTGAAGAGTTTTTAGACGTATTTCCTGAAGAACTTCCAGGTCTGCCACCGGTTAGAGATATTGAGTTCAGTATAGAATTGGCACCTGGAACTAAACCGATATCAGATCGGGTTTACAGAATGGCAGATTCAGAGCAGGCCAAGGTATATCAGCACATAGAGGAACTGAAGGAGAAGAAGTTCATTCAAGCTAGCGTGTCACCGTGGGCAGCACTAGTGGTACTTGTAGGGAAGAAGAATGGGTCATCCAGATTGTGCATCGATTACAGGAAGCTTAACGCGGCAACAGTAAAGAACAAGTACCCACTACCCAGTATCGACGACTTATTTGATCAGTTGAGCAAAGCTAGAGTTTTCTCCAAGATAGATCTCCGTTCAGGGTATCATCAAGTGAGGGTTCGGAAGGAAGACATTCCCAAGACAGCATTCAGGTCGAAGTATGGGCATTATGAATTCTTAGTAATGCCGTTTGGTTTGACCAATGCTCCAGCAATATTTATGGATTTGATGAATCGCATCTTTATGCCGTACTTGGATCAATTTGTCGTTGTGTTTCTCGACGACATTCTTGTATATTCAACTAGTGAAGAGGAGCATGAAGATCACCTCCGGAAGGTGTTACAGGTTCTGAGAGATAACCAGTTGTACGCCAAGCTCAGCAAATGTGAGTTTTAGTCGGATCATATTTCATTTTTAGGTCATATCATATCAGGAGCTGGAGTAGCAGTGGATCCTAAGAAGGTAGAAGCAGTAGAAAGTTAGCCAGTACCCAAGACCGTAGCAGATGTGCGGAGTTTCTTGGGATTGGCAGGATATTACAGAAAGTTTGTATCAGACTTTGCGAGGCTTTCAGCACCCATGACCCGATTGACACGGAAAGATGTGTCATTCGTCTGGTCAGCAGAATGTCAGACATCATTTGAGAATTTGAAGCAGAAGTTAATATCAGCGCCTATTTTTACATTGCCAGTTGGACCCGAAGGTTTTACAGTATATTGTGATGCGTCAGGTAAGGGACTTGGATGTATCCTCATGCAACATGGGAAGGTGATAGCTTACGCATCTAGGCAACTTCGGGACCACGAGAAGAATTACCCAACTCATGATTTGGAGTTGGCGGCCGTAGTATTTGCTTTAAAGCTATAGAGGCATTACTTATATGGTGATCGAGTGGACATGTACACAGACCACAAAAGTCTGAAGTACATTTTTACTCAGAAGGAACTGAACATGAGGCAGAGAAGATGGTTGGAGTTGATTAAGGACTACGACGTGGAGCTTCAGTATCACCCAGGCAAGGCTAATGTGGTAGCAGATGCTCTCAGCAGGAGAGGCGGTACATTTATGTTGACAACACAGAGGCATATCTTAAAAGACCTTCAGAAGATGGGCATCGAGGTTATACTTCCTAGTGATGTAGGAGTTCTGGCGAGTCTACAAGTTCAATCTGACTTGGTAGACAGGATCAAGGCAGCTCAGGCACAGGACCCGAGGATTCAGAAGCTTAGAGCAGAATGTGAGTCCGGACTCAGGAAGGAGATGCAAATCCATGAGGATGGTACACTTAGGTTTGGATCGTGTCTATGTGTGCCTAGTGGAGATATCAGACAGGAGGTTATGACAGAAGCTCACAGTTCTCAGTATTCTGTACACCCTGGAGGGACCAAGATGTACCAAGATATCAAGCAGCACTTCTGGTGGAACGGGATGAAGAGGGAGATAGCTAGGTTCGTTTTCCGTTGCTTGGTATGTCAGCAAGTGAAGGCAGAACAACAGAGGCCAGCTGGGTTATTGCAACCGCTTCCTATCCCGGAATGGAAGTGGGAGCATATCACAATGGACTTTGTGACCGGTTTACCGAGATCACCAAGTGGTAAGGATGCTATTTGGGTAACCGTAGATCGGCTTACGAAGGTGGCGCATTTTCTTCCTTTTAGAGTAGGACAATCTACGGAGAAGTTGGCAGAAATGTATATGCAACAGATAGTCAGGCAGCATGGAGTCCCTGTCAGTATTGTGTCAGACAGAGATACCCGTTTTACATCACATTTTTGGAAGAGCTTACATCATAGCTTGGGTACCAAGTTAAGATTTAGCACGGCTTACCATCCACAGACGGACGGGCAATCAGAAAGAACAATTCAGACTTTAGAAGACATGTTGCGAGCTTGCACCCTAGATTTTAGAGGATCTTGGGAGAGCCACCTACACTTGGTCGAGTTCTCATATAACAACAGTTATCAAGCCAGTATCCAGATGGCGCCATTTGAAGCACTATATGGTAAGAAGTGTAGGTCGCCACTAGCATGGGACGATATCGGAGAGAGAAAGATGTTAGGCCCAGAGATGATTGTTCAGACAGTGGAAGTAATTAAAGGAATTAGAGAGCGACTTCGAGTTACGCAGGATCGGCATCGTCATTGGGCGGACCAGCATCGTAGGCCGCTAGAGTTTTCTGTTGGGGACCACGTGTTCTTGCGGATCTCACCTACCCGTGGGGTCATTAGGTTTGGCGTTCGCGGGAAGTTGAGTCCGCGGTACGTAGGCCCATTTGTTATTCTTGATCGGATAGGCGATGTTGCTTATCGTTTATCCCTTCCACCTTCGTTACGAGAGGTGCATGATGTATTTCATGTATCTCAGTTGCGAAGGTATGTATCGGACCCAAGCCATGTCCTTGATCATTCTGAGTTGGTTGTTGGTACCAACCTGTCTTACGAGGAACAGCCTGTGTCTATTTTGGACCGAAGAGAGAAGATACTCAAGAACCGAACAATTAACCTTGTCCGGGTTGCTTGGGGTCATCACTCTTTAGGAGAGTCAACGTGGGAACATGAGGATGATATCCGTTCACGGTATCCGTACCTGTTTGACTCACAAGGTATATTTTCTTCTGTATACCTTGATTGTCTTAACTCCTCATGCTTGTCACCTTATGAGTAGAATTACTTAATATTGTAGATTGTTATATGTAGATACATTACTTGTTATTATCATTGTAGAATGATCGCTTACTCAGTTGTTTATACTTAGAATAGTTTAGCTTCGATATTTCTATCATGCTTGGATCTGAAATTCTGAGGACGGAATTTTTCTAAGGAGGGTAGAGATGTCACTTCCCATTCCCAGAATACGTATTTTTAGAATGCATGTATTGTTTAAATGTAAATATTTTAATATTTATCATGTATTATTTTGTATTTAAATCCCTTTAATTTCATGTTAATTTATTTCCTGCAATTATTGTTCTGCATTTTACTTTCTGTATTTTATTCTCTGTTTTAGCTTTGCTATGGGTTCGGCTCAGATTGGTTTAATTATGTTGGTTCATCATGAACCGAAATAAACCCCCACCTACCACCACTCCTTCATTTAAAAACCCCAAACTCTTTCTCTCTCTTCATTACTCTTCTTCTTCCTCATAACTCTTCCACCAACCTAGAAGAGCTAGGCAAGTGCCAACTTGCTTCTTGATGGATCCCCATTTTTATTGTTCCATCATCTTCCCTATTTGATTATAAGTCTCTTTAGTACTTAGCATTTTCAATTTCCATGGCTTATTTGTTGTAGATCTAAGTTTGATACATTTTTGGTTTTTCTTGGTTTTGATCTCTAAAACTTACTTATTTTTGAAAACTAATGGTTCTATGTTGTAGAGAATTCAATTTCATGCAGCTTTGGCTTTTGTTTCGCTTGATTTCGACTTCGGATGAGTAAGTTATGGCCATTACAAGTTTTCGGAACGTTCATGGCTGAACTGGCTGCTTGGGGACGATGAACCCCATGCGCCGGGAACCCCATGCGCCCGGGAGGCCATGCGCCGGGAGGCCATGCGCCGTGAAGTCCCGGCAACGCATTCTTTGACTCCGAGCGTGTCATGCGCGTAGGTTCCTTACGCGCATGTACTGAAGACGCAACCTGAGTATCCCATGCGCTGATTGTGCAGGAACCACAGTGCATGATATTATTTATTTCCCAATCATTTCCCTCAGGCGCATGATATTATTTATTTCCCAACCTTTCCCTCAGGCGCATGATATTATTTATTTTCCAATCATTTTCCTCAGGCGCATGATATTATTTATTTCCCAACCTTTCCCTCAGGCGCATGATATTATTTATTTTCCAATCATTTTCCTTAGGCGCATAATATTATTTATTTCCCAATCATTTTCCTCAGGCGCATGATATTATTTATTTCCCAACCTTTCCCTCAAGCGCATGATATTATTTATTTTCTAATCATTTTCCTCAGACGCATGATATTATTTATTTCCCAACCTTTTCCTCAGGCGCATGATATTATTTATTTCCCAATCATTTTTCTCAGGCGCATGATATTATTTATTTCCCAATCATTTTCCTCAGGCGCATGATATTATTTATTTCCTAACTTTCCCTCAGGCGCATGATATTATTTATTTTCCAATCATTTTCCAGGCGCATGAGATTATTTATTTCCCAATCATTTCCCACAGCGCATGAGATTATTTATTTTCCAATCATTATTTATTTCCCAATATTTATTTCCCAAATTTGGCATTAATTAACATTGATTGTTATCTTGATTAATTATCGATCATGCGTTCCTAGATGGAACTAAGAGACTGGCTAGTCGTCTTATTGAAATGAATGAATGAGACACGTTCATATTAAGTATGAACTACTATAATCGATTGGCCGATCCCGAATATTGACATACAGGCACACATGCAGGCTTCAATTTATTTATTTATTTATTTTACTATAAAAGAAGCATGTGTACTTTATGGTCAAGGCATAATTTATTCCATGGTTAGTTTTGATTGTTGCATTACGCTATGTAAGACCTACAACCTAACCGTACAGGTATCGTTGTAAAGTTGGGCATATCGTACTTTGTACGGAAGTACTCATTCTGAATGACCATGATCCACGGCATGGAATTTCACTTAACATAGAAGCTACTAAGTTAAATAAAATAATGATTGCATGGAGAGTATGGATTTTCGAGTTCTTACATGGCAGCCCTCTTGGGACTATTAGTGCCCGACAGGCCGGCTGGTTCTCACAGATACTACAAATCTGCCACACGGGCAGGGAGCGGTATCTGCTTATATTATTGTATATTGTATATTGATGACGGGCGTCCCGCTGGGACTCGTCTAATTCATGATTGGCGCAATTGATTGATTGGATAGACTAGCCTTGCTTGCCCATAGTAAGAACTGAGAAATCCTTATTGCATAATTCCAGGATAACTTGGGACTCACAGTAGCAAGCCATAGTAGTTGCATGGCCGGTTAAACTGATTTGTTTGTGTACTGTACCTACTATGTTAACTAACTAAGATGATCAGAGTGTCGAGACATGACGGGCCAACCTCTGTCCTTGTTTGGTTCGGAGGTTGGATCGAAGTGTCGTGACATTATGTGAATCCTAGTAGCAAGCAGAGTTCTATATATCATATTCTCTTATTACTGGTTTTAATCCTTCATATCGTGCTTCCTTGCGGTACTTGCTATTAGAGGTCTAACCTCTCTGGTTTTGCATGGCCAGATTTAGAGCCGATTCCCGAGGACTCAGCTTACTTCTACCTCCAAGATGGTCAATACTAGAGGAATGATCGCAGGAGGACTCGAGTGGGTTCCTTACTTCCCCGCTCGTTTTGTTACTTACTTTATATTTTGCCGTTTGGCACCGACATGTTAGTCGGATTGTCTTGCACTTACTTTTACATAATTGTAATTAAGTCAAACTGCAGCTGATAACAATTGTGTATATGTTGCTATATCATCTGGCTATATTTTGTAAAGCCAGATCTCAAGAACATTTTGACTAAGCGTTTGGGACGCCTTATTGCTTATTCTTAAATGTTCTCTATTATTGCTTCTTGTTTGAATGATTGAGACAATAGATGTGAAGTGACCATAGCGAGACTTTCATGTAGTATGCACCCCCTTGTCTTTTAGACAACATTGATCGTATTATACGGTATTCATCTGCCCGTAATACGTAGCTGGCTGAGTCATTCCCCCGCTCTCCAGTACACTACTAAAATACCCCACTTTACCGACGGAAGTTTAGCGACGGAAGGATTCCGTCGCTAATAGCGACCAGTTTTCGACATCTTAGCGACGGATTAGTGACGGACAACATAACATAAATTTTTTCCAATTTTAAATATAAAAATTTGTCGGGTTTCCGTCGCTAAGTCGACGAACGTTAGCAACGGATTTTTTTTCGTCGCTTATTTGTCGCAAATGTTGGCGGCAAAATCTTTAAAACATTGGCGGGAACTTTAGCGACTAACTGGCGACGGATATATCCGTCGGAAAACACCTTTTAATTGGCGACGGTTTAGCGACTAATTTATTCCGTCGCTATTCCGTCGCTATTCCGTCGCTAGGTTCTGTGCCCTAACTTAAATTGAACCGACGGGGGGGAATTTTTCATTCCCCCCAAAACTCTCTCTCTCTCTCGCGGCTCTCTCTCTCTCTCGCGGCTCTCTCTCTCTCTCTCGCGGCTCTCTCTCTCTCTCTACCAGGTATCTCTCTCTCTCTCTCTCTCTCTCTTTCTCTAATTTTGGGTTTTGGGGCCGGGGGGGGGAGTGGGGGGGTTGTCGGCTTCGCGGGGGGTGGAGAGGGCGGGGGGGGTGGTGAATGGGGTCAGGGGGTCGGGGGGGTGTGGGGAATGGGGGCAGGGGGTGGGGGGGTGGGGAATGAGGGTCGGGGGGTCGGGGGGGGTGGGGAATGGGGGCAGGGGGGTCGGGGGGTGGGGGGTGGAGAGGGCAGGGGTGTCGGGGGGGGTGTTGAATGGGGGCAGGGGGGTCGGGGGGGGGTCGGGAATGGGGGCGGGGGGTCGGGGGGCGGGGGGGTGGGGGATGGAGAGGGCAGGGGGGTCGGGGGGGTGGGGTCGTAAGGCCTTGTAGATTGAGCTAGAAAACTGATCAGCTTTGAGCGATATTTAAATTGCAATAATGTTTTATGATGTGATCGAAATTATTCTCCCCCGCCCATAATGCAATCTATAATAACATACAACTCTAAATCTACTATCTTATCAGGTTATCCTTTCCTATCAAGCTATGTTTCTCGTTTCATGTACCTTATGTATTACACAAATACGAGAGTTCTATTCAACAAGAAAATTCATATCCATTAGGAAAAGACAACTATGACATAAATCGACTCGTGTACTATAAGTATTACGCAAATATGAAAGTACTAGACATCAAGATATTTCGATATGACAAGAATTGTATTATCATCGTTTTGCTTGTATGCTTCTAGTTTATAGACAAATATCTAGGTTAGGGTTTAATACGATAGTATAGCATTGGGTTTCAAAATTAGGTTATCTTTTCCGAAATTCTTCGAATTTACAACAGAGTATGCTTTGTATTTTGAGCTCCAAAAACAATTATATAATCGACCCTAAGCAACTCTCCATAGAATTTCCTTGGGTAACCCCTTCAGTAGAACAACTAAACATCGGACTCACGCAATTAGATATAGTATATAAAGAATGCAACAACAATAAGAAGAGATGATTCTTCTTACCTCAGCTATTCTACCTTAGCAGATATCAGTAGCATTATACGCTAATCCTTTCAAACCAATGAGATAAAAGTTAGAAACAAAGAGTTCTAAGAATAACACCAAACTATTGAATAGTAAAATAAACCAATATATATACCATATGTAAATGAATATCTATAGTTCGAGATATTTGTAAGGTATTGATCATTCAATCAACCTAGGCAATAATTTTAGCATAAGTTAGACTTATATTGCAATCTCCTATTCACACGAGTATTGATATCGTCGATGCCAATACTCGTAGGAATATATAGTCCGATACCGATTCCGATACCGATACTTTGAACCTTGATTTAAATACATGTTAGTATAGTGTCTTCACATATATGTTAAGAGTATATACATGATTAGCAAGGTAACTAGATACAAGTTATGATACAATGTAAATGCAAGTATACATGTTAGCTAGATAGCTTAGACTTATATTGCAATCTCCTATTCACACGAGTATTGATATCGCCGATGCCAATACTCGTAGGAATATATAGTCCGATACCGATTCCGATACCGATACTTTGAACCTTGATTTAAATACATGTTAGTATAGTGTCTTCACATATATGTTAAGAGTATATACATGATTAGCAAGGTAACTAGATACAAGTTATGATACAATGTAAATGCAAGTATACATGTTAGCTAGATAGCTTAGACTTATATTGCAATCTCCTATTCACACGAGTATTGATATCGCCGATGCCAATACTCGTAGGAATATATAGTCCGATACCGATTCCGATACCGATACTTTGAACCTTGATTTAAATACATGTTAGTATAGTATCTTCACATATATGTTAAGAGTATATACATGATTAGCAAGGTAACTAGATACAAGTTATGATACAATGTAAATGCAAGTATACATGTTAGCTAGATAGCTTAGACTTATATTGCAATCTCCTATTCACACGAGTATTGATATCGCCGATACCAATACTCGTAGGAATAGTCCGATACCGATATACATTATAGAGCTCTGTTTTGCTATTCTGGACATGTTGTGACCTGTGCTGTTCTAAATAGGAGCCAGACACACTCCTGAGACGGGGGAGTATGTATAGTGATGTGGATTCTTACTAACTTATCATGTGAACCCATTTATGGGCCCTTCATTGAACCTTCTCATGTGCAACTTTCAGTCCATTCACAGTTCCCTATATTGTACTCTACATCACCTAGTTCACTTATATCTAACATCCTAACCCTAATCCAAATTTATGAGTATCGATATCGGGCTATTCTTATGTTTAGTTTGTCTTACGATACAGATTTTCACATCCAAATTGAGGATGAGTCGTTATTTTGTTGATCGTACATGGATGTACAAACGACAACACGAGAGTAGAATTGGTGTGAGTGACGATTTTCAGGCAGGCGTGGAAGTATTTCTTAATTATGCAATGAGCAAAGCTCAGTACATGGACGGTAAAAAAATTAAGTGTCCATGTGTTAAATGTCACAATAGACGTTACGAAGAAGTGGTGACTGTGAGAGATCATTTGACCCGTAAGGGTTTCGTACATAATTACGGCCTGTGGTCATCGCAAGGTGAACTATATTCGGAAAGACAGGCTGCGGAAGCTGCTACTTATGCTTTTGATGATAATGCTGCAACGGATGTCATCGAAGACCACGGATGCTCTGTTGATTATGGAGATCTGCAGAACCTTGCACGAGATATGGTGTATGATGCGGCAGGGCCTAATTTTGATCCGGAGGATCCTAATCCCGAGGCGAAGGAGTTCTATGACATGTTTCAGGACGCAGATACTTCTCTATATCCTGGTTGTGAGACTCATTCCGTACTGTCAGTGACGATGCGGTTGTTGAACATAAAGTCTGATTTTAACTTGCCACAAGCTTGCTATAATCGGATCACAGAAGTAATCAAGGAGGTGTTACCGAAGGAATCAAAAGAGCTACCAAAAAACTTCTACAAGTCAAAGATGATGGTCCGACAACTGGGACTAGGGTACGAGAAGATAGATTGTTGTCGCAACGGATGCATGTTGTACTACAAAGAGAATTGCGTATCAGAAAGTTGCAGCTTCTGTAATACGGATCGTTACAAGCCAGTACAGGGAAAAGGAAAGTCGACTAGAAAACGACGTCCTTACAAGTATATGCATTACTTGTCGATCACGAAGCGCTTGCAGAGGATGTATATGTCTCTAAATACAGCAGAACACATGACGTGGCACAGCGAAGAACGCATAAAGGACGAAGGAGAATTGTCACATCCTTCGGATGGAGAGGCGTGGAAACATTTTGATTTGTGTCATCCAGATTTTGCTGCAGAGCCTAGAAATGTACGCCTGGCGCTATGTGCTGATGGCTTCGCCCCTTTCGGACAGTCGGGATCTCAGTACTCATGCTGGCCGGTCATTCTTACCCCTTACAATCTGCCACCATGGATGTGTATGAAGACTCCTTATATGTTTCTGACAGCTATCATACCCGGTCCTAAAAATCCGACGAAGAACATCGATATATATTTACAGCCGTTGGTGGATGAGCTGAAACAGCTGTGGGAGATCGGCGTCACGACCTATGATATTTCCAGGAAACAGAACTTTCAGATGAGAGCTTCACTCATGTGGACAATCAATGATTTTCCAGCATACGGTATGCTGTCGGGATGGAGTACGCACGGCAACATGTCTTGTCCGATATGCATGGAAAATAGTAAGGCGTTCCGCCTTAGGCATGGAGAAAAAACTTCTTTCTTTGACTGTCACCGTCAATTTCTGCCCGCGACCCATCCTTGGAGAAAGAATAAGGACGCGTTCAGATATGGAAAACAAGAATTTTCTCAACCTCCTGCCAGATTTTCGGGATACGATATTTGGGAAGCTGTAAAGGAATTGCCCACCGCAATGGAAGATCCATCGAACCATCGTGTCGAGGGGTTCGGACAAAGCCATAACTGGACCAAACGGAGTATCTTCTGGGACTTGCCTTATTGGAAAGATAATCTTATAAGGCATAATCTTGATGTCATGCATATCGAAAAGAACGTGTTCGATAATGTCTTCAATACCGTCATGGATATTAAAGGAAAGACGAAGGACAATCCAAAAGCAAGACAAGACATAGCCGAGATATGCAAGCGTCCTCATCTGAACTTGATACAAAGGGGTGCTGGTGGACAATTAAGTAAGCCTATAGCGCCATACACATTGAGCAAGGAAGATAGATTAATAATCTGCAAGTGGATATCTAATTTAACATTTTCCGACGGCTATGTTTCGAATTTGTCTAGATGCGTTGATCTCAATGAACGCAAGCTAACGGGAATGAAGAGTCACGACTGCCACGTGTTTATGGAAAGATTACTGCCCATTGCTTTGAGAGAGTTGTTGCCTTCTGCTGTATGGGTTCCGTTGGCCGAGCTGTCTACATTCTTCAGGGATATCTGTTCAACTAAGCTGACGGTGCAACATATGGTACAACTTGAGGAGAAGATTGTCTTAACAATCTGCAAGTTAGAGAAAATATTTCCACCGGGCTTTTTCGACAGCATGGAGCATCTACCGATTCATCTAGCATACGAAGCCCGTGTCGGTGCATCTGTTCATTATCGATGGATGTACCCCTTTGAAAGGTAAATAAAAATCGATATAATTTAAGTGAAATTTAAGTGGATTTTACAATTCATTGTTAATTCTCAAGATAATTTGTCTCTTTAGGTACCTACACCATCTAAAGAAGAAAGTTGGCAACAAGGCTCATATAGAGGCTTCGATATGCGAATCATATCTTATCGAGGAGGTGTCAAATTTCTGTTCCATTTATTTCGATACTCATGTCGAGACAAATCGAAATAGACCTCAAAGGAATGAAGAAGACGTTGAGGATGGAGGTATATTCAATTTAAGGGGCAAGCCTATTGGGGCTAGTAAGAAACGGTGGTTGACCGACGATGAGTATGATACCGCTCACCGATATGTCTTGTTAAATTGTGACATACAAGAAGTGAGAGATTTGGAGAAGTAAGTGACTACGCCTCGTTATAATCTCTAATTTGGTGAATTAAGTGACTACACTTATTTTTATTCTCTCTAACAGTGTATTTAGAGGTGAAGTCAAAATGAGGACACCATATATTACAGATGAGGGACTTCAAAGAGAGGTTGATTGTACCTTTCCGTCCTGGTTTCGTAAATACGTAAGTAACTGAGATAATATGTTATGCGGCTACCATTAAAATATATGCAGCTAAAATATTTAAATTATCAATACATGTTTACAGGTTTTATTGCCTGAAACAACACTCATAAATGAGAGCATTCGTTATTTGGCATTGGGACCGAAGAAGCATGCAAAGACTTTGTCAGGCTATGTCGTTAATGGCTTCAAGTTTAAGTCAACTCAGCATGCTATAAATGCCGAATTTCTCAATGGCGGCTTCGATACCAAGAATTCTGGTGTTTGCATAAGAGGCACCATCTATGACGACGAGCCGGACTTTGACTATTATGGAGTGCTTCGGGAGATTGTAGATTTACAATATAGTGCCCCATATGATATGCATATTGTGATGTTCAAATGTGAGTGGTTCGATACGAGACCAAATATCGGTTGGAGAATCGATAAACAATTTGGATTCGTCGATATAAATCATCGCAGGAGGTATAGAGGGTCCGACACGTTTGCGATAGCAAGTCAGGCTGTTCAAGTCTACTATACAAGCTACCCAAGGCGTCGTAGAGATCGATTTGACTGGTGGGCAGTATGCAAGATTAAATCTAGAAATACATTCAACGTTGGAGACCCAGCATACCAAGAGGACCAGATCGAGAAGCCCCAATACATGGGACAACAGTCGGATACCATGGACGTGGAAGATGTCGATATACCTCATGCTGAGGAAAATAGAGGGAAGGAAGAGGTTGATATGCAAGACTTAGCTGTCAACCAGGGGAGAAAGAGGCGTCTTGTCCCAAGTATTGAGCCTGAAGAAGAAGAAGAAGAAGAAGAAGAAGAAGAAGAAGAAGAAGAGAAGAAGAAGATGAGGATGAGGATGAGGATGATGATACAGATGAAGTCGACGATGAGGATGATGATATAGATGAAGTCGACGATGAGAATGAGGATGAGAACGATGACGATGACGATGAGGACGAGGACGAGGACGATAACGATGATTAGATTAAATATCGGTATATATTAGAAGCACTTACAACTAACTTAGTGAATTCAGTTTAGACGGACACATTCTTATTTCAGTTTATGTTTTTGTCGTTCGATCATCTACTTATTGTATGATTTTCTTTTTACAGATGGCACTCTTAGTTCTCATTGTCTTGATGGCACTCGCCGCCCTGCTGCTGGTATATATATTTTAGTTCAGTTTATATTCATTTATACTTCTATATTGTTAATTATATTTATGTGTTCTATTTACAGGTCATGGTCACTACCACTCGTGCTGCTGGCAGTGGCCGTGGACGTGATGGTAGTGGTGCTGGTGGTGGCGGTACTGGCCGTGGTGGGCGTGGTGGTAGCGGCACTGGCCGTGGACGTGATGGTAGCGGTCGTGGTGGTAGCGGCACTGGCCGTGGACGTGATGGTAGCGGTCGTGGTGGTAGCGGTCGTGGTCGCCTTCCACATTCCCCGGATATAGAGTCCTCCGATCCCGACCTGGAGAGCCCGGCCACAGACTCTTCCCGCCGTCGATCTATCTCTGCGCATGGACCTTCATCTTCATCGAGGCCTGAGACTCCATCCGCTAGCGGATCCGTTCCGCCCCCGGATGCACCAGCGGGTACACCATCAGTTACTGCAGGGTGGGCTCCGGAGTACCCCCGGATTCAGCTTCATCCTGCTACCGGTGAGTACATCCGCGGACCCGCGGATCCTCCGACGCCTCCAGAGAGGCCGATAGGCGAGAACCGACGAGAGCTATGGCCCGCGGGTGATACGTAAGTAAATTTAAGTTAATTTATTAAATTTGTTTCATTTAGTCAAGTTACTAATCCATTCTTTGCTTCTTTGTAGGTTTTTCCCGTATGATGCTGCCCGGATACTCGGGCAAATTATCCGGGAAAACTACCATGGCCCCTACCTCAATTTTTCTGAGGTGCCTCAGAACATGCAGTTCGTCTGGCTCGAGGAGATGAAGGTATATATATATCTTTTGGTTAATTATTAATTATTCTTTAATCCACTAATTTTTTAATTACGTGATAATTTAATTTGTATGTCAGACGACGTTCTGGTGGCCCCCCCATCGCGAGGAGTTGATTCGCAAGGCCTACAAAGCCGCCGCTGGGAAGAAGATACGGGATGCGGTGTACGACGTTCGTACGGCGCATTCGAGGAAGAAGTGGCTCCGGGAGGAGTACTACGAGCAGATGTTGGATAAGATGAATACTGCTCAGTACAGGGAGAAATCAGAGAAAGCGAAGGCGAGCAGACAGGCCGCTGGTCTGCATACGGGAGGTTCAAGGCCCCACGCAGCGACGCGTGCAGATTTGGTGAGATACCGCAAATTTATTTCACTATTAAATTCGGTACTATTAATATACGTAGTTAATTAAATTCGACGTATATTTCGTATACAGGCACAACGGGCGGTAAAGGAGGGGAGAGAGCCGGAGTCGGTCACCGCCTACGATGTATTCCTGCATACACACAAGAGGCGGGCAGACGGGAGCTTCGTCGACGCGAGGGCCCAGGCGACTGATGTAAGTAATTACGTTTATGAGATTTATATTAGAAATATAATTATTGTTAACTTAATTAGGTGAACGTAGGATTCAAATTATAACTTAGGGAAACATAGGATTTAGATTATAACTTAGGAAAACATATAGTATAAACACATTCATTGGATAGGCTGCATATCGTGAGGCCCTTAGTCAGATTGAGCCCCCTGCCGAGGTTGTCGGCGAAACGACGCCCACCCAGACGCCCTCTTCTATGGCCGCTCGCTACGACGACGTGTTCGTAGAGTCTGTCGGCGGCTTTAATAAAGGACGCGTCTACGGCGTAGGTTCCCTGGCGGCGTCGTTGCAGGGCGCGACTCCGAGATATCCACCGCCCCCGCCTCCTTCCGCGCCCCCGTCGGACGATATGAGGACGCAGCTTGCGACTCTCACCTCCGATATGTCGGAAATGCGGAGTCTAATGTCGGATGTGCTGGAGCGCCTTCCGCGTCCTTCTTCTGCTCCCGGTCCAGATCCGTCTGCTCCCGGTCCGTCTAGTGCGGTTGCCGGTCCTTCCGACCCTAGACGTTATTATTTGACCGTTCTGCCGAGGTCCGCCTGGTACCGGATACTGCGCTCATTGGGCTCATGGACTTGATGTCGCCAGAGCAGCTCCGTACGCTTCCAGAGCATGTGTTGTCCCAGGTGCCGGCGTACATGGTGGAAGAGTACATCCGCAGAGCCGAACGACGACGCGATCCATCTCAATGATATTTGTACTGTTTTTGGATATTTGTACTGTTTTTGGATTTTGAATTCTGGATATTTTGGAAGCGTACATGAATGTTTGGATATTATGAATTTGTGTATTTGTGTTTGGATATTTGTACATAGATGTTTGGATATTTCTGTTTGATATTGGATATTATGAATTTGGATATTTGGATATTTGTTGATCGTACATGGATGTTTGGATATTGGATATTATGAATATGTGTAATATTTACGAAAAGGAAATAGAATGTTTCTGTAATTTTTTTTATTAATATTGCATTTAGCGACGGACTAGCGACTAATTAGCGACGGTTATATCTTTTTAGCGACCGATGAGCGACTTACTAGCGACGGAAAATCCGTCGCTAACTGGGTTATATAAATATTTGCAGTTACCGACGGACGAGCGACGGACAATCCGTCGCTAACTGGTTGAAATAAATTTGCAGGTAGCGACGAAATAAATTTGCAGCTAGCGACCAACTAGCGACGGAACTTCCGTCGCTAACTGGGTACAATTAATATTAGCGACGGAATGTCGACTACCTAGCGACGGCAAATCCGTCGACATGGTTCTGGAAATATGGTAGGTTTCCAGAGACTTAGCGACGGATAATGGGTCGCTAATCCGTCGCTAATCTGTCGAGGATGACGACGGACTAGCGACGGCTTAGCGACCCATTATCCGTCGACATGGTTCTGGAATTATGGAAGCTTTCCAGAACCATGTCGACGGATTGGCCGTCGCTAATCCGTCGCTATAACGTCGAGGTTAACGACGGGATGGCGACGGAATAGCGACCGATTTTGCGTATCAGGAACCTCTCTGATACGCTTTTACCGACCTATTTACGACGGCTTAGCGACGGATATTTTAATATTATATGCCATGTAAACCGACGGGAACAAGTCGCTAATCCGTTGCTAATCCGTTGAAAGGCAACCGTCGGTAATCAGTCGCTAGTTCGTCGGTTAATCATTTGTCCGACGGCTTAGCGACGGACAAATTTTAGCGACGACGTATTTCCCGACGGCCATTTTCATCAAATATCCGTCGCTATGCCGTCGGTAATTTATGTTACCGACGGATGAGCGACGGATGTGGCCGTCGCTAAAGTTGGTTATTTTGGTAGTGGTATTCTGGTTCTGGGGCGTGACACAAGTTCACCGAAGCGACCCACCTGAGCGAGGAGTCGCCTCGACCGAGCGGGTCTTCGAGCAAGCCGTTGTATGGCTAAGTCCAAACGTCGTCGTCGTTCCGATTCCTCCGATTGACTGAGCGGGACGGGACACTACATAGGTCAAGTCCAATTCTATTGGATATCAAATTTGATGTGTTAGGTTTAATTCAGTATTCTAGAATTTGTATTTTATTAGGATCAATTTTATTAATAAACACATGTATAGCTTACACTACACACCCTTCATTTCTTGATCCCATGGGGAAAACAAGAAGTCTGTTCCTCCTAACACTGTGTTTGGGAACATTTGTGGGGAGGGAGAGGAAAATTTGAGGGGAAGGAAAATGGAGGAGAGGAAAATGAAAGTAAAGTTAATTTCTTCTTCCTTTGTTTGGATGAACAAAAAGTAGGGGAAGGAAAAGTTTAAAAACAATTTTTTATTTGTTTATGGATAGAGGTACAATTACTATTTCCTCCTTGGTATTCTCAAATGATGATTTAATATTAACGTTTTGAGGGGTGGTGGAGTAAATTCACTCAAATTCCTCTCATCTCTCTCCATTTTCCTCCCACTTTGGAAGGAAAATTTTTGGTGGGACCCACCTACTTTTTCCTCTCAAATTTTCCTCCCCCATTTCTCTCCTCCTTTCCAAACACCATCATTTACAATTTTCCTCTCACTTTCCCCTCAACTTTTTTCTTCCTCCCATTTTCCACTCTTCCCAAACAGTACCTAAATGATAGGGGAAGAGGAGCAGACTAGTAGTAATACTAATACCTTGTTCCCGCTCAGGTTTCCTAAGCAGGGAAGAGTAACTTCTTCTTTCTATGCCATGACAACTAATGATTAACGGCAACATGATTGGTGGCTGGTAGTAAAGGAAAAGAATTTATATATATATATATATATATATATATATATATATATGGACCCGAACCGAACCACATATGCATGTTGCTAAGATTCCTTTCAAAAGGAAATAAACTTTTTACAAATTGACTTGTAATAATTACAAAGTTAGTTAAATTCAAATAGATAGGGACCATGCGAGTTTATATATATATATATATATATATATATATATATATATATATATATATATATAAAATGTGGAACTAACTATAGTAAAGGAAAATCTATATTTTCTAAAATAATGGCTCGTTGGGCAAGATCTGGTTTGATCATAGCTAGTTACAATAGTTTCTAATTCCTAGTATCATAATAGCAAGTACCTGTTAGTTTCATGCCCTAGTCTAGATGGTAATACCATGTTGTGTCTGCTATGAATGTTCTCGGCAAGAGACGTGATGTGCAAGGATCGATAGTTTGGAGCCTTCTAGATGGACTAACCGCCTGGGGATTCTTAAGCGTATGAGCCATCAGAAGATCAGCCTATCCATAACCATGTTATCGTTCGTCCATCTTGACTTGCTTTTTCCATGTTGTATATGCCATACGCTCTTTGTTTTTCTAGCTTGCATCATGTGCAAGCAAATATCCTCGCCCTACTTTTCAAATTATTGTACCTTCAATCACATTATTGTTTAGTTGAGCTTTAGCTAATATGTTAATATGATCGTGCCGTTTATTCAGAATCTACCGTTCAAACCCTACCTGATTTTGTTAATTCGTCCGACTTTTAATTTCGAGGACGAAAATTTTCTAAGGTGGGTAGGATGTAAATTTCCTGAATTTTTTTTATTTTTATACACATTTTTTATGGACATTTGAGATTATGAATCATTATATTTGTATCCTTGTATGAAGGAGTTCCGATTTAATTTATTAGATTTTTATAATTCAAAATTGGTATCTCTTAAGAATAATTCCATATTACTAAATGGTGCATTTTAATTATTGTTGACTAATAATGTTCCCCAACTAATTTAATTATTTATTTTCCTGAACTCCAGTTATATTAAATGTTATTTGTTAAACTAATTAAAATTTCATTTTCCCTTAAAGTTTTCTTTGGACAAATTCTTTCAGCCAATACCCCCACTTATTTTTTCTCATCAACCGCAGTTAAATTTAGATTGTTTGGTAGGCCAAGCCCAAGGCCTACTTCTATTCTCTCCCTCTGTTGAACCTTTAAGTAGCAGCCTATAAATTTTCATTCACGGTTCCATTAGCAGCAGTAGCCGCCAGCAACTTCATCTCCCTCTTACCTCATCTTCTTCCGCAGCCTTCCTCTTGTTCCAAAACCTAAGCTCACAACCCCTCCACACCAATCAACTACTCCTTGCGAGCTCGACTTCTCACCTTCTCCGAAACCGAGTGTACCCCGTCGTGTTTCCCTTCGCGTGTCTTAGCACCCCCAAAGCCGCGACACACCAGGTCGTAAGGTGGAGCGTTCCCACCAAGCCGGGAGAGCCAATAGGCGTGCCCTTTTGCTTGCCTGACTCGGCCGAAGCTTTGCGAGCTTGCCGTCATCGACTCATCTCACTACTGCCATCTTCCTACGGTCGAGCGCCTTGTCGTGAGGCTTGCAACCTTCATCGTCAGTTGTCGTACCCCTCGCGTGGACCACCGACGTTCGACTTGCCCTAGTGCCCTCGTCTTCGTTGCCGACGTATCCCCGGCCAAGAAATCTGAGCTCGTCGAGCTCTCTGAACAACCACGCTCGACCCAGCAACGTCCACAACAACTGCTCCCATACTTCCTCCCGCTCGAGCCAAGTTCAAGTTGCAGATCCATATAGGTATGTTTCTGTGTTATTTATTCACAACCCAGTAGTTAACCCTTTTCGTTCGCATAAGGGAATATGCACTAATTTGTTAATTAAAGAAAAGAGAGGATGAGATAGATGGTTATTCTTAGAAAAGAAACAGCAGTAGTTTTCCTTCCAGTGTTCACAATTAAGGAGCGTTCATAGAAGTAGCACTAGTAGATGGAGCACTATTCATGGCAATGGTTCACGTTGGTAGAAAGGAAGAGCTTGGTATTACACATTAGTAATAGGAATAAATCAATTTAGTGCCAATATGACACTGTTCACGTGGACATTGATTTACTGTTCACGGGGAGCCACTTGCGCCAGCAGCATTTAACAAAATGCATATGGCTAAGAGAGATTAGATTATCATATATAAATATATTTGTGTCACATAGAATATAATATAGATAATAGCACAATTCATGGCAATGGTCCATATAGCGAAATATGTGTGTAGATTAGAAGAAGAGGAAGAAGCTGTAAACTTGGGTTATAAACTGTTCTCGTAGGTTATGGTTGGTTCAAAGCAGAATATAATTAGTTAAAGCATCCGTGTATAAGCCCTATTAATTCCAAATAAAAGTTCCATCTTTGTGCCTATCGTTATGGTGGAGAAGCATTTAAGATGCAAAATTTGCAGATAAGACCCTCAAACTTAGAATCAATTAGTTATTAGAAATTTTATAACTTCGTAACTCAGGAACATTAACTCTATTATTTAATAGCTAGATAATGAAGCAAGCCAACAGTTAGGTACAAGTAATTAGCTTTAATTTTACGAATAGTAATGAAGATAAATATCATATGATTAGTTACTAATGTTTATAGGAAGTGGAATAATCTATTATTCATAAATAGTTTATAGCTATAGTATTCTAAAATATAAGCAGTTAAGTTTTCATACATAAATAAAATCAGTAAAATAGGAAGCACGAGTATTTTCATAAATTAATCTAAATAGGATTTTTTTTTTTTTTTTGTATATTCTTGGAATATTTATAGGTTGGGATCAAAATTCATATCCGGAGCTCAACGAGAATTGGACTGTTTCACAGGCAAGTATATCTTGCCTATTGTACAGTATTTTCATGCATCTGTCTATTGTGTTTCTAGATTACATGCTTCTCTTGATTACCATTGCTATTTTTTCTCATTTTATGCGCACGTACATTATTTATTTATCATGTATATCACTGATGTTCCATGTATAGATAATGATAGTGTTGCTTAGTCATGTGCTACATTCATTGGTGTGTCTTGACCCGTTCTTGTACTTTCTTGAGTTGACTTGACTGGACACCGTGTATAGTTCATTGAGACGGAGAGGACAGTTACTAGGCATGCGGGCTATATGATAGTATTTGTTGGCCATTAGTTCGGATGAGCTTCGGTTGTGTTGGTGATTCTGTTGGCCGTTAGTTTCGTACTACGGTTGTGATATTCTGTTGGTCGTTATTCTCGGAGGAGATGCAATTGTGATTATTCTATTGGCCGTTAGTTTTGTAATGAGCTACGGTTGTTGATGATACTTGTATCAGTTAGCCCAAGTGTTGAATATTTTCCTCAATGTTGTGTTGTCATGTATTTTGTGTAGAAGTATAGTGTCCTATTTCTGTCATTTTCTTTATGCATGTTATACTATTAGATGGACATGTTTTATGTATCTTGCTAGTCCCCCGAGAACCTGGTGATCTCTCCAGGTTTAGCCGAGGTTGATCCAGGTGCAAACGAGCTGGTTTTATGAGCCAGCACCAGACCATGGTACCACTATAGCTGATGACGCTATTGATGCTTAGCGTAGCTTGGACTTAGTTATTTTATTTTCTGTCTCTATCTTATTTTCTTTCTACTAGTAGTGGATTTGTCTCCACCGGACTTAACTTGAATTCATGATACTTGAAACTTCAGTTTTATATTATTCTTTATTATTTAGTTTCATTGATACTCATTTGATCTTAGTTGTATCTTTTTACTTCTGTAGATGAGATATAGATTGCCATGTTACTTCTGGATTTTCTGTGACTCTGAGAATTATGGCCTAGACAGCGTTCTACCACCGATACCGCGACGTAGGCTGGCTTGCGCATGTACTCGCATCCCGAAAAGCGGGTGCAGGTCGTGACAAGAGGTATTTCAATGCACTGTCTGTTTTATTTGTATATGTTCATTACTAGTTATCTTGTTCATACATGTTCTTACTAGTAGTTCTTGTATATGTTTATTATTTTCAGCTTATATACATATTTTTTATTCTCTACTGCATCTCTATGTGTCTATCTAATTTTGTACTAAGTTACATTATTGCAATAAGTTGTACTTTGCTCTTTTACTGACTGGATCGTTGTAGGTGATTTGTATCTTATGCGCTATGGACCATACGGGTGGATTTAGAGACATCTTGGAGGCAACCTTAGATTCTAGATAGAATAGATACTTCTTGCATTTAACTATTTAGCGAATTTGTTCCCGAATGTCATTTTGATGTATTATTGGATAGTTATTGTGAATGAACAAATAGATAAAATTATGATAAAATACTATTTATTTGGTTTTGAGATTAATATTGAGGTCTAGACAACGTACTACCACCAATGCTGCGATGTAGGCTGGACTTGGCTACGTACTCATATCTCAAAACGTGGGTGCGGGTCATGACAAGTTTTTTTGGTGGCCTATACATGTCTGTTTCCGCAAAATTGTGCGAACTCGCGATAGTACCTATATTAGTCATACTACTGCAAGCCTTCGATTAGGAAGTGCTTATTAACAATTAAGATTGATTTGATTTTTAGGAGAATGACTAGGACTATGTATACAATAGGAAGCCGTTATTCAATTTGATTGCTTGGGTAGTTAAGGTTGCTACATAGGCCATGTAATTTAGGTAGGGATATATTGAATTCTAAACCCTATTAGAGATTTGAGAAATTTTCATAGAAGGATATACTATTGTGTTTTAATATGAAGGTTGGATCAAAGGTGGTAGACTATTCGCTTGGTAAATTAGGCCTTCCTAGGATTCAATCCCTAACCTTGATAATTTGTTCAAATTATCTTTTCTGCCATCTCTAAACATTATCGTCACATCGTAAGGTCAGTATTACTTATCTATTTTCCTTGGCCAAACGTAATTATTTTTCTAAGAGTCAATATTTTATTTCCATCTATTGAGTTTGAGCCCGACCTAATTACATTACCATTTATTAACTCTACACTTAAAGGACAGATACCTACACTTTTTTCTATCCTGATTAACTTGGAACTTGTTTAAATTTCTAAAAGCTCCTTTGAAATTTCTTATGGATATAGTTGAAAGAATATTCAATGACTTATAATGGCAAAGCAGATGCACACTGTCGCCATTTATTTGAATTATGGAGACTGTGGGTTCACTACAGCCAGTAGCGCACTGACAAGATATGACCCCCAAGTTGAAGTACTTTCAGGTAAGCGTAGGTTATCGAATATTATTAAAACTATGTCCTAGTTGTCCTATTTGATCTTTGAGTTATTATGTCAATATTGGATAAAGTTAATAGAATATTTGATACTATATCTATTTGAGTCATGAAACTAAGAGTTTACTGCAGCCAGATGTACACTAGCGAGGCACGGATTCTCGATAAAATAACTTCGAATATATTTACGGTTTTCGGATACTATAGTGGCTATATCTTTTATTGACATATGACTATTAATTTTCAAATTGATTTGATGCCTTATTTCTTATTACCATCTTCTTAATAAACTGGTAGTTCTTCCTTTCTTTCTTATCTTTCCTATTCGAGAATCGTCATTCAGTTTCTTCCTAGTAATCATTTAGAACCAATTACTATATTTTAAATCTATTCCACTTGATTTATAATCATACTTAGATTTTGAATCTATGATCGTGTCTAAATGATTTAGGTTAACTAATGGATCGTGCCGAAACGATTTCGATTTTGATCATTCTTAAACGATTTTGATCACAACTAAACTATTGTGATCATATTTCGATTGTGCCAATTCGCATTTTTCTTAGATTTTGATTCTATTCGCTGGCCAATATTGATCATTAATATCATCTTTTGATTATATTCTTAGTCGTGCCTACTTGTATCAATCGAAATTTCGAGGACGGAATTTTTCTAAGGTGGATAGATTTGTAAGCCCACTTCCCAAAATTTAAAAATATTATTTAATTATTTTAAATATTTTTTTAGTTAGAAAATAAAATTTCATTTTAATTCTATAAAAGGAATTGTGATTAACGAACGGATTTGTCAAATTATTTTAAAAGTTAATTTTGTATTTATGAAAGTATATCTCTAGAAGTATTTGATTTATTATTATCAATCATTTGAATTTATAAATTCTATTTTAAATATTATTAGATATTATTCTATGAATTTAGATTGGATCAATCTAAATTGTTAGATTTAATCTTGGAATATTTAATTCCTAATTCTTGCCTATTTAAGAATCCCTCATCTCTATTTAAGAAAGGGCTTCCCTATGTTTCTAACAAATTCCCCAAACATCCAAGTCCATCGTGCCGTATTCCGTGTCTGTGTCCATCTTTCTCTTTTTCCTTATTTCTTATTACAATTATAGTGTTTTTCCCGTATCCGACACACCGGACACCATCCTGTGTCACGCTCCTACCAGGACACACGGACACGACATAACCCTAATCCCTAAACCTAACCCTAATTTGGCCGAAGCACCACCCACAGCCAGTCAAACTCGTCCATCACCACCCTCGTCCCTAGTTCTAACCGACCACCCTCGTTGGCACCACCGCACTCACCGAAACCCCGTAACCTCCGCTTCCATCCCGCTGATCCCGGCCAACTCCTTACCAACACTAACACCACCTGTCTGCCACCGATCCTGGCTTCCCGAGCCACCCCAGACCGGTGCCGTCCATCCTCGAGACCCGTGCCCGACCACAGCATGCCGTCTCACCGGCCCGCACGACCTCACCGTCGAACCCTAAATCCCTAACGCTGCCACCACCAAACAGCAGACCACCACCACAAACAACATCGTCTCCACGACCACGTACCCCATCTACAACATCCACGTCGAGCCTCGCTAGATCCAACACTTGGCGTGCCAGTGAACACTCCTCCTACCAGTCCCGCGCCTTTCGATGAACCCAGCTACTACTATTTCCCCCAAACCTCCTCCCTCTGCCTCGAGCCGCAACCGGGGTTGTCATCGTGCCACCTATGGCCACCGACCGACGAGCTCCACCGATCGAAGCCGTACGCATAGCGTTGTCGAGAGCCGCACGACCGTACTGCTATGGCCGTGTGCCTTGTCGGAGCCAAGTGGCCAACCAGCCGAAAGTCCTGACCAGTCAAGGTGAGCTATCGACCATTCTCTACCTCCTCTGTTCCCTCATTTTCTCTCTATCACTCTTCCTCTCTCTGCTCCCTCTCGCCATCTCAATTCCTTTCTCTTTCCTCTATTCTCTTCAGTTTATATTTTTCTCTATTTCCATTTCTTGAGTACAACATTGTATATTTGGATTGGGTTTTGGGTTCCATTGTTTTATTTTTATCAATATATATTATATAATATTATTAAAACCTATGTTGTAACAAAATATTGTATTGAGCTTGGCCCTAAATTGATTTTCAAACTAGGTTTCGAAACCCTAACAATATTATTATATTATGTTTACCTATTTAGAATAAATATTTTGGACCATTGGGTTTGGATCTTATTGGGTTTTTGGTATTATTATTATTATTGTAATATTTCTTACCTAATTAAATTATAGTTTTAATATAAAAATGATTTCTTTTAAAAATACTTTGACTAAGTATAGTTTTTCAAATATAAGTGTTTTATAAATAGTTATAAGTATGTATTGGTTTATCAATTCCTTCAAATCAAATCTTGTCCATGGCTAATCAAATAAATTCTAATCCTTGCGAGTCCTGACTTCTTTATATCGACCCTAAGCTAATCGGATTATCCTGGACTCAATGACACGGTCTGTTCCATCATTAGAGGCCATCTTGCGTAGTTTTGACATTTGAGACTATTATGTGCCAACATGATCAAGTTACAAGTCAACTGCAACTTAACTTGAGGCAAGTACACTATTGCTTTATCTTCTTATTACATTATAATACTATTCTTTATTGTGTTTTATTGAGTATCCGGTTGAGACACGATTATAACATAATAGGCTTATTGTATCATTGTTCGTTTATTGATTGTTTAGTGAGTCGAGAGGGAAAATGCTCAGTAGGTATGTGAACAAACCCAATTATTGTTATTGTGGATAGCTAAGTTATACACCTCACGTATGGGTTAGCCATACATTTTTATTGTAGATAGCCATCTATGATGTGTCGTATTAGCCCAGTCGTTCACATGTCGAAAGGTATTTCAAACGCACTGCCTGTTTTATTTGTACATGTCCATTGTTACTTGTCTTGTTCATACATGTTTTTACTGGTAGTTCTTGTACATGATTATTGTTTCCAGTTTATATACATGTTTCCTTTATTCTCTACTCATCTCTACTTGTCTAGCTTATTTTGTATTAAGTTACATTATTGCAATAGGGTTGTACTTTACTCCTTTCTTGACTGGATCATTACAGGTGACTTGCTATCTTATATGCTATGGACCATACGGTTTGAGTTAGAGACATCTTGGAGGCGACCTTAGATTCTAGACAGATTAGATACTTCTTGTATTTATTTATTTAGCGGGCTTGTTCCCGAATGTCATTTTGATGTATTATTGGATAGTTATGTGAATGAGCAAATAGATAAAATTATGATAAAATACTATTTATTTGATTTTGAGATTAATATTAAGATCTAGACAGCGTACTACTGCCGATGCTACGGCGTAGGCTGGAGTTGGCTACGTACTCGTATCCCCAAAAGCAGGTGCGGGTCGTGACAATTAACTAGCCATTCTGGACATAACTAGGAGAGACGGTGGGTCGATCAATATAGGTAGCTAGCCCCAATGAAAGCCTATCGAATTTCTAGTTGCATACCCAGTATCAGCTATATCATTTTTATCCATGGCCGGATCGATCCTCTAGCTCAGGGTTATCGTCCGAAGAAACATCGCCCTTGTGCACAAGTTGTCCATGACCACGTACCTGTGAGAACATCTAAACTCACGTAAATACATGACCTAATTTGTGGTATGACTCAAACCTTTTGCATATCGTGCTCATAAATCATACTTTCCATATTTCCATGGAGACTCCCAAACGAGGGACCGCCTCGGCGACAAACGGTCGCATGAACTTTCCATTCTTTGAAACCCAGGAAACGACTACTGCATAGCCTTCTTACTTAACTTGAACAAAACGTGTTCCATAAGTGCCATAGACCATGGCATACTTATTATTGAATCAACCGTGGCTCATGCCTTAAAACTAATTTATGTCATGTGTGACACTATCGCTCAAGTCATACTCTATATGACGAGCCTTGAGACCATGGGAATGTGTGGCTAACCAAGCCGTAGAACCATGGGACAGTGCCTGCTATAACAATGAGTCGATAGCCTGTGGCGTTACTTTGCTTAACTCAATACGTGCGGTCGAAAGACTGAATGCCACTTTGAAAACCGTCGAGGAGTGATATCTAGGCAGCAAGTTAACCATCTCCATGTTCTATACACATTTGACTCAAAGCGGGATTATTCTCTTAGCTATGTGGATTCATCTATTTAATTATCAAGCCTATTCAGTGCAATGAAAACTTCCAGTTATTAGTGTAAAGGCCAAGCTGAGGAAGTTGACTGAAGCCACCCACCTGAACAAGGAGTTGCCTCGACCAAGCGGGACTTCGGGCAAGCCATTACATGGCTAAGTCAAAACGCCGTTGCATTTTGATTCCTCTGGTTGAATTGAGCGGGATAGGGAATTACATACGATGTCCATGATCATCAAGGTATATCTATCTACATAACATAGCACTTCTATATCTCAATCCACATAATAAAAATACAAGTAATAGAAAATATGACTGTTAGTCTGCAGTCCAATAGCATAATAGTCAAAGTAGGCCAAAATAATAATATAGGCCTACAAACATTGAGCTATAACAACAGATGATAATAACATGATAAAAATATAACTTAATAGAATCAACCACGTTTCTCTAGAATAATCTCTACATAACTACTCAACTAACCTGGAAGGAAACTAAGTCTTCAGAAGAACGCAATAAGATACATAATATATATGCTAAAAGCAACAATAAATAACATATAAAAGAGGAACATGAAATAGGGTACACTACGTCTAACCATCCTACATGAAATGCAGCTTTGAGGACACGTTCGTATGGATGGGCTACCAGGCTGAATAAGATTGATTATAAAAGTCACCAGTAATTTGCATAGCGTTCCAAAGACCTAAAGGCCGACTATGTATTATGTATCATCACTCCCGCACCATATTCTCCTTTAGAGAGTATGGATCATTTGGTAAGTGTATCACTTTCGTACCATATTTTCCTCAGAAACTACGGATCACACAGAATTGTAAAATAACTCATACGTCTAATGACTATCCTTCCCATCCTTGAACTATACGAGTCAAGTTAATAACAATCCAGAATACCAGTAAAGAATAGCTATAATAAGTAACCCTATAAAATATAACACTGTGACAACATGCACGCAACGTGAATCGTGTATCGGCACTAGTACGTGTCAACATGTATACAAGAGTATTTCTACTAACATATACAAATAAAAACTAATTCTACTAATGGAAGCATAGAGATACTACTAATGCATGTAATATTGTAACATAGGGCAATGTATACTTGCCTCGAAGCTGGTCACAAATTTGACGATGATTCAGATACGAACTCGTCGAAGAAGTCATCACACGAAAGACGAATCGGAACAAACATATATGGATAAAGAAATAAACATAACCAAATGGTTCCATAAGGCATGAGATATGAAGATTAACTACCCATAAGTCTAATTTGAACACTTGTCAAAAATAAGTTATTTCAGGGTCAATCGAGGTCCAGATATTAGCCTGCAGAGTGCCAAAAATTGGGTCAAAACTGGCTGGTCTCCATAGGTCAAGTTATATGTCAAAACAAACCAAACGAAGATATTATCTCAACAGATATTTCATAATTAAATTCTGATGAGCCGATAACAAAAACGATCGTCGCATCGGATCGTAGGGCCCACGATACGACGATTCATTAAGTTGTCTCATAATTTAATGAAACTTGAGTTACAAACAAGTCAAATGTTGCAAGTCCAATAGATCATCTCGTCATGAATGGAAGAGCATAAACAAACTAATTAAGTTTTTCTCGAAATCCCCGATATGAAGATTGTTGATGGATACAGCTCGAATTCATCGCGATCAGTCAATCAATTCAAACTCCATTAAATTTCCAGGGAATATCGTACACGCCTTCAGGTGCAAGGGGTTCATGTCGGGGTGGTATGGTTCTTCATACGACACTCAATCGAGAGGTTTTTATATAAAATTTAGTTCTACGAAGCCTATTTTAGCCTAGGTTTTGGTTTATAGTTTAAATTAATTATTAAAATTTAGCAAGGTTATAGATTGTTTTGTGGAGCGTGTACCCGAGTAATCGTTTATTGAATTTATCGAGTGAGTAAAGAGTTGTAATCGTTCAAAGTTGGGTTAAGCTCGGGTTGGGTTCTGCGTTTGACCGAAATATGTTATGTTCATAGAGTTCATCGGTGGTGAAGGGCATTTGGCTGTGGAACAAAATGATTCGAGGTAGGTCACCTAGTTGCTGGTTGTAATGGTGAGTGTTCCTAGATGCAATCGAGGGCTTTAATGGTCATAGGATCGTCGGCTTGATCTTTGTTTGCTAGCGATAATGGAAGCAAGGGATGCGGTCAAAAAGGATGCTGACAAACATTGAGATTGGTCGATGAATATAATAAAATAGGTGGAAAGGCACAAAAAGGAAAATTACAAGCCAAATGGGAAGACCTATATGTCGTAAAGACTGTCTACTCGACCGGCGCATAATGTCACAACCCGCACCCAGTGTAGGGACACGAGAAGTGGGTACGTCCAGCCTACGCTGCAGTGTCGGCGGTAGAACGCTGTCCTAGGTCACATACATCTAACAATTATAAGGTACCTGTACAATATATACGCTCCGAATGGAGGACAATATAGAAATGTACAACTCAATCACAGCTAAGGTAGAAAATACGATAAGATAGATAGATATGAAAGTCGCCAAATGAAATACAACAGGAGAAGAAGTCTAAGTATCTAAGATAACATCTCCACAACAGCCAGAATAACAAAATCCCAAATAAGTACATAATGTATCCAAAATAAGACAAGACAATAAAGTAAGATAACTAGTCTAGCTAACTAGCCTAGACTACTGGGGTAATGTCCTCTGCAAGGACTGGGTCCTCTTGGGAGTCCAGCTCGCAGGTGTCATCTAGGCCTGCTCCGTAGTATGTAGGACAGAACTCCTCAATGTCATCTGTAATATTTCAACAGGTCCAGTCAGGATAGGAACGAGCACAATACATCTCACGCAGTTCATAATATGACAGGAAATGTAAGCATGCTATAGAGTAAGATACATAAAATGCTAAAGAATATATATGAAGTAAAAGAGATGATTGTAAAGAAATATCTACTATAGGTAAAGAACTAACAGTGGCTAGTGATGTAGAGATGATTGTAAAGAAATATCTACAAGATAGACATGTGAACGGCTTGAATTTGCACATGATTATTCTAAGAGTTTGCACATGATTACACTACTTTGGAATTGTTCACATGACCGTTTATACTCTCCCGTACCCCAATCAATACACAACGATCCAGATAAGTTATGTTATTATACATGATTTCACATAGGAGCCCATAAATGGGTGCACATAAAGTATACATGAGGGGCTATGTGAACATGAGAGTACATGAATCACAAGAGTGCACATGAATGGTAAAAACACCAGAGTACATGATGAAAGTGAAACGCACATGACATAACGTAACCCGATGCTCCCGAGGGGGATAACATCTCATGAAGGGATCCATATAGTACCAATTCGTGTTAACAACGTGACAACATCAAGTAAAGTAATCTAGAGCATAAATATAAATCCTATCAAGTATGAAACGATCAGAGAATGTACTCGCCTGATATCCTGAGTATCCGATGAGTATAGATATCCAGACAGAGTAGATGAGTCCTATTTAGAGCAACACAGGTCACAACATATCCAGAATGGTAATATTAAACTTTATAATGCATTCTATATGAATTTTAGGTCATTCTAGACTAAAGTCAACTCTTGGTCAACTCTAGTCAACTTCACTAGTCAAACTAGGTCAACTAGGCCAATCCTAGTCCAATCAAGTCTCACTAAGCCTAACCAAGCCTAGGCTAGCACTCAAACACAATCAACTATGTATATATATACCTACACAATATATATATATATATATATATATATATATATATATATATATATATATATATATATATATATATATATAGGCATACATATAGGCTAGTGCCTAATACACAAGCAAGGCACACTAGTCAAACTAGGTCAACTAGGCCAATCCTAGTCCAATCAAGCCTCACTAAGCCTAACCAAGCCTAGGCTAGCACTCAAACACAATCAACTATGTATATATATACTTATACAATATATATATATATATATATATATATATATATATATATATATATATATATATATATATATAGGCATACATATAGGCTAGTGCCTAATACACAAACAACGCACAAACATGGTATACATATAAATAGGGGTGAGTGTGTGTATAGGCATACCTGTGTAGTGTGTGCATAGTTTCATGGGGTGTGTGTGTACAGTTTCATAGTGTATTAGTGAGTGACATGTGTGTGTGTGTGTATTGGGGTTACATACAAGGGTTAAGGATACATGGTGTCAACATTGTATGTGAATATGTGTATGTGGGTGTGTACAGTTTACATAGTGTGTGTGTATTAGTTACATAGTGTGTGTACAGGTTATGAGTGATAGGTAGTGTGTGTGAGTGTTCTCAAGTAAATGAGTGATAGGATGTCTGTGTCTCACATGTATAAGTGTGTGTGTGTGTGTGTGTGTGTCTCAGGTAAATGAGAGTGATAATGAGGGTGTGTGTTCCCAGGTTGTGTAGTGGCTTACCTGTGTAGTGTGTTCTCAGGTTACAACATAGGTTGACAGTGAACAATTTCTCAGGTTTATGTGTAATCAGGTTTATGTGTGTACAGCAGTGAGATGGTCACATCTCAGGAAAAATATACCATGTAACCTCAATTCAGCTCATTACATATAGGCCTAAACAATCATTTCATAAATATACAAAACCTGGTATCAGTAATCAACATTTCTTTTCGAAAACAAACCCAAATACAAAATAAAAACCCAAGATACAACCCTAAACATGAATCATTATGTACCCAGCCATGATAACATATCTGAACTTAACATTGAACATAAATTTAAATCACAAACCCAGTTAACAGTAAAGGAAACTGATTCTCAGGTTCAGTCCAACCAAGAACCCAAATTCAATCGAAAATCAAATAAACATTAAACCAGTGTGTGCACAGGTGCTAGGCACATGTGTTCATGTGTCTGAGGGGGTCTTGTGTCCACACAAGTGGACATGAAGTGTCCAGAACAATTTAAGCATGCACAGATACAAACTGCACAGCACAGCATCGTGCGGCAGGGACATGGGTTCGTGCACACGACACACGATACGTGACACCTCGTGCTCATGTCCACGTGTTCGCCAGGGATAGGGCTAGTGGGTCGACACCCTGATTTGGGTCCAAAACATGTCTGTGTGTGACATGACCCACGTATCAGTCGAAGGAAATCGACTAAACAGTGTCAGTGCAAAACGCGTGTGTGCGTGAGAACGTATCCGATATGTGACACGTGGCCATGCGTGGCTTGGGGGTGACCTGTCAATCACTACCCCGACCTACTAGCCAAGTGTCAGGCCACCACGTGGTGTGTCATATCCAAAATCAGTGTCGGGTAGCAGGGCACAGTGCGGGGTCATCGTGCACAGGTTCGTGTCCAATTTTAGACACAAATTCGACTCGAAAGTGTGCTCAATCCTCACAAAAATCAAAGTACACATGAACATCTACAAAATTGTTCAAATACATTGAAAATAACAAAATAAAATTCATTGTGGCATTCCATCGAACACCTATAAGCCTACACTGATACGTGTCCGATACGGACACCAAATCAACACGAATTTCCACCAAACTTTTCCTACAGCTAGGGGACACCTAGATGGATGCATCTATGGAATTAAATCAGGATTTTAAGGTGATTTGTAGGGATTACCTATAGAGAGCCAATCTCCAAGAAAAAGCCCCAAATAGTGAAGTCTCCTTCCTCAAGCAATGTCCCAATGAGCTCCCCTCCTTGCAAGCTAGCCTCCTTCTTCTTCTACTCCAGATTTGGAATCAAATTCAAAAGATTGGGATCAATTTGGTGGAGGAATGATGAAAGGCGGAAGAAATTAGGGTTTCCTAAAGGGAAATTTCTAAAAGAGGCAAGTGGTTATGAAGAGACATTATATAGGCTGAAATTAGGTTATAATTGGGCTGTGGTGGCCATCCATGTAGGGGATTAGGGTTAGGGTTTCATGTAAATGGGCTTTGAGCCAAGTTTATAAGCTAGCTAGCTCAACCCCTTAGCTATAAGTCCAAATACAAAACTATCCCAATCCCCTCATGAACCCTAGCCACACTCAAGTCAACTAAGACCAACTTAAGTCACATTAGGGTCCCATACCATGCTAACTAAGTCACTAAAGTCAAAGTCAAACTCTAGGCTAGTCTCTAAAGTCAGAACTAGCAAAAGTCAAAAATCACACACCAATGCAATAAATGATAAAATAATTCACAAAAACCAAAATGACCATAATACCCTCAAGACTAAAATTTGGTAGTGACAAATCTACCCTCCTTAAAAGAATTTTGTCCTCGAAATTGAAAGGCAAAACTGAACTGATGAGAAGGTCCAAAAAGATATGGGTATCGCTCGCGTATCTCATCCTCCCGCTCCCAGGTAGACTCTCCTGGAGAATGATGCCTCCATGCGACGCGAACCAAGGGTATCACCTGGTTTCTCAGAACCTTCTCTCGTCGATCCAGAATCTCCACAGGCTACTCTGGATTGCTAAGAGTAGGTCCCACCTCAATCTTTGAGTGATTGAGTACATGGCTAGGATCTGCCACTTACCATCTCAGCTGCGACATGTGGAATACGTTATGGACTCCCACTAGTGCAGGTGGAAAGTCTAACCTGTAAGCCACGTCACCGACTCAACCGCTGATCACGAAAGGTCCGATAAAGCGCGGGCTAAGCTTCCCATCTCCACCAATACGTATCGTACCACGTATCGGAGATATCCTCAAGAAAACCAGATCTCCAACCTAATCACAAACAAGGTCTCAATTACTAATATATTCAAACATGATCAAACAAAATCAAAAATAAAACAACTCCTAATTCTAATCCTATCTCTAAAGTGTACCTCAAACTCCAAAGGTCTGCGGTGGCTATCAACCCAGTGCCGATGTCTGTCCTGCGCCACGCGAATCTGGTCTCTGATGAGCTTCACCTTCTCGGCTGCATCTATAACCATCTCAGGTCCCAATAAAGCTCGCTCTCCAACATCATCCCAAGATAAGAGTGTACGACATCTGCGCCCGTACAGTGGCTCGAATGGTGACATCTTATTGCTGGCCTGAAAATTATTGTTGTATGCAAACTCCACTAAGTGCAGGTGATCCTCCCAGGATCCTCCAAAATCTAAATCATAAGTTCGCAGCATGTCCTAGAGTGTCTAAATAGTCCTCTCTGACTATCCGTCAGTCTGAGGGTGGTATGCAGTACTAAACTTGAGCTGAGTGCCCAAACTAGTCTGCAGACTCCGTCAGAAATGGGAAGTAAAGCGACTATCCCGATCCGAGACAATGTTCATCGAAACTCCATGAATCCTAATAATCTGCCGTATATACATCTCTGCTAGCCTATCAGTAGACGTATCCACTTTAAATGGCAAAAAGTGGGCCAATTTGGTCAATTTGTCTACGATGACCCAAATCGCGTCTTTTTTTCCTGGTGTACGTGGTATTCCAGAAACAAAGTCTATCGTGATGTGCTCCCACTTCCACTCTGGAATGGGCAATGGCTGTTACAAACCTCCTGGCCTTTGTCTCTCTGCCTTGACCTGCTGACAGACCAAACATCTGGCTATAAAGCGAGCTACCTCCCGCTTTATCCCATACCACCAGACGTGCTCCCTTAGATCCCTATACATCTTGTTGGCACCTGGATGTATAGAGTACTGAGATCGGTGGGCCTCCTGTATGACCTGCACCCAGAGCTCTCAACTGGGCATACACAGTCTGGAACCGTGCCTCAATGCACCATCCTCTGTAAGAGTAAACTCATCATCCACCAATCCTGCTTGAACCTGCTCTCGGATACACCACAGAGCAATATCCTCGAACTATGTCGACTTGATCCTCTCCATCAAGTCTGACTGAATCTGAAGGCCCCACATCTGCATCTGAACTCTTGGCACAACCACCTCGATCCCCAGGCTCTCCAAATCTGCTAGCAAGTGACGGTCCATAGTCAAACACATGGCTGTCGGATACCTACTCAAGGCATCGACAACCACGTTGGCCTTCCCTGGGTGATACTGCAGTAAAATGTCGAAGCCCTTCATCAACTCTAACCACCTGCGCTGCCTCATATTGAGCTCCTTCTATGTAAACACATACTTCAAGCTCTTATGATCCGTAAAGATCTCCACCCTCTCTCCATATAAGTAGTGTTTCC
The DNA here is from genome assembly GCA_029216955.1 of Iris pallida. Lineage (NCBI taxonomy): Eukaryota > Viridiplantae > Streptophyta > Magnoliopsida > Asparagales > Iridaceae > Iris > Iris pallida. Next base: position 12,829,370 of record JANAVB010034619.1, read on the forward strand.
ACAACTTCAAAGCAAATATAACTGCTGCCAACTCCAAGTCGTGGGTAGGGTAGTTCTTCTCATGGGGATGTAACTGCCTGGAAGCATAGGCAATCACCTTCCTATGTTGCTGTAAGACACAACCCAAACCCTTCCCTGAGGCATCACTTAGATAGTGAACTCTCCTGATCCTGATAGTAATGTCAGAATCGGAGCTATCGTCAGCCGCTTCTTCAACTCATCAAAAGCGACCTGACACTCCTCTGTCCAGACAAACTCTGCATCCTTTCGGGTCAGCCTAGTCAATGGCTCTGCAACCCAGAAGAAATCCTACATGAACCTCCTATAGTAGCCTGCCAATCCCAAGAAGCTCCTGATCTTCGCTACTGAACTCGGTGCCGTCCAAGCCTCAACTGTCGTGATCTTCTTTGGGTCAACTGAGATCCCATCTATAGTCACCACATGACCCAAGAAGTCAACTCTGTATAGAAAGAACTCACACTTTGAGAGCTTGCCATAAAGCTCCTCCCTCCTGGGAGTCTCCAGAACCACTCTCAAGTGCTCCTCATGCTCCTCCTCAGTCTTCGAGTACACTAGAATATCATCGATGAATACCACTACGAACTTGTCCAAGTACTGGTGGAACACCTTGTTCACCAAGTTCATGAATACCGTCGGGGCATTAGTCAACCCAAACGGCATCACCATGAACTAAAACTGGCCATACCGCATCCTAAATGCGGTATTCGAGATATTCTCCTTCTTCACCTTCATCTGATGGTAACCTGACCTCAGATCAATCTTAGAAAATACCCTCACCCAACTCAGCTGATTGAAGAGATCGTCGATCCTCGGCAGTGAGTACTTGTTCTTGATCGTGAGGTTGTTGAGTGCCCTGTAGTCGATACACATCCTGACCGACCCATCCTTCTTCGGTACAAAGAGTACCGGTGCACCCCATGGTGAAGAACTCGATCGAATGAAGTCCTTGTCCTGCAGCTCATCTACCTGCTTCTTCAATTCTATTAGCTCGCTATTGTTTACCTTATAGACGTGCTGAGATATCGGCTCTGCGTCGGGCACTAAGTCTATAGAGAACTCCATGTCTCTATCCGGTGGTAATCCTGGCAAATCCTCCAGAAAGACGTCAATGAACTCCGCTATCAAAGGGTGTGGCACTGCCTGCTCCTCAACTGATACTCCGCAGAAAACTCCACTGCTCTGCTCCGCCTGCCATCGGGTGAACTCGAACTCTGGCTCTCCGGGTGCTCTGAGAAGAACTCTACCCCCGCGGTAATCTATGCTGGCGTGGTGCCTGCTCAACCAATCCATACCGAGTACGATATCGTAGTTTGGCAATGGCATCACGAGCAGACTCACATCCAACTCTCGGCCTCCCAAATCAACTCTCCGACCTTTGAAAATATCACTAACGAGGACAATACCAATCCCGATCGTGATCTTGTATGTCCTAGGCAACGATTCAGATACAAGGTGGTGTCTAATAGCAAAAGATATAGACACGAAGCTGTGGGAAGCCCCTGAATCGAATAATGCAAAAGCTGGAATGGAGTCGAAAAGAATAGAACCTGCGATCAGCTTCTCGATAGCCTCTGCGTCCTCAGCTGCTATGGCGAAAGCTCGCCCCTGCTGACCTTTCCTGGCCTGTTGCTGATGTTGAACGAACCTCTGCTGTTAAGACTGCAAGGGTCCCTTCTGCTGTACTGCTGGAGCTCCCTGAGCTGCACGTTCTGAAGACATGGAACACTCCTTCAGCTGGTGTTCTGCCGAACCGCAGAGTAGGCACCTCCCGAGCCTCTTCCTACAGTCATTCCACACATGCCCTGCCTTCTTGCAGAAGCCACAACTAACGGGTTGCTGCCTGAGTGCCTTTGGCTGAACCTTCGGCTGCTGCTGCTGCACCTGCTGGAAAGGTGTACGGCCCTGACCTTGGAACTGCTGTGGCTGGAACTGCCTTTGCTGCTGCTGGTGCTGCTGCTGAAAGTGAGGCCTCTTGGCCGGTCCTCCGCTGCCACTGGCTCCATGAGCGCCTCGTCCCCTCTTGAGCCTCAGCTCAAGATCATTCTCTGCTGCTAGGGCACCCACCAGAATCTTCTCAAAAGTGGCACTCCGGTCACTCCTGGTCAAGGACTTGACCTCCTTGACTAACCCCTTCTAAAATCTCTGGGCCTTCGTCGTCTTACTGAGTCCCTCAACAAATCTACCTAGACGGCAGAACTCCCCAGCGTACTCCTCGACAGTCTGACTGCCCTGAACTAAGCTCTCAAACTGCGTCTCCAGGACGCCAAGAGCTGTGTCAGAGAAGAACTCCTCCTTGAACAGCTTCTTGAAGGCTACCTAAGTCTGCCACTCTGTATCATCCCTTGGGTCTGTCTGGTACCATGTGCGGGCCAGGTCCTGCATCTGACTACCTGTCGCCACAATCTGCAGTCGTGCTGGAATCTCTGCCAGCCGAAAGATCTCCTCGATGTTCTCTATCCAGATATCCGCATACAGAATCCCCTCAGTGCCACGGAAGTCTCGCAGATGCATCTTCTGGAAGTCCTGGATCCATATTGTACTCGGCTGATACGGCTGCATCTGGGCTGCCTGCGGCTGTGCAATAACTCTCTCCACAGTCGTCAGGGCAAGCTGATAGGAATTCTCTATGTCCTGCTGAAAATGAGCGGACTGCTGTCGCTGGGCCTCCACCATCCTCTGAAAGAAGTCGAACAACTGCGCTGCGTCAACTGATCCGAAGGTGGCTGCTGCCGAGAGAAATCAAGAATGACAGGGGAAGGTCTCCGTACAGGCGAAGGTGCACCTCCAAATACAGCAGAAATGCCAACCTGAGTTGGAACAACATGAGCTGTGGTCTCGAGGCCCTGCTGAACAGGACGAAAGGTGGCCAACCTCTCGATAGTATCCCCCGACCGGAGCGATGAGATCGTGTCTCCATAACCATCCTGAAGACAGATCAAAATAAGAAGCAATTACTGAGAATGAAGCAAAAAATCAAAGGAGGACAGTTTATCTATTCAAAGGAAAGCATTTAATCAACAAGAATTTAGATGGCAAGTATTGGATCGGAGTTTTCCTAATATGATTGAGAACCTCAAAACTACATCCTATATCCTACTGCAGGCTATAGTGAAACTCTAGTTCGAATACCACTACAAATCTAGACCTGCATGGGCCACTACAAAAAATGTGTCACGACTCGCACCCAGTGTAGGGGCACGAGAAGTGGGTACGTCCAGTCTACGCCGCAGTGTCGACGGTAGAACGCTGTCCTCGGTCACATACATCTAACAATTATAAGGTACATGTACAATATATACGCTCCGAATGGAGGACAATATAGAAATGTACAACTCAATCACAACTAAGGTAGAAAATACGATAAGATAGATAGATATGAAAGTCGCCAAATGAAATACAACAGGAGAAGAAGTCTAAGTATCTAAGATAACATCTCCACAACAGCCAGAATAACAAAATCCCAAATAAGTACATAATGTATCCAAAATAAGACAAGACAATAAAGTAAGATAACTAGTCTAGCTAACTAGCCTAGACTACTGGGGTAATGTCCTCTGCAAGGACTGGGTCCTCCTGGGAGTCCAGCTCGCAGGTGTCATCTAGGCCTGCTCCGTAGTATGTAGGACAGAACTCCTCAATGTCATCTGTAATATTTTAACAGGTCCAGTCAGGACAGGAACGAGCATAATATATCTCACACAGTTCATAATATGACAGGAAATGTAAGCATGCTATAGAGTAAGATACATGAAACACTGAAGAATATATATGAAGTAAAAGAGATGATTGTAAAGAAATATCTACTATAGGTAAAGAACTAATAGTGGCTAGTGATGTATGTAGAAGCATAGAAAAGAACTAGAAAAGCCCATGCGGCTCAAAACAGAAGAAGCCCATACGGCTCAAAACAGAAGAAGCCCATGCGGCTCAAAATAGAAGGAGCCTCATGCGGCTCAGGAATCTATCAGAGCCTCATACGGCTCAGAAACTTTTCAATAGCCTCATGCGGCTCAGGCAAGAATCACGTGACCCTATACAGCTTGCCTTTACAGCTGGCCATAAAGTGACTGCTCCTATTAACTGCTCTGACATAAAGTGATAACTCTGACACTAAAGCTGAAATGATGAACTTTGACATGATCGCGTATTCCTCGGGAAACGAATAAAATCTCCTCTGCAGCTGGCACGATCCACCAACTACAAAGCTCCCTATGCGGCTGCCACCATCCCATGCGGCTGATGCTCGTATACGGCTCGGATCGTGGAAACCCTCGTCATGGGCTCAAATTATAAGAAGTTACCCCATGCGGTCGCTGTTCTCATGCGGCTTGGATCATGGAGATCATCTCCATGCGGCTCAAATATTGAGAGGCCACTCCCATACAGCCTTGACACGTGGCCAGTCCTATGCGGCTCAATTGGAAATCATCCCCATGCGGCTCAGATTTCGGAGACTACACCTATGCGGCTGCCACCTTCATGCGGTCCAACGCCTACGAAGCTACCCTCATACAATCATCACGATTATGACACGTGGCAGAAGATCAGTTTCCCACGTGGCATGAAATCAATCAAGAGTTATCAACAAATCCTAATAACCAGATTTAGTGCAATCATCATGATTACCCAAATCAAAACAGATTTATTGCAATCACGCGGAGTAAACACGTGGCAGGAGATCCGAGCTTCCAAAGATTCATGACAATCAACATTGATTGCCCATACAGATTTTGCACAATCAGCATTAATTGTCTAGATTCGTTACAATCAAGATTAGTGGTCCAGATTAATTGCCAACAAAATAGGATCAAGGAAAATGGCCATTAAATCCCTATATCGCCGACTTTTTTAGGGTAATCATTGCAAACCATAATGATGACACCCCACTCCTATAAATAGCAAGGTGCCATTCCCTTGTAAAGAGATCCCGATCCAAAACCAAAAAAATATTGCAAGGTGCCATTCCCTTGCAAAAGAGATCCTTTCCACCTGGCTGGACACACAGAGAGACAAAGGCGCGCACAGAAGAGTCTTCCCATCTTGAGAGCAGTCCTTCACCGGAGCCAAGGCTACGTCTGATCGTCCAAGGAGTAAGGCAGAGCGGTCGTCGTTTTTCCGAGCCTCTACCTTCACCCCCAGAATCAAAACTAAAAAATCGTACTTAGATTGCTATACCTAGGTTTTCGTCCATAGGCTTTCTTTGTACGAGCGAATTTTATTGTGAAATAAAAGTCCAGTCCTCCCATATAATTATTCTGTTCTTTTATAATCAATGGCAAACACGATGGCGACTCTGCTGGGGACGAACTTCTCCACAGCTGAGGAGTTGGTGATGCAATCAGACGCAGCCAAACTTGGCTCCACTCAACAAATGTTGGTCGCCCGGTTCGACCAGCAGGCATTTGAAGAAATGGTCTCCAACGGAAGCGCTGGCCCGGTCTAGCGGCGAGCCCGCACAAAGAAGGCCCGCAGGAAGTAGAGACCCAAAAATTTCGTTCCTCCCCAAGCTCTCGAAGAATTACTCTCTGTTGCCCGAGACAGCGGAGAAGTCTCGCTTGCGGCCCCACTCCAGACCATAGAGGACCCTGCTGTCCCCAAGTCTGGCAGAAGAAAACACTATGATGCTGGACTTACAAGGGCAAAGAGGAACTCTATGCAGTCCAAGCCGCATAAGGGCGCCAGCCGCAAGAAAGCTCATGCGGCCACAAACGTCAGCCGCAAGCAGAAAACCCATGCGGACAGAATTTCCAGCCGCATGCAGGCAGCCTGTACGGCCATGACATCTTGTCATGACCCGCACCCACTGTTAGGGTACGAGAACGTAACAGCGCCCAGCCTACGCCGCAGTGTCGGCGGTAGAACGCTGTTCTAAGTCAATCATCTAACAATATAAAGGTACCTGTACAGTATAAACACTCCGAATGGAGGTGACATAACAATATACAGTCTCAATCACATCTAAGGCAGAATGATGAAAATAAAAGATAGATAGATACTGGAATAAGGATCCACAGGATACAATCAGAGAGAAAGAGTCTAAGTGTCTACTGACATAACAAATCAGAACATCCAGCTCAATACAAGACTCTAGTACTGAAAAGAAAGAATATATACAATCTAGATCTCAAATAACAGAAAATAGAAAAACCTAGACTAGGGAGCCTCAGTCTCTAAACTAGTGGATCAGACTGGAGATCTGGGTCGCACATGGCATCCACTGCTGCCCCATAGTAGGTATCTATGCAGGCCTCCTCCTCATCCTCTGTAAAATTTTCAACAGGTCCAGTCAGGATGGGAGCGAGCAAAAATATCTCACGCAGTTCATATCGAGTTAGGAAATATAAAGCATACAATAGAGTAAAGTACATGAAACGCTGAAAGAAGAAGATATATGAAAAATAGTAGAGATTTGATAACAGGAAATATCTAAATATGATAAGTAAGAACTGTAAGGAACATGTGATTTTAGAGTACAATCTGGTTATGTAAACGGGCTAGAAAAATGCAATGGTAACTCCATTGTACGTGGGTGTACAATAGACATATACAATAGTTATACAATGTTGTACAATAGGATTTGAGTACATAACCAATTCTACTCCCCCTCCCCAATCAATACACAAGGATCTACTCCAGTTACGTTATCTTATACAATAGTGTACAATGTTATACAATGGATGTACAATGTTATACAATAGTGTACAATGGTCTATCCCTGGGGCTCATGTGATAATGAGAGTACAATATGCACAATGAGTATACAAGGATATGGGTATTCAATAAATACAATATGGAAGTGAAACGTACATCACAATATGTATCTAGTGAATACAAGGGGATAACATCCCAAAAGGAGATCCATATAGTACCAATCCGTGATACAGTCGTGTCAGCATCAAGTACAGTAATCTAGAGCAAGAATGTAAATCCATACAAGTATGAAACGGTCAGAGAATGTACTCGCCTGATAGCCTGAGTGTCTGAAGAGAATATATTATCCGAGGAGTGGTGTCTGTCTCCTATAGAACAGTACAAGTCACAACAAGTCTAAAATGATAAAATGAAGCTCTAATATGCATTCTACATGATTCTAGGTCAATCTAGGCCAAAGTCAACTCTTGGTCAACTTGACTGGTCAAACTAGGTCAATTAGGTCAAGCCCTAGCCCAACAAGTCTACTAAGTCTCACTAGGCCTAACCAAGCCTAGTCTAGCAATCACACACCAATCACAAGGCTATACAAGCCTAGACAACCATCACACATTTACCTTTAGGCTATGCCACTACACTATCTACATCATACCTCATTACTAGTCACACTAGGCTATATATATATATTACACTCACATATACATGTATATAGGGAAGTTATTAAGAACTAGATTACAATTCCATATCACACTACATATTACCTAGGTTGCATATATATAGATATATACATATATTCATATATATACATAGGGGGAATAGGTAATCAAGCAAATGGGTGTGTGTGCATGTGTCCAAGTGTATGTGTGTCATAAACATGAGTGTCAAGAAATGAAGGTGTGTGTGTGAATGTGAGCATGAACAGTGAATGGTGTGAGAGAGGATGAGAGTGTGTGTGAACTTGAGTGATGTGAGGGTGAGTGAATAGTGAGAGAGGGCTGTCCAATATGACAGGACCCTGTGTGTGGTTCAAAGGGTATGTAGGGGCTGTGGGGACAGGGAATTGAGGGTGTACCTAGAGTGGTTAAGGGGGTATTACCTGGCATGCAATGGACAGCAAATAGGGGCCTCTAATTGTCCATTTATGGACTGAATTGGCTATGCATATGGACTGGAAGTTGGGGGCTGTCATAGGACTCAAATGGACTAAAGTTTGAAGGCTAAGGGCAGGTTTTAGTGGCTCCTATGGGCTATAATTGCCAGGTTTAGGGGGCTGTCCTATAGGCTAATATGGCCTGAACATGGACTGTTAGGGATTGGTTTAATGACAGGTAAAGGCAAGTTTAGGGCTGAATGGGATGGCATGTGTATGTGAAACCATGTGTGTGTATGTTCAGTGTGTAATCACAGTGCAAAGAGCTATCAGGAATTAAGTAAGTTATGTGTCAATGTGTGTATCAACATACAAGTCAAAAAGGAAATGAAATCAGTCCAAATCAACATTCCATTCTCAGTTTGCAGCCCCATTTCATATTCAAAACTTAGCTAACCATGAGCTATAACATGTGGAGAAAGGTGCACAAATCTCAGGTTTAACATTTCAAGACAATGTGAAACCTCACCTGAAACTCAGGTTTAAAGGTCTCAAAAACTCAGTTTTCTTCCACAATGAATAACCAATAATATAGTTCATAATTGAACTCATAATTCAGTCCATATCAATATTTCTAGATTTATACATTGAAAAAAAACACTTAAATCAGTCCAGTCAACCATACTCAGGTTTACACATTGAAGAAACATTAATTTAGTTCAAATAGGAAGAAACCCATTTCTCAGCAAACCAATTCGAATGTAACTTGAACAATTCTCAGTTTAAAGAATCAAGCCATTCAATACAGTGAAATGAAAGGAAATGAACTCAGACTAAAACATTGAAATCATTTAACAGTTCATCCAAAAACTCAGTTTAACACAGCCTGTTGAACCCAATGCACAACCAATTAACCCAAAAATCAATACATAGTTAGTAAACCTATAGGGAAACACATGTAGGGACTCAAAACCAAAATTTAGCAGTATTAATCATGCCAAAACAACTGTCCAAATTCGATTTCAGAAACTGGAAATTTTCAGGAAGAAAACACATGTATCAGTAATTTGGGTAATTGATAAACCACTATTGAAAACTCAATAAAAAGAAATTTAAAAGGTTGGTAAATTATAAACACAAGGTGTACATGTCGTGTGAAGTGTTTGTGTCCACAAAAGTGGACAAAAATGTGTCCAACAAATTAAAAATACAAAACAGTGCAAAAATCTGTACAACACAGAACAATCATCGTGCACGTGTTCCTCGAGTTCGTGTGTACGACACAACACGACACAACCCTCGTGGTTGTGTCCCAGTGTCGACCTAGACTAGGGCTAGGGCTAGGGCACCCTGCCACGTGTCCACAACACGTGTACGAGACACGGGACACGCGTGTCAGTGCGTGATTCAACAAAAAACTGTACAGTACACAAAATGGTGCAGGAGCTCGTGCGTGTCCGACACGACACGTGGGGCTCTAAAACTTGGGGAGCCCCGTGTCAGTGTCGGCCCCATGCTGTGTGTCAAATCCCAAGTGTCGGGGTGGCGTGTCCGTGTCACAATCATGCCCGAGTGGCAGGGCACGCACAGTCCCTGCGCGCGCGTGTGCACGACTGCGTGTCACGTGTCCAAAATAGCTCGATACGACACAAACACCACCTCAGTCAACCAGAAACCAATAAACAATATCAAAACCTAAATTCCTATTTAAAAAATTTCCAAAAACGAGATCGAAATCCCCTCTTGGGCATTTCGACAAACACCTAGGCTGCTCCCTTGATACGTGTCCAAATGGACACGAAACTTAGGATACCCGACACAAAACCTATACTGATGCTTAGGGGACTCCTAGGGCTCCCTAATGATGAAGACAGAACAAAATTTCATGGAGGGATGAGGAAATTACCTATTGTTGAACTTTCCAATAAAAACCCCTATTCAAAGCTCTTCTCCTTGATGTCCCAATCCACCAATATCACCACAAACTGAAATAAAACTCCAACAACAGCAAGTATACCAGTGTTAGAACCCATTGCAACTGATTTGGGGATTTTAGGACCTAAAATGAATTTATGGTGAATTAATGAAGACAAGAACTCACCTCCTTCTAAACTTGAGCTTTCCTAAAAGAGGCAACCCTAAACTAAGAGAGTATTTATAGGGTGGTGTTCCCAAGGAGGATATGGTGGCTGGCCACTAAGGCTTAGGGTTAGGGTTTTGAAACTTGTCTTGGGCTTTGGGCCTAGTTATTAAACAAATGACTTAAGGGTCACAAGTCATGGCTTGTGGTTAAATCTTTCTATTCAAAACTCAATATTCTCAAATGTTTGCACTAACTAGAGTATGGTTGACCTAACTTAACCTAGGATCTCATATCTAGTCAAGTCCAACCTAACTAGGGTTAGGTCACAAAGTTAAAGCTTAGTCAAAGTCAACCTAGTCAACCTTCAATCAAACAATTCCAAAATAAATTCTAAAAATTTCTAAAAATTCCAATAAATTCTAAAATGACCAAAATATCCTTTAGGCTAAAATATACTAATCAAATATCCTAATCACAATGACTAGGCTCTAGGTCAACAGTCTAAGGCTACACTAGTCAAAGCACCAAAATCACAAGTCATGATTTAAATGGTTTAAAAAAAATGATTAAAAATTACCAAAAATCATATTATTAAATAAATATCATAATTAAATAAATTAAAATACAAAATTTCAAAATTACCCTCATTTTAGAAACTGGGTGTTACACATCTAGCCGCATACAGAAGGTTCATGCAGCCACAAAGGATAGCCGCATGCCGACAGCCTGTACGGCCACGACTCCTAGCCGCATACAGAACGGTCATACGGCCACACATACCAGCCGCATGCAGACAGCCTGCACGGCCACCGATCCCAGCCTCATACCATCTCTCCCATGCGGTTCACGGTCAGTCTTTGACCGCCTCTCATACGGTCCTGACCACGAAGGCTCTCTGGAGCATATACCAGACTCTGTTGTGACCAGCTTGGTCTCTTCCTACTATGCACTCTCAGGTGCTAGAAGGAGGAAGCCTCGGGTAGTGCGGGCTCGACGAGCTCAGTCGACTGTCCCAACTTCTGACTATCAGGGCATCCCGATGACTATTACGCGGGCCCCTGATGGAAAGTTGTATAAAACTATCCTTGTCCAGCCCCCGACAACAGACGAACGGGATAGTCATCGAGAATCTTCCAACAACGATCAGGGGCAAGTACTCGTACGCCCTCCACATCAGGGAGCAGGTAGGAGGCCAACACGCTCATGTGCTCAGAAATCTCGGACTCATAAATCGGGTGACTTGTGCAACGTGGTTCTTCACAAGCGCAAGGAAAGAGACGAAGATTTGATGTGCAAAGAGCCCTGTCAAGGACATCAATGCACCCAAGTCATAGTCAACTGCTGCTGCAACAAGGCAGCAGCACAAAAAGACCGGTGGCCCGTCTTCCAAAGGCTGCAACACCCAAACTCAGAAGACGAGGCGCTTCTCGTCGCCTCTTGCAATTATGCTCTGAAGATTCCTGGCAACGGAAGAGGAAAGAAAACAAATGTCTCCAGCCCAAAAATTTCAACCGACGTAACCAAGAAAATTTCTTCTAAATGGTTGTCTACCACCGTTGCAGGAGGAGTTTACCAAGGTACCCGCTCAAAGACGAAATCTGCCACACTGGGAGATTCGTCTACATCTATGGGAGACACCGTAGCCGGGGGTAGCATTCCTCCAAACATCCACAACAACCCGATGTTCCAAGAAGATAGTCCGGGGGAAATGGTTCACCCAACAGATGCAGCAGATCCCGACGTCCCCGAGGACGTCCACAATTCCCAAGACGAGGCAAGCTCTGAAGCTGGAGGTACCACTCTTTCTGAGTCCGAACCAGAGGAGAACATTCCCACATACCCTGACGACTTTTCTGTACGAGGGTACGACTCAGAGGGCACGTCCTCTACCGTTCCTTCCATCTCTCATCATATAAAGACGGTATTTATGACGGACAGCAACCAAGAGGGTCCTAGTGATCGCCAACGCATCGACACTCTGGAGGCCATACTGTATGCTTTGGTCAAGTCCATGGACGAGATCAAAGCGGCCCTTCCGACTCTGCAAGGAAGGACGCCTGGCCAAACAAGCTTGGGTCCCGCGGTCAATGCGGACTCGAACTCAGCTGCACCAAACCCGGGCGATAATCCTCCTGAAATATCGGCTCCCACCGCTGCAGACGAGGCCAGGGAGGCAAGAAGGGAGGTCCAGGAGCTCCGGGCCATCTTCCAAGCCCGAGAAACTTGCCAGGACCTCAGGATACGACAACCGTATCCTGCCGCGTGGAGAGATGTTTCCTTTCCACCAAAATATAAACCATTCCACATCAATCCATATGACGGGAAGACATCTGCAAGTAGGTACATCACATACTTCGAAGTCACAATCGACCATCTGCCCCATGACGATGCCATCCTTACGCGGTTGTTCATCGGAGCCTTGGAAGGGGTCACCTTCGACTGGTATCGCAACTTGCCGGACAATTGCATCCACTCCTTCACCGGCTTCAAACGCATGTTCCTAGAGAGGTTCTATGAAGTAGGACAAGACGTGACAATGTCCACTCTCATGGACGTTGTTCAGGGAGAAAAGGAGCCGACAAGAAATTATATCGAGCGGTTTTGCCAAACCGCGATGAAGCTGCCTTCTGGCAACCCTGATTCCTCCTTGATTGAAATTTGCCAAAAGAGACTGCTTCCCACAATCAGCCTCTGGATGGGCGAAAGTCAATTCAAGGATTGGAAGACGTTCATCATCAGTGCCACTAGCGCAAAAGACAAGGTGAAGAAAGCCCGCCAACTGGGATTGCACATCTCGGAAGGGAAAGACAAGGGCAAACGTCCTAACGTCAACAGCAACAACGGTGGTAATTCCTCCAGCAACCGAGACAACAAGGGCAAGCAGGCTATGGTGGTCGACACAGCCCCAAAGCCCGAATCAATGCCGACAGAAAAGCAGTGGCCTCAGATGACCTACTCCTTCGAGGATGGCCATGTTAAACCCATCTTAGACATGCTCATCTAAGGAGGACAAATTTAGCTCCCTCCTTCCAGGCGTGAGCCTTGTCCTACAGATATGGAGAGTCCCAAATACTGCCATTACCATCGCTATGTTCACCATGCTACACAAGAATGCTATCAGCTGAAGCGATACATCCAACATCTTATCGATTCTAAGGTCCTGGCCATTGATTTCGAAGAGGTGACCATGGCAGCCAACATGGTGCCAGTACAATTTGGCAGCTTCCCTCTGACAAAGACTCAAGATGGAGTAGTACCCGTCCCCAGAACAAAGATGGAGGTCTCTAACCTTCCACCTCCCCGAGACCAAGCTACTGGTCTAGTGCCCCTTACTACATCGCGGGAGGAGATCATGTGGGTCCATCCGGACTTGGTACCTGAGGTGACTCAGTCCGCACCCCCATCCACCAGCAAGAAGAAGAATGGGAAAGTCGGATCATGTCGCACGATCTCAACAGAGGTCGAAGAAGCTACTGCTATTGTTACCCGCTCCGGCGCACAAACCCAACCTCCACCGGGTAACTCGGCTGAAGATCATCAGCCGACAGCTACTGATGCTCCAGGACCTCTGCAGCCTTCGACGATCGACAATCCTAGGCCGAAGGAGACTCGCTTCGACAAACCACTCCGAAGAGAGACGCCTCATGGGCTAGAGAGGCCATACAACTTTGACATCCTGGCACAATTGGCCAACACACCGGCAAAATTGTCGCTATATGAGCTCCTGAGACTCTCCAAGGATGTCCGCGTCGCACTGAGCGAAGCACTCCAGAATGCCGACACATACCTAGCTCAGTCCAATCTCACTGGGAAGGAATCATCGGCAGATCTCCAGGACAGCGCTTGCACAGAGTCAATGCCAAACATTGTCTTCACTCCGCAGGATATGCTTATCAAGACAAACCTGCACGATTGCCTTCTATATTATACTGGGTACATTGGTGATATCAAGGTCGATCGGATGCATATTGACCCCGGATCCTCCATAAGCATCATCCCGAAGAGCCTACTACACCATCTGCACATCCCGATGCATCGCCTGACGCCGACAAGCACCGCCATCAGCGGTTTCAATTCGGGTAGGAGCTACCCGATCGGGAAGATTCGCCTAAAGTGCCAAATCGGCGACCTTCAGTCAGAAGTAACCTGTTATGTCATAGATGCGGACACTTCCTACAATATTCTCCTGGGGCGTTCTTAGATACACGATTACATGATCGTGCCTTCTACACTGCACCAGTGCTTCAAGTACGTCGATAAGCACGGTCTCGTGAGGACAGAATTTACCGACATCGATCCCTTTAAAGGGGTCGAATCCTACTACTCTGATTCATGCTTGTACGAGAATTCGAAAAAGCATCTTACCGAAGGAGATACTCAAGCTCAAACTGTGGCAGCAACTGGATCAGAAGAACCTCTGACAATCCACCTCCAAGCCCGCAAACATGGCATAACTGCGCCCCTTACAACCACTCTGCGTAAGGACGCAATTAGCTTCTCTGTACAGGAGGAACAGATGATAATCCGACTGCCAAGGTCTGGCCAGGTGCCAAGACCCACGACAGAGCCACTGACAATCAGGCTGTCTAAAGCTTGCCAGCCACAAGCAGAGGAGCTCAATCCCTCTGTCAAACCGATGACAATTCGTCTTCCCAGAATGAATCGGCAACCGAGCACTAAGCCAGGGACTACTAACCAGCCAACAACTCCCCGTCTAGCACCGAGCACCAAACTGGAGGTAGCTAGTACGCCAACAACTCCACGTTCTGCTCCACCCAAGGAGCCCCTGATAATCAAGTTGCCCAAGTCATCCTCTTAGTCTGCATTTACACAGGGGGTGGCTGAAGAGGAGTCAGAGCTGGCCAAGTACGTGGCTGCTTACACTGATGTTCCATCCGCAGATGATGTAATCCCACTGGAAAAGATATCTTATTTCATCAATAAAGGGCTATCTTTGAATTACCTCGAGCTTAATAAGCTTTGTACAATATATGCTATGGAACACGGTATAGGCGCTCACCTGCACACACAAGTGACAAATGTCTACACCGCAAACCAACTTACTCCAGTGGAAGATGCTTACCGCATAATCGAGGGAGGGGATCACCCAATCATCATCGGCCGGAAGAATGATCCACAGCCTTTCAAGATAGAAGAAGTTGAGCTCGAACCCGATACCGGGAGATTGCCCCTCTATATGTATAGTTCCCAATCCAAGTACCTTATGCAAAAACAAGAATATGATCTGGGAACTACACCAGGCTTAAACTATGGTACTGGACGGCGGTTATCCTTACAATCGTCGATCCCGGCTGGAAAACCAAGTGATTACTACAACAAAACCAGACGTAGGCTAGGTTATGTCACACTCGCGACGACACCTGAAAGCTCAGACGAAGAATACGACTGGCACTCATACTCAACCGGATCACCCACTTCCGATTCAGATATCAGCATCGGGGACATGATCAGGCAAGTCTGGTCCGTCAATATGGTACTTGCCGATGCCTACGAAGAAGATGAAGACATTCCCGAACTTCTTGAGCTAGAGCCACAGGCACAATAACTCGATGCGCAGTGGGAGAAGCGGTACGAACAAAGAGAGCCTCCCACCAAGGATGAGGTTATACAGTTGATCTCGGTGATGAATCCTCTCCAAAGCCCATCTTCGTTAGCAAGAACCTGATCGACGAAGAGCGAGAATCACTACTACAACTCATCAGAGAATATATCGATATGTTCGCCTGGAGCTACGAAGATATGCCAGGACTGAACCCCGAGATTACACTTCACAAACTCAACATCCGTCCGGACGCTAAACCAGTCAAGCAACAGCAACGTCGGTTCCTTCCTGACGTCATGAATGCCATTGAAGCTGAGGTAAACAAACTGATAGCCAGCGGCTTCATCCGTGAGGAACAGCATCCTGACTGGGTTGCCTACATAGTAACAGTCCTCAAGAAGAGTGGAAAGATTCAAATCTGTATCGACTTTCACAATCTGAATGAGGCGTGTCCTAAGGATGAGTTCCCTCTCCCTATCACAGACATCATGATCGATAACACCTGCGGCTTTGAGCGTATGTCATTCATGGATGGTTTCTCGGGGTACAACCAAATCAAGATGTTTTCTGATGACAAAAAGTATACATCATTTCGAACACCAATTGGCACATACTGCTACACAGTTATGCCTTTCGTTCTAAAGAACGCTGGTGCCACCTATCAAAGAGCTATGAGCATCATCTTTAGAGACCACTTACGCAAGACAGTGGAATGCTACGTCGACGACATTGCCGTCAAAAGCCGCTCTAAGGAAGATCATCTGCATGATCTGAGGACAGTGTTCGACCTGATACGAGCGCACAAGTTAAAAATGAACCCCACGAAATCATTCTTGGGCGTATCCAGCGGGATGTTCTTGGGTTTCATCATTACCTCCCAGGGTATCCACGTAGACCCTGAGAAGACGAAGGCGATCATGGAGATGGGTCCTCCGAGAAATCTCCGTGAACTCCGAGGCCTTCAAGGGAGGCTAGCCTACATCAGGAGGTTTATCTCCAACCTCTCCGGATGATGTCAGCCATTCACCCACCTCATGAAGAAGGGCATTTCATTCGTATGGGATGAAGAATGCCAGCGCGCCTCCGACAGCATCAAAGAATATATGACAAACCCTCCAGTCCTGGTAGCCCCGGTTGCTGGAAGGCCATTCCTGCTCTATGTACGAGCGATGGAACATTCTCTCGGTGCTCTGCTAGCACAAAATAACGAGGCAGGCCACGAAAAAGCTATATATTACCTCAGTCGAATGATGATGGGGTCGGAGCATCGATACACTGCCGTAGAGAAAGAGTGCCTTGCTCTGGTTTTCGCCATTCAGAAGATGCGACACTACGTCACGGATCAAACCATCTATGTCATATCAAGAGTCAACCCCCCAGGGTTCTCATGACTAAACCGGGTGCACTCAGCTCTCGCCTCGCTACCTGGGCGATATTACTGTCCCCCTACCACATGAACTTCATCCCGCAAAAGGCTGTTAAAGGTCAAGCTCTGGCAGATTTTTTAGCAGCCCATCCAGGTTCGGAGTCAACCAAAATAGACGAAAAGATTCCAGACGAGGTCGCTAATTCAAATATGGCCTCCCATGATACCATATGGCTAATGTTCTTCGATGGCCCTTCTAGAACCGGGCCCAAGGGCAACATCGTCGCTG
Organism: Iris pallida; assembly: GCA_029216955.1. Lineage (NCBI taxonomy): Eukaryota > Viridiplantae > Streptophyta > Magnoliopsida > Asparagales > Iridaceae > Iris > Iris pallida. The sequence goes on from JANAVB010034619.1 coordinate 12,846,433, forward strand.
GAGTCGGAGTAGTACTGATTTCTCCCACCGGGTTGGTGATCAATCGAGCTTATTCCCTCACGGAGCCCTGTTCAAACAACGTGGCCGAGTACAATGCTTTGGTCATTGGCCTCTGACTTGCAAAAGAGCTGGGGGTAGAGCACCTTGAAGCATACGGCGATTCGTAGCTAATCGTCAATCAGATCCGGGGCTCATACGAAGTTCGCTATGAGGACATGATCCCCTACAACCAAATAGCGATCGAAATCATCTCGTCCCTGGAGGGGTTCTTCATAGAGCACATTCCCAGGCTCCAAAACATTGAAGTCGATGCCCTAGCAGGTCTTGCCGCTTCCTTAGCAGTTTCGAATCATGCTCATCATCTGGTTGACATCATAGGCCACGTTGGTCTGTCCCAGTAATAATGTTCAGTGTGCCGAGAGTTACTCTGCTCTGACATTCGACGAAGCACCAGACTGGAGACAACCGTTCATTGACTACGTAGTCTACAACATCCTGTCGGAGAATCCGAAGGAAGCCACTTCTATTAGAAGACGTTCCCTCAGATTCTTCTACGATACAGAGACGAAAATGCTATATCGGCGATCATATGATGGATTACTGCTTCGATGCCTGTCAAATACAGAAGCCAAAGAAGCCGTACGTAAAGCCCACGATGGCATCTGTGGGGCCCATCAGCCTGGCCCGAAACTACAAGATCGCCTTCGTCGAATGGGCTACTACTGGCCCACGATAGTTGCAGATGCAATAGACTATGCACGAAAATGCAAAGCCTGTCAAGTCCACGCAGATTTCATCCACCAGCCAGCCGAGTTTCTACATCCGACGGTGGCATCCTGACCCTTCGAAGCATGGGGAATGGACATCATCGGTCCGATCATTCCGCCTTCGTCCCGAGGACATCGCTTCATACTCGCAATCACAAATTACTTCTCTAAATGGGCGGAGGCTGTTCCGCTCGTAGAAGTAAAGACTTCAAACGTGATCAGCTTCCTCAAGCATCACGTCATCTATCGCTTTGGACTGCCCCGAAGGATCATCCATGATAATGGTCCGCAGTTTGCAAGCCACGCCTTCTATCGATTTTGCGACAAACACCGCATCCAGAATATTGCTTCAACGCCATACAACCTAGCGGCTAACGGTCTGGCCGAAGCATTCAACAAAATAATCATCAAGCTTCTCAAGAAGTTCGTGTCATCAAACAAACATGACTGGAATGAAAAGCTCGGTGAATGCTTATGGGCGTACCGCACCACAGTACGGACTGCCACCGGGAACACACCATTCTCTCTAGTATACGGAAGTGAGGCAATTCTTTCGCTGGAGACTCAAATCCCCTCACTCCGCATTGCTCTCACATACAGATTGACGACGGATGATAATCACCATCGCAGACTACAAGAATTGGAGGCTCTAGATGAGAAGCGCCTACTAGCTCAACAACGAATCTAGCTATACCAGGCACGTATCTCCGGAGCCTTCTATAAGAAGGTTAAAATCAGAACATTCCAAGTGGGCGACCTCGTCCTGGCAGTTCGGCGGCCGATGGTTATGACTCACAAAACCGTCGGCAAGTTCCAGCCAAAGTAGGAAGGCCCATTCATCATTGATGTTGTATTCTCCAATGGAGCTTACCGCCTCGCAAAACAAAACGGAGACTTGCTCATGTTTTCCATCAACGGCAAGTTCCTAAAGAAGTATTACATCTGAAACGACATCCTCCAGGGTAATGAGTTACGTGCATGCTGGTACCGCTGAACTCACATCCCGGCTACAAATTGCCAAGGTGATGAGTTACATACCTGCTGGTACCGCTGAACTCACATCCCGCCTTCAAATCTGCTAAAAAAATAATGAGTGACGTACCCGCTGGTGCCGCTTAACTCACATCCCGACTACAAATCTTCCAGAATGACGAGTCATGTACTCTTTCGTACCCCTGAACTCACATCCCGACTACAAATCTTCCAGAATGACGAGTCATGTACTCTTTCGTACCGCTGAACTCACATTCCGACTCCAAATCTCCCAGATTATCGAGTTATGTACCCGCAGGTACCGCTGAACTTACACTCTGGTCACTACAGATGAATCTATACCGTATCTTTTAGGTAGTAAGTCATGTATGATTATACCTCTGAACTTTTTTCCCAAAAGGAGCTCCCTCCTTATGATCCAATACCCGCACTTTCAGTGCACAAAAAGGGTAACAGATCCACAGATCTTCCGAAACAACCACGTCGATGTTACCTCTGAGTTGTTTCCCTTCCATCAAAAACAAACCGCCCCTCACATAGAACCTCAATGTCCTCATTACCTCTGAGTTGTTCTATATTCCCTTCATGGAGCCCATTCATGCCATGTCCTCATTACCTCTGAGTATGAAGGCTCCATCGAAGAAACCCTCATATTTACCACATCCTCATTACCTCTGAGTAAGTATGTTGGTCCTTCCCTCTCTCGTCTTATTATCCGTATCCAAAACCAGGATACGACAAGGGTAATATGTCCACAAAAAGTCTCTCAAAGAACAGAGCGAACGAGTTCTGTTCACTCAAAACCAGTTATATTCACATTACTACATCTCATGAGCAAGCCAGAAAAATTCTCTATCATTCCATTCAGACAAAAAGAAAAAGATTAAATTAATGTCCAAAAGAAGCAAAACACAAACTGCAGCTAAAGACAGACAGAAATATCAGGACGAAAGGCGGACATTTATGAGAGCCCACGAATCCTAGTTGCTGGGGCGCATATACCAATCCCTCAACCATTTTGCATATAAAGGATCTACTTGAGCAAAATCCTCGTCCGGAGAAAGAAGGTCAGAACTCCCAGCACTACCGCCGTCAGACTGGGGCTTCTCCTTTACAGCAATGGGCGCCAGCTCTCCTTTCTGTTCCTCCGTTGTTGGTATCACTTCCTCCTTAATGAGCGATGGCTCTCATTTGACGAAAGGAGGCAGCGGCTCTTCCTTCACGATGATTTCAGCCTTCGGCAGGGATGCTGCAAGAATCAAAGATGAAAAGAAACAAAAGTTAGAAGATGGCCAGAGCCTTATGCGGCCCAATCCAGACGAACTTATGCGGCCCAATCCAGACGAACTTATGCGGCTCTGTTTGAGGGGGTTCATGCGGCTAGATTCAGAGGGACTTATGCAGCTCTGTTCGAAGGGTCATCATGCGGTCCAGTTTGTGAAGCGTCTAGGCGGCCACTGGACAACTCCCATGCGGCTCGGACATGGGATATACCCCCATGCAGCTCGGACATGGGACGCACATGTGACCCATACAAATTGAACAGTTCGACGAGAACGAAGAACACATTAAAGGCTTGTGCATAAAGCATGCAACAGAGCTGTCTTTGTTTCAAAGTATACGATCTGCCCAAAAACCCTTACCAGCAATGGGGGGTGAACGTCGGGGTGGACTTCAGGCGCCGGTGCTGACGAAGAAGCCACACCCTTTCCCTTCGCCGCGGCTGTGGAAGCTTTGGGGGCCATTGTCGATGATGATCGGAGAAGGAAGAACAGCAGCTTAGGGCAAGAGAGGAGGAAGACAAAAGAAAGCAAAGAAGTTTCGCTGACCTTACCAGCACCCTATTTATAGGCAGACATAGGGGGACACGTGGACCGATAAACCGCTTCGGGTCGTGTGCTGCAAGCAAAACCGACTCCTCGAATTTTGCCCCCTCTCTCATAAAGAAGATTCATCCAGGGTATAAAATCCAAATATTTAATGAACCAACTCTTGGGATTCCCCCAAAAGACGGCTCTAAAGAACGAATTAAGGGCAATTAATGAGACGCACGTGAGGCAGGGAGCCCATGCGGCTAGGGAGTCTATGCGGCCAGACAGGCCATGCGGCCAAGAACATCCTATGCGGCCAGCAGAGCTCATATAGCCATGCTTCTTATTCAAAGTATTCTAATTTTTCAAATTGAAAACTTTGAAGGAGGTCTTGTAGAAAAGTCCATGCGGCTCAAAACAGAAGAAGCCCATGCGGCTCAAAACAGAAGGAGCCTCATGCGGCTCAGGAATCTATCAGAGCCTCATGCGGCTCAGAAACTTTTCAATAGCCTCATGCAGCTCAGCCAAGAATCACGTGACCCTATACAGCTTGCCTTTACAGCTGGCCATAAAGTGACTGCTCCCTTTAACTGCTCTGACATAAAATGATAACTCTGACACTAAAGCTGAAATGATGAACTTTGACATGACGGCATATTCCTCGGGAAACGAAGAAAATCTCCTCTGCAGTTGGCACGATCCACCAACTACAAAGCTCCCTATGCGGCTGCCACCATCCCATGCGGCTGATGCTCGCATGCGGCTCAGATCGTGGAAACCCTCGTCATGCGGCTCAAATTATAAGAAGTCATTCCATGCGGCCGCTGTTCTCATGCGGCTTGGATCATGGAGATCATCTCCATGCGGCTCAAATATTGAGAGGCCACTCCCATACAGCCTTGACACGTGGCCAGTCCTATGCGGCTCAATTGGAAATCATCCCCATACGGCTCAGATTTCGGAGACTACACCTATGCGGCTGCCACCTTCATGCGGTCCAACGCCTACGAAGCTACCCTCATGCGGCTGTGGCTCGCGGTTATGACATGTGGCAGAAGATCAGTTTCCCACGTGGCATGAAATCAATCAAGAGTTATCAACAAATCCCAATAACCAGATTTAGTGCAATCATCACGATTACCCAAATCAAAATAGATTTATTGCAATCACGCGGAGTAAACACGTGGCAGGAGATCCGAGCTTCCAAAGATTCATGACAATCAACATTGATTGCCCATACAGATTTTGTACAATCAGCATTAATTGTCCAGATTCTTTGCAATCAGGATTAGTGGTCCAGATTAATTGCCAACAAAATAGGATCTAGGAAAATGGCAATTAAATCCCCAAGCCACCGACTTTTTTAGGGTAATTATTGCAAACCCTAATGATGACACCCCACTCCTATAAATAGCAAGGTGCCATTCCCTTGTAAAGAGATCCCGATCCAAAATCAAAAAAAATACAGCAAGGTGCCATTTCCTTGCAAAAGAGATCCTCTCCACCCGGCTGGACACACAGAGAGACAAAGGCGCGCACAGAAGAGTCTTCCCATCTTGAGAGCAATTCTTCACCGGAGCCAAGGCAACGTCTGATCGTCCAAGGAGTAAGGCAGAGCGGCCGTCGCTTTTCCGAACCTCTACCGTCACCCCTAGAATCAAAACTAAACAATCGTACTTAGATTGCTGTACCTAAGTTTTCGTCCCTAGGCTTTCTTTGTACGAGTGAGTTTGTATTGTGAAGTAAAAGTCCAGTCCTCCCATATAATTGTTCTGTTCTTTTATAATCAATGGCAAACAATGTAGAATACAAGATAGACATGTGAACGGCTTGAATTTGCACATAATTATTCTAAGAGTTTGCACATGATTACACTACTTTGGAATTGTTTACATGACCATTTATACTCTCCCGTACCCCAATCAATACACAAGGATCCAGACAAGTTATGTTATTGTACATGATTTCATATGGGGGCCCATAAATGAGTGCACATGAAGTATACATGAGGGGCTCTGTGAACATGAAAGTACATGAATCACAAGAGTGCACATGAATGGTGAAAGTACCGGAGTACATGATGAAAGTGAAACGCACATGACATGACGTAACCCGATGCTACCGAGGGGGATAACATCTCATGAAGGGAACCATATAGTATCAATCCGTGTTAACAACGTGACAGCATCAAGTAAAGTAATCTAGAGCATAAATAAATCCTATCAAGTATGAAACGATCGAGAATGTACTCGACTGATATCCTGTATCCGATGAGTATAGATGTCCAGACAGATTAGATGAGTCCTATTTAGAGCAACAGGTCACACATGTCCAGAATGGTAATATTAAACTTACAATGCATTCTATATGAATTCTAGGTCATTCTAGACTAAAGTCAACTCTTGGTAAACTCTAGTCAACTTCACTAGTCAAACTAGGTCAACTAGGCCAATCCTAGTCAATCAAGTCTCACTAAGCCTAACCAAGCCTAGACTAGCACTCAAAACACAATCAAAAGCCAAAACAAGTTATCACCACACAAATACAACTATATATATATATATATATATATATATATAATATATATATTATATATATATATATGATATATATATATATATATATA